>OU015764.1:26901240-26923740 GCA_907173295.1 Fagus sylvatica
AAAATAAACGCACCTGCGAGTCCCTTTTTTTTTCAGCAAAAAAAAAAGATAAACTCAAATTAACAAATGACATATATTTTACCCCAAATGTGTGGCATTTTACTAGACATCACACCACACGGGACGATCTTGTCATAAGACCAAACATCACACCCCACAAGGGATGGTCTCGTGAGGGAACAAAAGTATTTTCCCTAAAGTTTCCAGTTTGATAGGAAGGGAAATAAAAAATTGTGAAAACGAGGAAAGAGATAAACCCAATTGTGTAGATCGGATCACAAGGAAGGAGTGTGTGGAAAGGTTGGGCTGGTATTGGAGAAGGCATTACAACCCGTTACATAAAATCATTTTTCCTGGTAGTGGTACCTTATGGAAGGCTTTGGGTTTGGGAGGGTACCAATGGTAGATATTAAATAGTGAGATTCACGCGCGGGTTTGACGCGTTGAGATTCACCTTTACCATGGTGTCTAAATTCAGCTTTCTGCAGGCACCTCTTGACTTAGTTTAGCTACCATTCAATAAAGCATATATGCATAGAGAAGATCACATGAACAAAGGGGCCTTTGCACAACTGTCATGGCTAAGCATGCTTATCTCTTAAGACCAAGACATTTGCATCCAGATGGTATGGTAATGGTGTTGGAGGTAGCATGCAAGTGGTGGTGGTGGTAATGAGGACAACGTTGTAGTAGTTGTGACAGTGGTGGAGGCAGTGATGGAGTTAATTAGAAAGTAATGTTAACGGCACAAAGAATAGAGGTGATGAGAGCACATATGATTGCTGAAAACTACTTTGTGCTTATAAAAGGTGGGCAATATTTTCCACTTTCTTTTTACTTTAAGAAATGTGTTATGTTTAATCAAAATTTTCATTACATTAAACATTAAAAATAAAAAGAAGAAGCATAAAACATTTGATGAGAGACATTATCTTTTTCACAATTTATTTCAATTGTTGAGGTGTCAAGTTGTAATTAGTATAACATCAATTGTACTTAACCTCATCACTAACATTACTTCTAAATTCTAATGAGTATCAATTACAAAAGACCATTCAACCATTTTAAAAAAAAATGTGTGAATTTATATATATATATATAGACTAACATGTTTAAAACCCATCTTTGGCTAAGAGCCTACTTAATATTATTGCTTGGTTTCTGTTTACACATAAAAATAACTTTTGGGCCTACGAATAGTATTGGGCCTAAACAAGTTATTTATTTAAAAGATCAGACTTACTATTTGGGCCTAAATGAAACAAGTTACATTACTTAAATAGAAGCCCAAATAGCTAAGACCTGATTATAGTTCGAGGTTATATTTAAACTCATCTAAAAACAGTTACAAAGCAGTTCGATCTTGAGAAAATTGCTAAGTAACTGTTTATTAACAATCTGGAGATTTATATGATAGGTGTTATCATCTCCAAGAAGATTGTTATTTGGTATTGGACAAGGTCTGTTGAAGATTTGAAATTCAAAATGAGAAAAGTAACTGTTCAATTGAAGAAATTGCTGCTTGAGAAAGGTATAGATAGAATAAAAGAAGATAGTTACCATCCCCCGCATATTTTCCAGAGTTCAGAAGTCCATTTGTGATTCAAAGTGTGTTCAAAGTGTGTTCTAAAGTGTGTTCAAGTGTTCAAAAGTGTGTAAAACAGTGTAATTCAGTGTGTTTGAGTGCTTTTAGTGTGATTTTAGTTCGAGTGAGACTTAGATCTTGCAGTTCGGGTTCTTGAAGTGTGTAAGGGTAACATGAAACTTCTCCTTTTGTAAGTTTCTGTTGTTCTTGTTCATATTCGAAGCGATTGTACTCGATTATTGTTTAATATAAATATTCTACAGTTTATTATTATTCATAGCTTTGTTAAATTCTAAGTTGTTTACATTTGAAGAAGAATAAACTGTAAACTATTATCTCGAGATTAAATCTGTGATCAGGTTTGTCTTAGAGATTGTTTAATATCAATTTCTACATTAAAATCATAAGTAAATTAGTTAGTGTTTACCATTTCTGGATTGAACCAAGTCCTTAATCATTAAGTCATAATTCGGACCAACACACCCTTTTGATTTACAAAAATTGGATAATTAATTAAGTAATTAGTTTGGATAAAACAGATTAATTACAAAATTTGGTTATGTTCAAACAAATTGGCGACCACAGTGGGAGATATTTACTCTTTACATGGTAAGCATTAGAAAAATGAAAAGTATAGGCAAAGGATTAGACACTCGAGGAGAAGTATCCAGTTCTAGTGAAGAAGTAGAATTGCAACAATAAGTAACTGTTGAGGGTTGGAAATTCTATTTAGATGAAAAGATGAATATTCAAAACAACAAGTTGGAAAAACTGAATGTTTTGGATAAATTGGATAAGGGAATACAAGCCCAAAATGAGAAGTTAGACAAATTAGATAAGTTGGACAAAATCAGTAGTGATATTGCCCAAATGAATGTAGGAATGACTGGTTTGTTGACATACTTGAGAGAAAGAGATGAGAATCCTAATTCAAGTAGAGTGAACAACGTAGGAAATGTTCAAGGATCAACAGTACTTGTGATGGGCACTGTTACTAGGAACATCGAGGTAGGACAAAGTTCTGCAGAAAATCATAACCAAACTTATAATAATGAGAGGCCAGTAGGTTATCATGATGCGGGCCTTAATATGTATAGAGATGAATTAATGGTTGAAGTCCCTGTTGGAGAACCTTATTTTGAACAACCTCGAGTAGAGGTTAATAAGGAAACTTATGCAGAGGATGGCTTTAGAAATGAGTTTAACAGAAATGCACATCAAAGGAATGATGGAGCATATAGACCTCCAAGAGGAACAGAAAATGAATTTAGAAGAGAAAAATATAATTTCCATGATAATGACAGAAATGAAAATTATAGAAATGATAGAAATGATAGGAATTTTAGAAATGATAGGAATGAGAGAAATGATAGAAATGACAGGAATAGGTTTCAAGAACCATAAAGGAATGAGTTTGAGGAACCCAACCAGAATGTCAGGCAAGAGATAGGGAATAATGCTATAGGTTTAGATAATATCATGAATATGATAGAACAAACCTATGGAATATTTAGATAATATCATGAATATGATAGAACAAACCTATGATCCAAATTTGCAAAGGGTTGCAAGGCCTGCATTTAGAAGACCCTATACAAATAGAGTAGAAAGAGAATATGAGAGACCAAGGAATTACAAAGTTCCTGACTTCTATACATTTTCTGGAGATGATGAAAAAACAGCCTATGAACACATTTCTAGGTTTACAATCCAATGTGGAGAGGTATCAAACAATGGGAATGGAAAACTTATAATGTTTCCCAATTCACTAACTGGGAAAGCATTTAAGTGGTATTCTTCCTTACCTCCTCATTCAATTGAAACTTGGAATGATATGGAAGAAAAATTTCTAAATCATTTTACTAGAACTGATTTAGGAATTTCAATGGCAGATTTAGCCAGACTTAAACAAGAATTGGGAGAAACTGTAGATCAGTTTATCATGAGGTTTAAAACAACTAGATTAAGATGTCAAACATAACTACCAGAAAGTGAACATATAAGGTTTGCTGTTAATGGTTTGAACTTCGAGTTAAGAAAGAAGTTTGAAGGAGTCAACTTCTATGATTTGTTTGACTTGGCTGACAAAGCCACTAGGTATGAAGGGTTATTAAGAGAAGAAAATCAAAGAAGAAATACGTCTATAGCGGCTTATTACCAGGACCCTAACTTCGAGGTAGATGTAGTAGAATTCAGGACAGCGGTCTTATGTCCTTGAAACTACTTATAAAAAGAATATGCAGGCTAAAGGCTCAAACAGACCATCAGCTCTAGCCAGAACATATCATTTTGATGTGGATAAGGCTGATGAGTTGTTTGATATCCTACTGGAATCAAAATATATCAATTTGCCTGACCCAAGACACATAATATTTTCTAAGGAAGAACTTCGAGGAAGAGAGCATTGTAAATGGCATAGTTCATTTACACATTCCACAAATAATTGTCTAACTTTTAGGAATATTATTCAAGAAAAGTTTGACAATAAAATATTGAAATTTCAAGAAAAACCAAAGGAAAATATGGCAGTAGATACAGAGCCATTTCTTGAAATGGTTGATATTATTATGGTTACAATGTGCTTAAATCCATTGTTAGAAGATGAAAACTGCAAAGAAGAAACTTTTGTTAACATGTATCAAGCCTTATCTTTGCAGGGAAAGAGAATTAACAGCTTAATAATTGAAATGGAGCAAATTAAGTTGAATCAAAAAGCAGCAGCTAAGGAGAAAGGAACTTACATACAAGGGTAGAACATTCAGATCAATCAAGGAAAGATGCCAATGACAGAGGAATGCCATACATCTACAGTCCACAATGATGCCTTAGTTAGGCCTCCAATGCATACCTACAAACCAACAACTTGTGAAGATGCCTTGATAAGGCCTTACAACGGTGTGATAACCCACCAACTTACAAAGAGGCCTTGGTCAGGCCCCCACCTGTGAACATGTCACAACAACTTGAAATAGATAGCTTTTTGTGTGAAAGATGTGGCCATATAATGGCTAGGGTTTTTGTAATGGCAGCAAACAGAACAGATCAAGCCACACAGCAAAATCGGTCAAGGAACCAATTCGAACCTCATAATAGGAGGTTTGAATAGAACAGAATTTCAAGAAATAGGTTTGTTCATAATTCTAATGGACCTCAAGGACCATACATGAGAGAACAATACTATTCAAGGAACTACAATTAACAATTTGAGGATTCAAGGAGGACTAGAACATTTAAGCCTCCAATAGCAGAACAAGGTAGATGGGTGACTTTAGGATCACCAAACTTAAAACCTATTCACCAAAAGGATTATAAGTATGGGTATAATCCTAATTTTCACAAGATGACAAAAACACAAAGGAGAAGATGGATTAGGAATCAAGCATCAAAGCAAAAAGAGATGCAGTAAGGAGGTAGTTCTTCATAGGCACCTTCAGAAAAGAACACCAATGTTGCATCATCTACTCAAGATGACATGGACTGTGAGGAAAAAGTGCCAGTCAAAGAGGATAAGAACATCTATGTTGGTAGGTATATACCAGCACAGTCAGTAAAGGACAGTTGTCAACCTCGAAGTGAAATAGTTGGACCTTCATTAAGGCCACAATATCTCAGAGATGAAAAGAAACAAGTTAAGAGAGAGGAATCTGAAAAGGAAAAACCATATGAAACAACTTGAGTTTTTATTGGCAAAAAGCCAAAGAAGAGGAACCAAGCTAAATCAGAAAAATCAATAGATGAAGCAGTGCCAGAAATAGCTAAAGATGAGTTAGTTGAAGCAGAAAAGATAGAGGCTGTTGACACATCAAATATAGAAGCAGAAGAGGATTATCAAGAGGATGAAGATGATGATGATGATGATGGTGACAAATTTGCCTTATCCATTGGGGCAGTAAGAAAAGAAGAACATACTCAGACAGAAAGTATGCAAGAAGATGACCAAGATCAAGAAACTAACACCAATATTGTTGTTTGAAATATGATGTATGTTTTACCAATGGAGTTTATGTCTTTGGAAAGGTTGGAACTAAAGGAAAATGAAGACAAAGAAGAATCTCAAGGGGCAATTCAAAAGGCTTAGGGGGCAACTCCAGTACTTTTGGTTACAGAAAATGAAAGCTTTGAAGCAGGTAAAATGGTGTTTGAGAAACCATCAAAACAGATGACTCAACACCTCAAACCTCTTTATATTAAAGCTCGTATGAATGGTAGACCTGTGAATAAAGTGTTAGTAGATAATGGTGTAGCAATAAGTATTCTGCCATATAAAATGCTTAGTAAACTAGCCAAAACAGAGGAAGATTTAACTCCCTCAGATATGGCAGTGAATGGTTTCACAGGGGAACCAATAATAACAAAGGGAATAATCCCAATTCAAATAAAAGTGGGAAGTAAAGTTAACACAACAGTTTTCTTTGTAGTAAATACAAAGTCAACATATAATGCATTATTGGGAAGAGATTGGATACACTCTAATTGGGTGGTGTCATCTTCTTTACACTAGGTTACTATGTTTTGGAAGGATAATAATAGCATAGAAATAGTAATGGCAGATGATAAGCCTTCTGTTTGTAACAATGTAGATGCCATGTTGTATAATAAATATATGAGCATTGTTAAATTTGCAGGTTTGAACAATAGGACAACATATTCGATTATTGTTGAACATCTGCTAGATGAAGGAGAAACAAGTACTTTGAGTGAAACACCAAAAACTCTTTTAGGAAAAACAAAAGGGTCTAAAATTGAAGGAATTGAATGATGATTAATATACCAAACAAAGAATATAAGAGGGACATAGAAATGGCTATTAACAAGTTGGTGAATTATGCAACAGAAAAGAAACTCATGCAAGACACTTTTATGGCATAATGTGTTATTGATCATGAAAATGAGGACTAGACAAATAATGGTCAAGAAACAAGTAATTTGAAAACAATCAAGATAGATTCAAACAGTGAAAACTAAGATCCTTTGGTAGAAGCAAATCTTGGTACACAAGAGGAACCTTGAGTTACATTCATAAATGGTCATTTGAGATTAGATGAATTTGCAAGGATATTAGAAGTATTGAAGAAGTATAAAGACTGCTTTGCATGGTCTTATACAGAACTACAAGGCCTCGACAGAAAATTGGTAGAACATAGATTGCCAATCAAGACAGGGTTCGAACCATACTAGCAAACACCAAGAAGGATGGCACCAGACATCATCTTGAAGGTTAAAGAAGAAATTGAAAGGTTAGTAGTTGCAAATTTTATTAGACTAGCAAGATATGTAGAATGGTTGTCAAATATAGTTCCTGTGATGAAGAAAAATGCAAGTTAAGAATATGTGTATATTTTAGGAATTTGAATAATGTTGCACCTAAGGATGAATATCCAATGCCAATGGCCAATTTACTTGTAGATGGAGTAGTAGGGTATCAAATTTTATCTATGATGGATAGACATTCTGGTTACAATCAGATTTTCATAGCAGAAGAAGATGTGCATAAGACTGCATTTAGATGTCCAGGTTCAATTGGAACATTTGAATGGATAGTCATGCCTTTTGGTTTAAAAAATGCTGGTGCAACATACCAAAGAGTAATGAATTTAATTTTTCATGATATGCTGCATAAGTTTATGGAAGTCTACATAGATGATGTGGTTGTAAAATCTTAGACTTTTGAAGAACATGTAGAATGTTTAGAAAAAGCCTTTCTTAGAATGAGAAGACATCAATTAAAAATGAATCCATTAAAATGTGCTTTTGGAGTAAATGCAGACAATTTTCTGGGATTTCTGGTTCATAATAGAGGAATTGAAATTGACAAAAATAAAGCAAAAGCAATAATGCAAGCAAAACCTCCAACTAATAAGAAGGAATTGCAAAGATTATTGGGCCAAATCAATTTTTTGAGAAGGTTTATTTCTAATGTTGCAAGTAGAACAAAAGCATTTTCTCCATTACTTAAGTTAAAAAGTAATGAAGAATTTGTGTGGGGGCAGGAATAGCAAGAAGCCTTTGAAGTAATCAAAGAGTACCCAGTAACACCACTAGTATTAACTCCTCCAAAGTAAGGGAAACCTCTGAAGTTGTACATCTTAGCAACTTAGAAGTCAATTGGTAGTTTATTGGCCCAAGACAACAGTGAAGGCCAAGCTCAAGCTATATTTTATTTAAGTAGAATTTTAAGTGAATGTGAATGCAAGTACTCTATTATAGAGAAGTTATGTTTAGCTTTGTATTTTTTTGCATTTAAGTTAAGACATTATACGTTGGCATATGTAGTATGTGTTATTGCTCAAACTGATGTGGTTAAATATATGTTATCTAGACCTATTCTAAGTGGAAAACTTGGAAAATGGAGTTTATCTTTAGTTGAGTTCAATTTAGTTTATGTACCACAAAAAGTAGTCAAAGGACAAGCCTTAGTAGATTTTTTAGCAGATCATCCATGCATAGATGTTACAGATTTTAATGAGTCCTTGGTTCTTGAAGTGACCCCTTGGAAATTATTTTTTGATGGGTCAAAATCAGAACAAGGAGCAGGAATTGGAGTGGTTTTAGAATCACCAATGGGTGTCAAAACACAAATGGCACTAAAATTAGATCAACAGTGTTCACATAACCAGGCTGAGTATGAAGTCTTAATTTTTGGACTAAAATTATTATTATAATGAAAATTTTTAATATCCAAATATATGGAGACTCACAGTTGGTAGTAAGACAAATCATAGGAGAGTATAAATGTGGAAGTGTTATATTAGCACCATATCTAGTAGCAGCATAGCAACTGCTGCAACAGTTCAATGAGTGCTCAATTCAACATATACCTCGAGAAGAGAATGCAGATGCCAATAGAATGGCACAAAATGCATCTGGATATAAAGTAAATCCTAGGGATAATGAAAAGTTAGGTGAAATCACATCTAAGTCCTTACTTTCTGTTTTGAACAGAAACTTAGGAACATATATGTTTTACCTCGAGTTAGATGAAAATGACTGGAGAGCACCTATAGTTTCATATTTAAGAAATCCAAATGGTTGTAATGATAACACTTTAAAACTCAAAGTAAGAAAATATGTGTTAATGAGAGAACTAGAGGATGTGTAAAACAAGAGAGGTGTAGAAGGCTTATTGTTAAAATGTGTAAGCAAATATGAACCTTTACATGTATTAGCAGAAGTACATGAAGGTATTTGTGGTGCACATCAATCTGGAATTAAGATGAGATGGCTTATTTATAGGTATGGATATTTTTGGCCATCAGGGTTAAAAGATTGCATAGAGTATGCTCAGGGTTGTGAATCATGCCAAAGGCATGGACCAATATCTAGAATACCAGCAGCAGAATTGAGTTCAATTATAAAGCCTTGGCCATTTAGAGGTTGGGCAGTAGACTTAATAGGGAAAGTAAGGCCTACTTCAAAAAAGAAAAACAGTTTTGTGATAGTTGCAATAGATTATTTCACAAAATGGGTTGAGGCTAAAGCATACAAAAATGTGACTGAACATGAAGTAATCCAGTTTTATAAAGACATGATCATACATAGATTTGGATTACCACAAACAATCACAGTGGATAATGAATTAGCACTCAATGGTTCAAGAGTATTGGCATTTGCTCAAGACCATGGAATCAAAATTTGTAACTCCACACCATATTATGCTAAAGCAAATGGACAGGTTGAATCCACTAACAAGATTATTAAGAACAATATAAGAAAAGTAGTTGATAACAATCCTACTTGTTGGGATGAGTTACTTTCAGAAGTTCTTTGGGCATATAGAACCTCTAAAAGGTTAAGTATTAATACTACACCATATTCATTGGTGTATGGTCATGATGCTGTGATTCCTGTAGAGATAATAGTGAAATCACTAAGAGTTGCCAGACAAAATCAATTGAGTCATGTGGATTATGAGAGTGCTATGTTAGCTGAGTTAGATGACATAGATGAGCAACAGATAGCAGCTTTAAATTTGATCATGATACAGAAAAAGAAAGTTGCACTTGCTTACAATAAAAGAATCAAACCAAAATCATTTTCTGTAGGAGACATGGTTTGGAAAGTCATATTGCCACCTGGAACAAAAGATCATTTTTTGGGTAAGTAGTCACCAAATTGGGAAGGATCATATTTAGTTAGTGAAACTTTTGAAGGAAATGCATATAGACTTATGCGTGTAAACAATGATAAGCATATAAGAGCAATTAATGGCAAGTACTTAAAATTGTATAAGCCAAGTATGAGTGACATAGAATTGAAACACAAAAAGTACTGATTTTCATTCATAAAAAGACCAAACATTGGTCAATAGTTACACTTTCTGAAGTTCATTTTGTATAAACAACTGTAAGAGTTACAAAGTTAAGAAATTCAAAGTTATCTACAATTGGAAGTTGTTAAAACTGTTCCTAAGATTGTTCCAAACAGCTTCAGGAATTCTTCTCAACTTCAGTTGTTAAGGAAGTTATCTTCTCCTCGAGGCTAAGTTCAGTACTCGAGTCAATGATGTTATCTTTTTGCTTCAAAAGGTCTTGTAACTTCATTTGAGTGAGGTCTTTCACATTCTTTAACCTCTGAAGTTCTTTTCTGACCTTGGATATCTCTTGCTTGGTGTCTTCATACTTCTTCAAAGTCTGTTCAAATTCTTGTTGAAATTCTGACTTGGCAGTTATCTTTTCATCATAGCCTTTCTGAATAGATTGGATCTCTTTCTCATTGTCCATAGCAGTACTTATCTGCAATAATTTAGAGTCCAAGCTTTCTGAGAATAGAGCTAACATACCAAGCATGTCTTCATTCAAGAAGTTAGACTGACTTAGTAAAAAGTCTGTAGACTCTTGAAATTTTTTCCTTAGCTCAAAGTCATGTACCAGAGAATCCAAGGGTTGCTTAAGTATGCTCTCATGACCACAACAACATTCATCCCTTGAGAAACTGGTGAAGAAGAAGTCTTAGATGATGTTGAAGTAGAAGCTTTGCTTGCACTCTTCATCTCTTCTAGAAAAGATGAGGCCCTCCTCACTAGGTGATCCACCTCTGGTTCACTCAAGTCTTCAATATCCACCTTTATGATTTGAGTGTCCAAGAGAGGTTGATGATTTAAGGGCTTAGCATCCTAAATTACCAAGAAATGCTATGTTAGAACCCAAAAAACTAAGAATAAGTAACTAGCATTTTAGAAAAATGACATATACTTACAGGAGTTAGTCTTGCAAGCACTAAAGCATTAGATTGATCAACATCCTCAGGTGTCGGCTCAATGATCTTGATGTCAGGCTGCAAAAACACAACAGTATGAATAACAATAAACCTGATTAGAATTTAATGAATTATAAAGAAACAGAAAACTTACTGTTGATATGTCAGGTGTGGTTGTTTCTTCTTTAGTTTCCTCAACATGTGGCATTGTTGGTACTACTAATAGATTAGCCTTAACCTTGAGTTGATCTAAAATGACTTCTTCAACTTTTGAAATAGAAATTGATGAAGTTATCTATTCATGTTCAACTAATGGCCTTGGTTCTATGCTGGCCAAATCTTCTTCTCTTTTCTTTATAATTTCTTCTTCTTTTTCTTTCTTTTCTCTCTCTATTCTCTGTAATTCCTCTTCTTTTTCTTTCTGTATTTGTGCTCTTGTTTCTTCCTCAACTTTCTTTTCCATTTCTTTTCTTTTTTCTTTTTTCTTCTTCTCTTTCTTAATTTTTCTTTTTCTTCTTCCTTTTGTCTCTGTAGCTCCACTTCAGCCTTTCTCCTTGCATCCAAATCTCTTTTTTTTGTTTCTTTTCTAACTCGACTCTCCTTTTTTCTTATTCTTCTTGTATGGTTTTCTTCTTAGCCTCCAAGGCAGCTTGAACTTGCACAACTTGTTCTTGCTTAATCTTTACAACTCTTTCTTTTTCTGCTACAAGTTTCTTCTTCTTTTCAGGAGAACTCAAGTGAACCGGGATTTCTTAAGTTATAATGGACATAGCATCTTGGTGAGCTTTTATGGAAAGAGCTGTGATCTCTTGTCTTTGTGAAGCAATGACTTGATTGGATTTTGCAAGTTCAAAAGCCAAGTCTTTCTCCAAAGAAGGGTCCTTAATCACAATTCCTTTGTTCCTTCTTGTGAACACTTGTGCATAAGAACTGGTCGAGCTTTTTCTTCCTCCAACACTCTTTTCTCTTTTTCTTCTGTTTTCTTTTGTTTAGGTCTTCTCTTTAACTTCTCTTCAGATTCAGATTTAGAGGTTGAAAGGATTATCTTTCTTTTACCTCGAGTTGGAGTCTGTTTCACCTGTTTCATAAAAAATACAAGTTTAGTTCGAGTTAAAGAAATAGTTCTAGACTTGTAATTCTAAATAAAAGACTTGGGAGTACCTCAGCCTTAATGGGTTGCTTTTTGGCTTTAGTAATTTTCTTAGCAGCTCTTTGTTTCACCCTGGTAGACCTTTTTGGAGAAAGAAGTACTGTTTGCAAAGGTCTTGCATTTACATTCTCCTCTTCTTCACTCGAAGTAGATTCTACATCTCCTATAGTAAGAAAAGTTAATTAATATGCTATCTCTATGAACAGAAAACAAAAAATCTTGATAATGGCATATTAACTTACCACAAATTTCAAAAGCCAAGTAGGATGGGCAAACTTCCCAGACTGTGAGCTTCAGTATCTCAGAGGTGTTGAAACTGAGCATCAAGGCTTCCCACCAGCTAGTGAAAAGTGGCAAGGCATCAGAAGCTATTTTGAATGGCTCCACTTTGGCAACAGTGATTTTGGAAATGCCTTCCACTATGATAACTTCAACTTCTTCATTTGTACACACACTCCTTTTATGCCATGGTACATTGGCAGTGAAAATAGAAGGTAGTGGCACAGACTGGAGTAAACCAAACTGTTTTGCCAAGAAATGAGGACTATATACTTCAAAACCAGATGACTTGTTTTGTAAAACAACTAAATCCCTAGTTTGGAGGACATGAGCCCATAAATTCGAGGATAATGGATTCACTCCTTGACTTATGATAAACATTTCAGGACAAGTGAATTTAGCCTCAGCAAAAGGAAGTAAGTAAGGAGAAGCTCTAACTCTCTCCTTATCAGAAAATAAGTTAAACCAATCCTCAAAATTTGGAATATGGTCAGGTTCATAAGCAGAAAGAGCAAAGAGATGGGCATAGCAAGTACTTCTGCTAAAAACTGAAAGGTTTGGTTTTGGGGCAAGCTGTGGAAAATAAGCATAAGCCCAGAGTTGGAGAAACCATAAGGGACCACCAATGGAATCCTTAGGTTCAGTAGTAATAAGAAACATGGATCTATATACAGAACCTAGGAAAAAAGGAGCTAAAGCTAATTTGTGTTTATATTGGCAAGAGCTATGGCTATGGGCAGATAATAAGTGATAATTCTCTTTGAAGGAGAATTGATTAAAAATTTGCGAAGCCAAAAAAGATAGAAACAAGTTTCTTCTTCAAAAGTAATGACATCACCAAAATTTTTCATGTGCTTTTGCATAAATCGAGTATATCCTAAAGCGGAATGGTTTTTGTCAATGTCAATTGTGCAATGTTGTTTGCATTTCATCTCATGATGAATAGGAATACCCTTAATAGGGAGAGTCAACATTGCAGAGACATCCATAAGAGTAGGGGATAAAAAAACCCTCACTGAACACAAAAGTGTTCGAAGTAGGTGACCAAAAACTGTTCAAAGCAACAATTAAGTGCATGTCAGGTTTAATAGGAGTTTTGGAAGTTAATATCGCATTAGCTATGCCTAAATACTCCTATTTGTCTTTTAAGCCTATGTACATCCTATCTACCCAAGTAAACCAATTAGATTTTGGAAGGGGCCATGGTTCGAACTTAATTTCAGTATTAAAAGGACCCCATTTGGCATTTTTATGTTGATACAAAGGTTGAACATTTTCAGAATAAGGAAATATATCAACTAATTCTTGTGGACAGTGATCAACAAATATGGGACCTAAAGCAAATGGGTCATTCGAAGCGAAACCTAAAGAGTTTTGCCCAGGAAATGAAGCATAACGAATGAAAAGACTAGGGTTAACAGACTTACTATTTAGTTAAGTAATAATCTGTCGAGTCCTTTCTTTTTCATATGTAGCAAAAGCACTACTTGATGATGGAGAGTCAGAGATCTTTGATCGCACCATGTAAATAGAGGATTCGAGGTTAGAAGTTCTCTGAGTTAAGTTTATGGAGCTTTTGAAGTTCTGAGTGAGTTTGAGAGTTTGAAAACTTTTGAACTTATAGCTTATGTTTTGAAAAATGGCGGTTATACACGCTAGTGGCATATTACATATACCACTCACATGCAGGGGGCATGTGTTTGCACATAAAAATAACTTTTGGGCCTACGAGCAGTATTGGGCCTAAACAAGTTATTTATTTAAAAGATCAGATTTACTGTTTAGGCCTAAATGAAACAAGTTACATTACTTAAATAGAAGCCTAAATGGCTAAGACCTGATTATACTTCGAGGTTATATTTAAACTCATCTAAAAACAATTACAAAGCAGTTCGATCTTGAGAAAACTGCTAAGTAACTGTTTATTAACAATCTGGAGATTTATATGACAGGTATTATCATCTCCAAGATGATTGTTATTTGGTACTGGACAAGGTCTGTTGAAGATTTGAAATTCAAAATGAGAAAAGTAAATGTTCAATTGAAGAAACTGCTGCTCGAGGAAGGTATAAATAGAAGAAAAGAAGACAATTACCATCTCCCGCGTATTTTCTAGAGTTCAGAAGTCCATTTGTGATTCAAAGTGTGTTCAAGTGTGTATAAGTATCTTCTAAAGTGTGTTCGAGTGTTCAAAAGTGTGTAAAATAGTGTAATTCAGTGTGTTTGAATGCTTTTAGTGTGATTTTAGTTCGAGTGAGACTTAGATCTTGCAGTTCGGGTTCTTGAAGTGTGTGAGGGTAACAGGAAACTTCTTCTTTTGTAAGTTTCTGTTGTTCTTGTTCATATTCAAAGTGATTGTACTCGATTACTGTTTAATATAAATATTCTACAGTTTATTATTATTCACAACTTTGTTAAATTCTAAGTTGTTTACATTTGAAGAAGAATAAACTGTAAATTGTTATCTCGAGATTAAATATGTGATCAGGTTTGTCTTAGAGATTGTTTAATATCAATTTCTACATTAAAATCATAAGTAAATTAGTTAGTGTTAACCATTTCTGGATCGAATAAAGTCCTTTATCATTAAAGCATAATTCGGACCAAACACACCCTTTTGATTTACAAAAGTTGGATAATTAATTAAATAATTAGTTTGGATAAAACTGATTAATGAACTTGATTAATTACAAAATTTAGTTTTGTTCAAACTGTTTCTTTAGGATGAGAATTAAGTTTCCCCATAACAATTGAATTATTTATTTAAAAAAAATCCATTTTTGCAACCGAAATAAAGGGCGTGTAAACATTTCCCTATTTATTTAGTTAATAACTGATTTTGATAAGATGCGTTCCTAATTTCCTATCTCTCCTCTATAGTTTCCGTTAGTTGACACTTGACAATTCCAAGAAGTCTTTCAGGATTTTTCTTGGCTTGCCATTACCATTTGCCAACAAGAAGAGGAATTACGACCATTTTATTTTATTTTATTTGGTGAAGATATGCAGTCTAATAATGGAAAAGCATTTGTTCATGATCATGAACAAGAATTCATCGATAGTGATTATCACAACAACAACCACCCTATTCATCAGCATCGGCATCCTCCACTTTCGCAACATCCACATCAAGAAAAACAAGAAGAAGAGCAACAACATCCAATTCCCACTACCAACCAGTTGTTTCAACACCAACATCAATTTCAAAAACAAGAAGAAGAAGAAGAAGAAGAAGAAGAAGAAGAGAGATTGCACCAGCAGTTACAGCGAGAACACCAACCGGGCAATGGAGAGGACACTTTGAATGTTGAACAAAGTCCCTTTCTTGTTGGGAATGAGTCTCATGTTTTTGATTCTAGACCACATTCTCTAAGTAGGCCAAATTCTGGGTTGCCCCACCAAGATTCCGCCATAAAAGATATTAGAGAGCTCATGTCTTTGTTTAGTTTGATTTCTTTTAAGAGTGTAGCTAAGAGTTGCAATTGTGTTGCCTTTGCTTTGGCTTCTTTTTCTAAAGATAAAGACGAGCAGATAGTCTAGTTAGAAGACTATCCGCCTTTTCTCTTTCCCATTGTAAACCTGGACTCTTGAGTTTTTATAAAATAATTGCTATCGTTTGAAATAAAAAAAATAAAAAATAAAAATGTTTGTTCATTTTCTAGTGTTTTTCAAGTTCATGTTCATCTCCCTCTTACATTGCTTCCTGGATCTAATTGGAATTAAGTCTCTAGAAACCTTGTACCTTCATGAATTCATTGGTTTATTAGGAGATGGGTGATTGATTAGAGGTATATGTTGAAGAATTTTAGAGGTATATTACAAGAATTTTTCAGGAAAGATAAGTTATTTCAAAGTGATGTCTCATGTAATAGAAAGTTGGTCTAGTTTTTATTCATGGTTTTTAGATTTACTTGTAATACATTGAGTTGTATTGTTTTGCATTAAGTTGTATAGTGAGGTTTTGTCACGGAATTGACAAAAGGGGAGATTGTTAGGATTTAGTATTGATAAGTTCAATGTGACAAATCATGTTTCGAAAGGGTTGTGATTAAATCTTATAAAGCTAGGTAACTATATTGATGGTAAACATGGCTAAACAATTGCCTATGTCAGTAATTTCTTTGTCCCATCAAATGTGCATTTAATCCTTGGACTGTGATATTGGGAATAAACTGTAAGACTCAAATCGCGAGTGGTTCTTTCAAGCTAAGGAAAAAAAAAAAAAAATTGTTTCTAATTATCTCCTAGGAAAAAAAAGAAAAAGCTAGGGCCCTAATAATCATCTAAAAGCAGGCGATATGGGTTTGTCCTAATCGGGAACGGTTTGGCTCCAGTACTCCAGTGCATTGGAGCTACTGGAATCACGACACATGACTGAAATTTGACACGTGTCCACATCGTAGCGACTCTAGTGCACTGGAGCACTGGAACTAATCTGAATCCGTCCTAATCAAACAAAAAGGAATTAAGCACTTTCTTGAGTGTGGTCCAAATTTTGGGCAATAAACCTAAGAATTTGTCCAAGAGTGAGAGCATCTCTTAAAAAACAAAAATTGCGAGTTCAGAAAGTGACAATGAAAGTAGAAAGAAGTGGACGAAGTCTCATTATTTCACACATGCTCCATGTAGAAGAATTTGGTTAAGAGAAAAGAAATATTCTATGTGGTTTAAAACAAGATCTTCCTGCGCAATTTACTATCTCATCCAAGTTAATTGGAATTTTATTCAAGAACAAAAGTTCTTTGGTTTTGAACTAGGAAAGTTGTTAAAGATCTTCTCGTTCACCCTTTTCTTCCATAACCTAAAAAGGAATAACAAAATCAGGATAACAACAAGAACAACATATACAAATATACATTAATTATGGTCTCTAACTTCCCGACTTCTCATACTCTCCATACCATTCCAAAAATACTCAAAACTCCTTTAAAAAGCAACACACTACACCAACTTCACCAAGACCTAGAGAGCATTAACATTGGAGAAATCATCTAAATGCATGCTAAGTGGAAAAGTCTAACTAAATCTCTTGCACATGGATGGACATACCCGGGCTGTCCCAAACTTTTTGGGGGCCTCAAGCCAAATCTTAAATTGGGCCTTTTTTTTTTTTTTTTAACCATTCAATACTAAATTAAATTAATATCTATGATTTTTTTTACTAGAATTTCATTTTTCTTGCTCTTTTAGATGCAAAATTATTGATCAAACTTTTATAATCAATTTTCTCTAACATGTTCTTTTCAATTGATAAAATCGCTAATCCACTTAATCTTTCTTGTGACATAGTCGATCTTAGGTAAGATTTTATCAATTTTAATTTTGAAAAAGTTCTTTCTGCAGAAGCAACTGTTACAGGAATTGTTAATAAAATTCTATATGCAATGCATGCATTTGGAAAAGATTCTAGTTTTTTAATATAATTCAATATGTCAACTGGAGTGTTCTTGTTTTCTTCTATTTGTATAACTTCTCTTAAAACTTTTAATTCCGAAAATAAATCTAAACCATCAATATCAATGGAATTTTTATATGTGAGAGCACTTTCGAGACAAAGACATTTATCTTTTAAGCTATCATCGTCAAATGATTTTAATTTTTCGAAGCTAAATAGAAAACCAAAAAGTTCTTCATATATATGAAACTGTTCAAACCTTTGCTCAATTGAGGAAATAGCTTGATCAACTATAAATAAGAAATAATCAATTCTAAAAGATTCTTCAACGGATTGTGTTATCTCGTGATCAACATTTTCATCAAAGTGTCTTTTCCTACGAATTACACGTTTTTCTTGAAAAACCGGTTCAATTTCTAATTCTTTAGCAATCTCTATGGCTGAACTCATAGCAGTTGCAAATCTAGTTTCTCTATAATTTTTGAAAAAATCTATAAGAGTTTTTAATTGATTTATAGCCACATCAATATGCATATCTTTAGATTGTAAAATTTTACTAACTGAATTGACTGCAAATAACACTTCATACCAAATAGTCAAGCTCAATAAGAACTCAAAATCTCCAAACTCATATTTTGCTAAAGAGTTAGCTTCACTTCTTGTTTTAGAATCTTGATCACTACTTTCTGCTAACTCTAACAAAGCATCCCTTATTTTTGGAGCTTGAAATCTTATAGCTTTAACACTTTCAATGCGACTTTCCCAACGTGTTTGTGATAACGGCTTAAGAGTGAATTTCAGTACTTTTTTAAAAAAAAATATTCCATCTCTTTGTTGAAGAAGAAAATAATGTATATAAACATTATACCACTCCAAAAAAAGATACAGCTTTAGTACAAGAGTTTGCCATATCACAAAGTACTAGATTAATGTTATGACTACCGCATGGTGTGTAAAATGCTTTAGGATTAATATCTAGAAGTCTTCTTTGTACACCTTGTTTATTTCCTTTCATATTAGATCCATTATCATAACCTTGTCCTCGTATGCCATTAATGTTAAGTTGAAGTTTTGTTATTACATTTATAAGTTCATTAAAAAGACCTAAACTAGTAGTGACATCTACTTTTATAAATTCTAAAAAATATTCTTCTATTTTTATTGGACTTGTTGAAATATCCACGCATCTTAGTACAAGAGTCATTTGTTCTTGATTACTTATATCAGGAGTGCAATCAAGTATAATTGAAAAATATTTTGCTTCTTTAACTTTTTAAATAATTTTACTTCTAATTTCATTTGCTATCATTTGTATCAATTCATTTTGAATTTTATGACCAAGATAATGGTTATGAATTTCACCTTGTTGAATACGATGAATATGTTCTTGCATCACCGGATCAAATTCTGCAATCATTTCAATTAAACTTAAAAAAATTCCATTATTTTCTTGATAAATTTTTTCTTTTGTTCCTTGAAATGGCAAATTATTTTTACCTAAAGTCTTTATGATTGCAATAATTCTTTGTAATACATTTTTCCAACGATCTTTCTCTTTGTTAATTAGTTCTTGAACACTTTTATCAATTGTTTTATTTTTCAATAATCTTATTTGTAAATCACTCCAAGTGTTCATATTAGTAATATGCTCACTACTTGTTTCATGTCTTTTAATTTTACCACTAAGATTTCTCCAATCATTAGTTCCTTGATTAGCTAATTGATTTGTACAAGATTTCGAATTAAACAACTTGCAACAAAAACAAAATATGCTATCTAATTCATTTGAATACACTAGCCATTTTCTATCATGTTTCTCCCCATTTGGTAAGGTTCGAGTGTAATATGTAGTAGAAAAATGCCTAGAGTTTCCATCTTTAGGAAATTCTGAATCATTATGTCTAATTGAACCATTTTCTACTAATAAATCTCTCAATTTTGAGTCAATATTTTTCCATTGAGCTGGATCATAAATATTTAAAGGCCTATAATCAAGTGTTTCGTTAATATATTCATTTGCTTCTAAATTTTTTTCATGTTCTTCATCAAAAGTAGGTATATTAATTTTGACCATCATTTGGTATATTTTCATTGGTATCTTTTGATTGACTATCATTAAGATTATTTTCATTGGTATCTTTCGATTGACTATCATATAGTTGGTATATTACACTTTTGACTATCATTCTGAATATTCTCATTAGTATCTTTTGATTGACTAGTATTAGGATTACTTTCATTGTTATCTTTTAATTGACTATCGTAAGGATTATTTTCATTTGTATCTTTTGATGGTATTATTGTATTATCTTCTAACTCTTTAAAATGAATTTCTTGTTCATTTGTTGAACTATCACCTAATTTTTCTGTGATATTTTGTTTATTACTGGTAACAAATTTTTCAAGAGCTCCCTTTTGGGATTCAATCAATTTTTCTATTTTTTTTTTTTTTTTTTTTTTTTTTTTTTTTTTTTTTTTTTTTTTTAAGTTTTTGATGCCCAGATTCATATTTTCGAGGAGCCATATAGTGAAAAAAAAAAAAAAACAAACAAAAAAAAACAAATAAACAACAAATACTTTACAGCCAAAAAACAAATAACAGCCAAAACAACATGTAACAATACTACAATAGTACCTAACTAACAAGTAAAATTTAATAAAATTAAAATAGAAAAGTATAGAACAATAGAACCTGATTACGCTGATTTATCCCAATATCTACTGATCTACATAAGATTAATACCTGAACAATGAATATCACAAATTCACAGTTTATTAAATCTTAATTTACAAACCCTAATTGCAAAGAAAAAAAAATTTATTCAAGAGGGTAAAGATTGATATTATTACCTATTTATGTGTTGAATCCAAATTTTGTAGAAGATTTCAAGACTCAAATCCTCAAATTTGAAGCCAAGAAAAAATAAAAAAGATATAATATTTATTGACTATTGTAGATTTATAGTGAGAGAAAAAAATCTTTTTAGAGAGAGAAAGTGAGAGGTGTGCGTATGAAGGGAGGAAGAAAGAGAAATATGTAGAGAGAGAGTCAGAGAGAGCAATACGTAGAGAGAGAGACAGTGAGAGCAATACGTAGAGAGAGACAGTGAGAGTAAAAGCCAAAAGTTCACTGGACCACTTGAGAGAGAAAAGTGGAGAAATTGAAGAAAGTAGAGAAAGAGAGACGTTGAGGGAGTCAGGGAGTTGAGTTTCACGTGTGTATAGAGAGAGAGAAAAAAAAATCTTGTGCAATTGAATCCAGTTGTGTGCAGTTGCTGCTGTTGGTGGGCTGGAAAAAAAAAATTTAATTATGTATTTTAATGACCATTGACCAAAAGTGGGCTAGGCTTTTAAAATTTTGGGGCCTTTTCAATTTTGAGGGCCTCAAGCCATTGCTTAAATGGCTTTAGGGGTGGGCTAGGTCTGGACATACCCTCTCTCACTTCAACTACACCCATTTTTCCCTTTGTATTCTATGATCATTATGGAAGAGCTCATGGTTAGGTCCATATTTGTAGTTGGCAATACCGTATCCAAAATTTGTCCATAGTTGAGTTGTAAGTCTTTGAGTCAAGATTTAAGTTGAAGATCAAGTATAAAGATATCAAAACTACAATCTCCAAAAATACTCAAGACAAGTTGCTTCTGTGAAGCTCAATTGCAATTCCTCGACTGCATCCAATCAGTCGAACTTCGATACCAGGCTCGACACCTCTTCGATCAATCAACTAGTGCGATTCTACAGAAAGAATCAAACGACTCAAAATCCTCATAGGGTTTTGTGACCTAATGATTGGGGTATTTAATACCCATTATGAGGCCAGTCATAAGTGCGGAAAGGAATGCCCTTTTTACCTCTTACACTCTCTCCATAGCCAAAAGCTTGAATATACAAAAGAGAGATAGAGTGAAAATATTTGTTGGAGAAGAGAGCCTAGCTGCGTCCTCTATGTGTCATTGGATCCTTTGATTAAGCTAAGTGGTCCCGCGGTATCAGTCAAACTTAGAATCTTGTTGACGTTTTTGTGAAGTTTCTCCAAGCCTACTTTCAAGCCTTGGAAGTAATGTGAGACACGGTGAAGTCCGTGCACCAAGGTTGTTCACTTGAGGGAGGAGTCCAACGGGTGGGTTAGAGCACCATGGGATTACGGCTAGTAAGTACATAATCAATTGTGACTTTTGAATAGAGACTTATATTAAATCTATAAAGTTTGAATCCATTAGATAAAAGTGAAGAATCAAACTTTTCGTGCCTCTGTTTCGGTACTTGTTTCAAACTATATAATGACTTTAACTAATTTACAAACTTTATTTTCATTTCTAGGGAGAACAAACCCTTAAGGTTGTTTTATGTACACTTATTCATCAATATCACCATTTAAGAAAGTTGTTTTTACATCCATTTGATGCACGCATAAATCATATATATATATATATATATAGATGCAAATGCTAAGAGAACACGAATAAATATGATATTTGCTACAAATGATATTGGGTATCACAGTCTCCCCCAAATAAATTATTTTCATCCTCACCAAGTCTCACATTGTGCTACAGTGCCCTCGAATCACATGGCATTGCTAGGTTGGTCTTGATACCATTTGTCACAACCCGAGGAAGCACTAGCCACATCTATGCTATAACTTAAAATGACTAGTCAAGTTACAATTATTTAGCAAATTTTGACATAGTAAACACTCGGTGTGAGACTCAATAGATATCCGGACAACACACATTTATCCAATGCATTCCACAAAATCTGGGGTATAGCATTAGTGGTCAATTTTTTGGATTTTATTTTTAATTTATATACAATTCATATATATATATATATATATGAGTTGATATGCAATGTCAACATTTTTTATTATTTTAATAAAACCGTTAGCCATT
>OU015764.1:26931240-26952264 GCA_907173295.1 Fagus sylvatica
TTTAATATTAAAATTTCTACTTTCTATAAAGTAGAAGTATTAAATATTTTTTTAATCATTGTCTTAAGGGCACTCGTTAACTATATGATGTAAATGTAATTACTCCCTTCCCCCCCCCCCCCCCCCCTCCCCCCCAAAAAAAATATTGATATTAAATAAATAGTTAGGCGCATTGAGAAAGGAACTTACAATCTTAAGTTGATTTATAGCTTCCAAATCAAGTGTCCTCTTCTGACATATATGTAGCACCTCATTTCTTGCCTTTTCTTGCCATTCGGGATGCATAGATAAAACAATCATTGTCCACGTGAGCAAGTTGGCCGTAGTCTCTTTGCCAGCAAAGTAGAACATCTTGCACTCCTCCATAATATCTTCAATTGTCATACCATTATTAGATAGTTCTTCGCATTGCAATAGTAAACCAAGTAAATCATTGTTGCCCACTTCCTCATTTTGCATGGCCTGCTCTTTCCTGCAGATCATATCCTGTAGTATCGCATTGATCTCGTTGTTTATGTTATATCTCCTCTTGTTCTTCTTTGTGGGTACGAATCTTAGAGATAAGAATTTAAATGTATTTAGTTTAGAACTAATATATATATATAAAATGAAAACTAAAAAGGATCATGTTTGATGTGAAAATGAAGTCTTTTCTGGTGCTCATGCTTATGTAGTCACTGACTTAAACTTTTGGCATCAGTCCAAATGGATAAAAAATTTCTCCAAACTGAATTGGAAGAATCTTCTCTAACTTATTACGTGACAGTTTATAAGACTATCAACGTATATTAAATAACACGATTCATTAAAATATTTAAACAAGTCACATCATAAAAAGATTTATTAGTTGGTTGTGCTGGGTCTCAATCCAATGTATATATTATAAATTTTGCCCAACCCAAATTAAAATATTAACCCACCCTTAATTTAAGACCTCCTAACCCACCCTAAAATAATCCCTAATACTTTCACTACACTCTAAAATAATTTCTTAGTTCCGTCCCTAAATCACATTACTTATTAAATATATCATGTGATTAAAAATACAAGTGGATGTTCATTTAATATACAGCATCATGGATAAGTATGTGTGAAACTTGTGATGTAGGCCTTGAAAATTGTTATTGTGAGTGCTTTTTTGTGAGGATACTGTTGATGGAATAGGTAAGGAAGTGAGATCAAGACTCACACCAAGCCTTCGCAGTGGGCCTCGTGGCTAATGGCTACGCTACAAAGATGATGGCCCAATCTCGTAACACCGGATTTCCATGGCAAGGACTGTTGCTAGCTTTAGGCTAATGGCTCGACCCCAAAGTTCACGCCCTAGCTTATACTTTAGTGTAGCTCAACTCAAGCTCAAAATATGCAGCAAATAATAGTTCCAATGAGCAACTTATAATAAATATATGCATAATGAGGATGGGCCCTGCAGGAGGACATGTTATGTCCTGCAGGAAGATATTTAGAGTAAATATTGCAGAGAGAGACGAGGGAACTTTATGCAGTTAAAAATAACTTTAGTGGACATCTATCCATATGTGTGAAATGAGGTGGCACTGTAGGAAGATATATTGGCTCCGCAAGAGTTCTGGTTGGCTTCACAGGAGTGCTAGTTGGATCTGCAAGAGAACTGATTGGCTCTGCAAGAGTGCTGGTTTGCTCCGCAGGAGTGCTAGTTGGATCCACAAGAGAATTGAATGGCTCCGCAGGAGTGCTGGTTGGCACTGTAGGTCAGTCTTGCAGTAAGTCATGTGGATCCACTGGCAAGGCCTATAGGTTCGACAGGAGCTTATTTGCCATTATTTTTAAGTAGAGTAAATGTTGTATCTCTACAAAGACTTGCTTCCATGGGGATTTAGTTGGCCGCTTTGCACTGTAGGAGCCCAAGTTAGTTGATTCACAAATAAATAAATAATAGTAAAATGAATATGTTGGAAACAATGGAAGTTGAGGATTGAATGGGAGAGAGCTCATCCAAAGTTGCATGTGTTGCATCTCGGGATTTAAATGTTTTCCCCATGGGTATAAAGGTGGAGTGTTTAGTTCATAGTGTTTGTTGGCTAGCTTTTTATGGTATGTGATGGTGATCTTGCGGTGATCTCATGGTGACTTGTGATGGATTTTATGATGATGGTCTTACGGTGACCTTGAGGTGGTTTTATGATGATGGTCTTGCAGTGACTTTGTGATGGTTTTTAATGGTTTGGGATAGTGTTTGCGGTGACCTTGCGGTGGTTTCCAATGGCTTGGGATGGCTTTTGCGGTGACCTTGTGGTGGTCTTCGATGGTTTGGGATGGTTTTTGTAGTAACCTTGTGGTGGTTTTCGATGGTTTGGGATGACTTTTGTGGTGACCTTGTGGTGGTCTCCGATGGTTTGGGATGGTTTTGTAGTAACCTTGTGGTGGTTTCCGATGGTTTGGGATGGCTTTTGCGGTGACCTTGTGGTGGTCTCCGATGGTTTGGGATGGTTTTTGTAGTAACCTTGTGGTAGTCTCTGATGGTTTGGGATGGCTTTTGCGGTGACCTTATGGTGGTCTCCGATGGTTTGGGATGGTTTTTGTAGTAACCTTGTGGTAGTCTCTGATGGTTTGGGATGGCTTTTGCAGTGACCTTGTGGTAGTCTCCAATGGTTTGGGATGGTTTTTGTAGTAACCTTGTGGTAGTCTCTGATAGTGGTATTTTTCCTCCTTTTTCCCTTTTCCCCCCTTTCCTTTTATAGGCGTGGGATGACATGGAGCGAGTTTCAAGCTTTTCCCATGGACTGTGATATGTCCTTGAAAGGTCACCTCACGTGTCTTTCCTAGGCAGTCTAGTCCCACTTTTTAAGGAAATGGAGGTCTGCTCATGGTAGAGAAAAGTGATGTATGTTGCTTTTCGCCGAATTAATCATTACCTTTTGCAAGATTTATGGTAGGCTTGATTAGATGGGATAGCAGAAGCATTTATTGGTTTTATGGGTAAGGTGCAAGCATGGAGTGTTGTTTGCATCTTGGTGGTAGAGAAAGGTAAGGTTTTCTGGAGGTGGTACAACACATGCATGGCTGGAGAGTTGTCGTGTCCAATGAACATCACGTTCCCCAAGCAAGACCGTTGGTTCATGGTAGCAACTTCTCAACCCTTTGGATAAAACTCCCTAACCACCAAACCTGTACTCCCATAGTTCTTGCAGAAAAGAGAAAGAAGGAATTAGGATTACGGGCTTGGGCTGTATACTTAAGTTCCTTATCAAACTGTGTTGATGTATTTGGTGTAGATTAGGGCCTCGCTGGAGTTTGTTGCAATGATAAGTGTGAAGCCCAAGTATTCTACAGAGACTTCGTAGCTTGCTTGGTTCATGGCTTTGGTGGGCTTTTTATCATTTGGCTTCTTGTAGCATCCCCAAGACTTGTTGGATCTTGATGGTATGGTTTAGCTTGACAAGGTGGTCCATCATAAGATTTTAGCCTTAAGTTGTCCTCTTGCCGTGAGCTCTTTTAGGCTCTGCCATGCTTTTGGCTTTTTATGTGCAGAGAGTTATGATCCTTTTCAGTTGGACTTTGTGGGCTTATGACTCCATTTGTGGTGGTGCTTGGTTCTTGCGTGGGAGTGGCTTGAGGATTTGCCATGTGAGTGCAACGGCCATTGTTGGCCTTATGGACCATATTAATCTTTAGCTCTTCCGCTGGAGCATCCATAGGACATACCATAAGACCTTTGTGGTGGGCTTCATTGGCCTTGTGGGTCGTGTACATGTTAGGGCCTTTGTTGTAGGCTAGTGGGCTAGTGGGCCCATATATGAGCTTCTTGGGCCTTTGTTATAGGCTTGTTCCAAGAAGGAGAACCCAAAGATTTGTGTTATCTTTTTTATGGGCTCATGGGCTTTGTGAGCCCATTTGTATGGTTTTGGGACCTTTGCATTAGGCTTTGTTCTCAATAGAACCCAAGGAATTGCGTTATCCTTTTGATGGGTTTATGGGCCTTGTAGGCCCATTTGTTGTTAAGTCTTTGCATTAGACTTTATTTTATGATAGGTCCCATTGCATTTGGACTCCGATGCGATGAATTTGGAATTTTGGCCAACCACTTTGCATTAGTGTATGATCCAAGTTTGTGTGCCCAAAATAGTCTTTGCTGTAGACTTCATTTTGGAACAAACCAATTACATTTGGGCCTTGCTCTTGCCGTGAACTTGGCCTAGGTTACTGGCTTTACATTAGCCATTGGTTTCGCGAAAATGACCATCAACAGTTACTAATATGCAAAATACGGTTTATAGACCTAGGATAGATCAATAATTGAAATTGCACCTAAAACCTGGGATGTAAATATTATGATAGGATTCAAGCGCCAATTTAGTCTGCTCTTGCTGAAGTTCGAATATCCTTTTGCCCTCTTCATAGCTGCTTCCAAAGGCTGTACGAGCAATAACATCGGCAGCAAGATTTTGGAATTCCAATGCAACGTCTATTTCACGTGATCCTCGAGGACTAATCAATTTCTTCCATCAGTCAATTAAGCCAAAACAGCTAGTTGAAAATGCAGGCACCATTCTCTGTTAGTGCAACAATTAGTAAAAGTTATGATGAAGGTCCTAAAAATTTCTTGAGTAAAAAAAGAAAGAAAAGTGAACGGCCTATTGTAATACAACATTATTCAATGAGAAATATGATTATTTTGAATTATGTAGGTGCTTATTTGTGATTGTCTATTCAAAATTTTGAGAAGTATGATTATTTTGATATTATGAGAAATATGGTTGATTTTTGAATTATGAGAAGTATGATTGATTTTTTATAATGTTTATGGATTATTATATAGTTGGTTATACCAAATACCAGAAAACATTTCTAAAATATGTGTTTTGGAAAATAATTTTATTTTATTTTGCGTACTAAATACTAAAAAAGGTTTTCCAACTTATTTTCAAGGTTACTACCAAACACAGGAAAATGAATCAACTTTCTCGAAATTTTTGTTTATTTTGGAAAATAAGTCATTTTCCAATGACGTTTTACGTTGAAACAAACATACCATTACTCAATTAGTATAAATCTATCTGTCAAGTTACAACGAAGAAAAAAGGTCATGTCACCCACTCAGTTAAAACACATGAGACATTAGGATTTCCAATATACTAAAAAAATTAACGTATCAAATTGGCTACTTGTATACTTGTAGTAGGGAATTAGAAAATAAAGATGGAAATTAAAGTACCTTTAGCTTCTCAAGATGGAAAGCAGGTGTAATCAGCCTTCTGTGCTTGGCCCATCGCTCTCCTTCCAAGTTTGACAGTCCCAGTTGTAGCATTATTGTAAGAGGGTTTAATGGCGGCTTTACGAAGTTAAGAATAAATATAATGATCAACAGTTCTATTATAAATAGAACTGTCAACAGTTGCAACTCTTATAATTTATTAACTTCCAATAACCGCAAAGCCAAACGGTTATTAGCAGTTATTTGGATTTCTCTATTCTCAAGGGAATAGCCAACCACCAAAAAGGTTAGGCTATAGTATATAAGTGTCCACACTTATTATGGTGTGATCACTCTTATACCTTCATCTCCCACTTGATCACACTATAAAGTGAAATCGCATGAGCTAGTTGGTATATTAACCTGGTACCAATAATAAAACCCATACCAACTCTCATCTGTATAAACCATATAGATCGGCGTCAGAAGATGACTATACTCTTATGTGCACACTTTCCTTGTCATCCATTTTGATCACACCTATCTTCGTACATTATCATACTGATATTGTACTCCAGGCGACTTCCAAATCACTATCTTTCAAGTGACCGGCATCAATCTTTATGGATGGTAAAAAACAGTCCATACCCATACCATCATTGACGACTTCAGCCGCATGTATTTAATAATACATCGACCTGTGCTGAAATTTTCACAAGTACTTCCTAGGCTTTCCTCAAGTGACCTTATCTGCGTCTTTCACTAACCAAGCGTGGATATCACCCAGTTCACATTATGCATATAATGGACTTTACAAACATGTGATCTGTGACTTCCCATTCCCGTTAGTGATTCTCTTGCAATTATTCCTGACCAATATTCTACATTGCAAAAGCTGCATTTGATCGTTCTCCTAGGCATCCCCTGGTCCATCCGATCTTGCAAAACCATGTAACTCGATTGAATTACCTCTCAGTCCCATACCTGTTACATGCACTCTGAATTGGTTCAGAGTCAATCTCTTGGTCATGGGATTGGCCATCATGTCAGCTGAGGGAACAAAATGGACTTTTATTTCCCCCTTTTCCACTATATCTTGAATATAGTGATAGTTGACGTCAATGTGTTTACCTTTCGAACTATTTGCTCCGCTCTTAATCAAAGAAATAACAGACTTATTATCGCAAAACACATTTACCGGTCTATCTTACATATCAAGTTTCAGACTATCCACGAAACGTTTGATCCAGACCGCATTGCTGACCACTGTGCTGCATGCAATGTACTCAGCTTCCATTGTATACTTAGCAACACAACTTTGTTTCTTACTTAGCCAAGAAACCGTTGTTCCACCAAACAAGAACACATATCAGCTGGTAGATTTTCTATCATTCGTGTCTCCAGCAAAATCAGCATTAGTAAATCTTTTTATCTCCAATTCATCTAATCCAAAGCATAACTTCATACTTTTAGTCATTTGGAGATACCTGAATATCCGCTTCACTGCTTGCCAATGTGCCTTGCCTAGATTGGATTGATATCTGCTTACCAATCCTACCGCATAACATATATCTGGTCTTGTGCTCGTCATTGTGTACATTAGACTGCCCACAGCTTAGGCATAAGGAATAGCTATTATTTCTTCAAGTTCTGTCTTGTTGGTTGGGCACATACTTTTGTTGAGAATCGTTTTTTTGGAAACAAGTGTGCTCATTGATCTACAATCTTCCATTTTAAACCTCTTGAGTAACTTTTCCAAATAATTCTCTTGATCCAAGTATATTAACTTTGAATCTCTATCTCTAGAGATTCTAATTCCCAAGAATAGTTTACAGGGCCTATGTCTTTCATTTCAAACTTGGATCCTAGATAGAACTTAGTTTCTTTCATCATGTCAGGAGAATTACTGGCTAACAATATGTCATCCACATAAAGTGACAATAACGCCAATTTCTCTTTATCCCTCCAGACATAAACGCAATGATCTAGAGGACTCATCTCATAGCCAATATCCAATATCACTTGATGGAACTTCAAATACCATTGTCTTGAAGATTGCTTTAATCCATACAATGATTTCTTCAGTGTACAAACTTTTCCTTCTTCGCTCTTTATTTGAAATCCATCTAGATGATCCATGTAAATCTCCTCTTTTAAGTTCCCGTTAAGAAAAGCAGTCTTAACGTCCAGCTGATGTAGTTCAAGGTCTAGTCTTGCAGCAACAACCATGATTATCCGAACTGAAGCAAACTTGGCCATTAGTGAATATGTATCCACAAAATCCACACCTGGTTGTTGAGTAAATCTTTTAGCCACTAACCTTGTCTTGTATTTATCTAAAGATCTGTCAGCTTTGTACTTCTTTCTCAGTACCCACTTGCATTCAACAGGTTTTCTACCTATAGGCAATTCTGTTAAGTCCTAAACTTCATTTTTGGATATTGAATCCAATTCCTCATGCATTGCCTTAAGCCATTGTTCAGCATCATGACTTTCCATTGCTTTCGCAAAATTTGCGGGATCATCTTCAATAGCAACAGCTTTGCTTTCCATTAGATAGTAATCTTTTAACATTGAAGATGGTCTCCTTTGCCTTTTTCTCCCACTGTCATCAGCATCTATACTTGGCATTGCAGGTTTAGGACTTGTTTTTTTTCTCCCACTATTCTCAAGATCTTTATAAAAAAAAACTGATACATGAGGATCTGATTCCTCAAATTCTGCATGAAGTAACTTCTTGATCTGCTCCAGTGGTGTGATTAATTTAGTATCTTCTATGAATACAGCATCTCTGCTTTCAATTTATCCTTTATCTGAGTGGAAAAACCTATATCCGCTCCCATTTTCTACATATCTGATAAACTTGCACTCCCAAGTTTTATCTGTAAGCTTGTTTCGTAGAGGCTTTGGTATGAGTACATGTACTTTGCAACCCCACACTTTGAGATTAGTCATGTCTGGTTGGTGTCTAGTCCAACTTTCAAAAGGAGTCAAAGGTTTGGACTTTGTCTTGACTCTGTTCAAGATATATGCTGCAATTGATAGAGCTTCCCCCCAGAAAACAATTTGAAGATTAGCATAAGCTATCATAGATCTCATCATGTCCATGAGAGTTCTGTTTCTTCTTTCAGCAATTCCATTTTGCTGTGGCTTATAGGGCATAGTGTATATGTGTCTAATTCCCATTTCTTTACAGAATTGGTCAAAAGCCTCATATTCACCACCCCTATCATTGTTTAAGCTTTTGATTGATCTTCCCAATTGATTTTTGACTTCTAATTTAAACTCTTTAAATTTCTTAACTACTTCTGATTTGTATTTTAGCAAGTAAATATATCCGTATCTGGAATAATCATCTATGAAAGTAGCAAAGTATTCCATTCCTCGATGAGTTTTGGTTCCCAATGGACCACAAATGTCAGAGTGGACAATTTCAAGTAAATCTTATGATTTCCAACGTTTTGAAAACGGTTTTGCGGTCATCTTTCCTTTTATACATGGTTCACATGTATGAAAATCATCGAGATTTATTTGAGGTATTAATCCACTTTTACTCATTCTCATCATTTTTTGTTTATTGATGTGGCCCAAACATAAATGCCATAAATAAGTATTATTTAAAGCATTTGACACATTCAAATAATTAGAAATTGAATCTTTATTATTATCACACTTGAGTAATTACATACCATCTACTTTCACACCAGATATAGATATATCACCCTTACTAATAAACACACGACCAAACTTCATCTTAACTTCAAAGCCTTTTTCGTCCAACACAGGGATAGAAATTAAGTTTCTACAACGCTAGGCACATATAACACATTATTCAACACAATAAAAGAATCACCAATGAAGAATTTGCACCTACCTTCTCCAAGGACATCACTGTAGGTGTTATTCCCCATGTACACTCTGTGTTCGCCCAGTTGCTTCTCCTTGAGATCAACGAATAGTTCACAATTTCTTGCAATGTGTCTTGTGACAACAAAATCAACCCACCAAGATGTTGGAGGAGACTCTATGACCAATGCTTCAGTGATGGTCATGGCAATCTCCTTGCCTTTGTTCTTGGGCCTTTTGTTCAGTGGACAGTTGATCTTGTAATGTCCGTTTTCACCATATCGGTAACAAACATCTCGCGGCTTGTATTCTTGTCTCGGTTTCCTTGTCCATAGCTTCTTAAATCGCTTGTACTTGAATTTGTACTTGGGCTTGAATTAGTTGCATGTGAAGATTGTGCCATCATTAAACTACTTGATGCATTATCTCTCTTCCTTCTCTTCATCTTATTTTCCTCGAGCATCAGTAATACAGGGAGTGTAGTCATTGCAAGTTCTTTGCCCGAATGCGTCAAGGATGTGACTATGTGATCCCATGATGGAGGAAGACTGTTTAGAACAACAATGACTTGCATTTTGTCTGAAAGAGTGTGCCCAGCATCTGCAAGTTCTTTTGCAATGAGTTCCAATTGATTCACATAATCTCCAACAACGTCACCCTCATTCATCTTGATATTGTTGAATTTATCCAGCAATAATTGTATTTGAGTGTCGAATCAACACCCATATTTGGTTTCCAAAGCATCCATCATATCTTTTGCCATTGTCCTTTCTTCAAATAAAGGGATGATGTTGTCTTTCATGTGATGTAGCATTGAAGCTTTTGCAAGTGCATCATCCTCGTCCCACTTCTTCCTTAATTTTTCAGTTTCTTGGTCGTCACTTGTATCAGGCTTTGTTGTAGACAAAGTATATAATGTCTTATCATGTGTTAAAAGATAAGATATGTGACGTTTCCATGCTTTATAATTAATTCCATTAAGTACAGGGATTCTCGAAGAATCAATGAAATTTTTAGTAACCATTGTTTACACAATTTTGGAGACAATATCACAATACAATAAATAAAACACACCAAACTGAAAAATAAACACACTAATTATTCTTATGGATAATAGTGCCTTCCTTGATACTTGTAAGGATTCCCACTAGGATATGCTTGATCACCACGACTTGAATCAGAATGGTAAGGACTTTGCCAAAATCCTTGACTTGATTGAGAACCTTCCCCCCTTTGGAACCTTTTGTAGCGAAAATGAGGATTTGGATACCCTCCAAAATAATTCTTCTTGCTGTACTGATCGTAACAGCGCTTGAATGGCCTAAATCGGGTTTCGGATGGGTTAGAAAATCCCAAATTAGTGTTCCTAGTCCACACCCAATTTTGAAATGGACGAATCAGATCAGAAGCAGGGGCACGGGTCAAGCCACGGGTTGAATACCCACTGAAAAAACGGAGGTCAAGCCCATGGATCGGGCTTTGGAGATTAAAAACGCGCGGGTCGCCTTCACGGGTGGGATCTGGGCATAGGCGCGGGTCGTGGGTTGCACGCCTTTCTCCACGAGTCGCGCTTCAACTCACGTGGGTCGTGTGTTTTGGCTGGTATTCCGGATTGGGCCTGGGCCTTTGGACCACGGGCTAATGATGGATGTACAAAAGAAATTATTATTTTTTTTTTGGAATTGCATAGGTGCAATTTTGCGGGCTGTATACCTTATGCATAGGCCAGATTTTTGCACGGGTTGTGGTGGTAATTGACTTGAACTGGAGCCAATTATTTTTCCAGAATTTTCTTTGATAAAAAACCAGACCTTTAATATCTCCAGAAGTTTCTTTTCCCAGATTATGTCTTTGTTGCCAATGCCCCCTAAACTCAAGTTCTTTTCTTCACGCAGCGCACCAAAATTTTATTGAAGCAGTTAATGGCAGCGACTTGTGTGAGTCTGATTTGCGCAGTGATGGGTTGTTCTTGGGCAGCAATGATGAAATATCCACCACACTGTCACTTTGATCTTCTTCTTCCTTAGAATTATGATTTCCAACTCTTTCTGAATTTTCTGAATAAGATCTGCCCCCAGTTGTGTTGTTCTTTTCCACAAATTCTTTTACAGCACTAGGAACGTCACTGAGAAGATTTTCCACAATAAGAATATTTTTTCTTCACTATATTTTTCAGAAAATCTCTTCCAATATATTTCTTCTTTCTCTTTCTTCCACCATGAAGGCTCTGATACCACTGATGGAATAAACAAAGTAAAAACAAAACAAAACAGTCATTTATAATAGAATTGTCAACAGTTGCAATTCTTATAATTTATTAACTTCCAATAACCGCCAATAACTAGGGGTGGGCACGGGTTGGGTAGGTTGGGTGTTGACGGATTTTTCTATCCTACTCGACTGAGTCTGGTTTGCAAAGCTCCAACCCGTTGACCATCCATTAATGTGGTCGGATTGGGCGGTTTGGTTAATCGGTTTTGGCGAACGGGTCGATCGGGTTTCATGGGTTTTTGCCATTACAACAACAAATAAATAGAAAATCACCCCAACAAGGCAATAACAAACATCACCGCAATAAAAAAACTCACCATAACAAAAAATCAACAAAACACAACAACAACAAATCAGCAAATACACCAATATTGGACAGAACCGGCGAAGGTGAAGCTGATGCCGTGGCAGAACCGACGAGATCTGCCAAAATTTGACAAGATCTCACCAGATTCGGTGAGGTCTCACTTGATCTGGAACCTTTATGTGGCAGTGAGAGATTTGGAGGTGGAGATCGACGGTGTGGCGGTGGAGATCGGACGGTGTGGTAGTGGAGATTGACGGTGTGGCGGTGGAGATCGGACCACGCTGGCGGTGGAGATTCACAACCGAGGTTTCTTTTTGTGAAACGGAAAAGAAAATGAGAGAGGGAGAGGGAGATGGAGGTCGGGAGGAGTGAGGGAGGGGAAAAAAATATGAAAAAGATGAGAGAAGAGAGAGAGTTAGTGAGATATATGAGAGATGAGAGACTTTTTTTTTATTTTATAAATATTAAAGGTTTAGTTGGTCGGGTGGGTCGGGTATCCACCCGATAAAACATGTAAAATTTGATATCCGTCCGAAAATCTGAAAAATAAAAAAGTCCTAATCCATATCCATCCGAATATGGCTCGCCGACGGACGGACGGACAATCGGTTCGGGTAGATTTGTTGGGCGGGTCGGGTTTGACGGTTTTTTGCCTAACCCTACCAATAACCACCAAACGGTTATTAGCAGTTATTTGGATTTCTTTATTCTCATGGGAATAGCCAACCATAAAAAAGGCTAGGCTATAGTATATAAGTGTCTACACTTATTATGGTGTGATCACTCTTATACCTTCATCTACACCATATAGATTAGTGAAGAATCTTACCATATTTTTGTACCATTTCATGAAAGAGTGGTGTGACACGTGGGGCAATCCAATGCTCTAGGTTCATCGGTTTGGACCAACCTTCCTTTGTGTACTTCTTAATCTCTTTCAAATCACCATGCAAAAGCTTGTAAGAAGTGCCTCTGATTCCTTGCTGTCTTAATTGCTTCTCAAGGTTTTTGGGTCTCCACCAAACAATGTAAACAACTCTTATAACAGAATCGAGAACTAGTAAAGAAAATGAGATTGCTAGTATTTTGGAAATGTAAGCTTCCATGTTCTTATGCTCAGAAGTTGGAAGCAATTTTTCTAGACAAGTGTCCAAGTGTGTTTATTTGAGTCAATTACACACTGCTATATTTTTCATCCTAAACGAAGTAGGCAATGATTGGAACCTCTCTCTCTTCTCTCTCTCTCTCTCTCTCTCTCTCTCTCTATATATATATATATATATATATATTTCAATGCTGATAGAATGAAACCCCTCATCTACTCCTTTAACCTTTCTTGATTAATATTTTACTGGTGATATCATCCTTTTTCTTTTCTTTCTGGTTTTTATGAATAAAAGGATTTATTAGACTATAATTTACCCAAACTGGTTGGTATCTGTTTAAATATAGGGTTAATTGTATAAATCCAATCTAAATTATTTGGGTGTTTGTACGTTGCCTTCCAAACTATAACCCGCAATGGGAAATGATCTCCTCCAATTGAAAACTAGAATTGTGACATATGACATTTATTTGATTTTATGTAGTTTCAATGAGTGTTTTAAGACTATTAGATTATTTTAAATGCCACATGTCTCTTATCTACCTAAAAATGGGATGATATTGGAGGATCAAGAACCCCGAGAACTCTACTAAGGAAACTACGATGGCACACTTTAGTGGATTCACTTTTAGGTTGAAGTCTTTGCACCGTTACAAGACCTTCCTCAAGTTCATCAAATGCCCTGCCTAGCTCTTCGCCTTTACCACCAAGTGATCGACATAGTCATCTACTGATGTATGCATCATTTCCCTAAATAGGGCTATCATGGTTCTTTGGTATGTGACCCTAGTATTCTTGAACTCAAAAAGTATTACCTTGTAAAATAATTTCCCAATGGTGATTTGAAACCCGTCTTTTGCGCATCAAATGGATCCATGTGAATTTGATTATAACCACTACATGCCTATATACGTCCATGAATGAAAATCGTTCATGCCCTGCGATGACATCCAGGTTTAAATTCACATTATGTAAAAGAAACTTGTCCTTAGGAAAACCCTTATTTTGGTCCCTAAAGTCCACACAAATACATATCCTCCCTTCTTTTTGGTAGGCACAATTCTAGGTAGCCAATTCTGGCACCTGATCTCTTCTATAAATCCCACTTTAGCATCTTCTCGACTTCTTCTGTAATTTTTCCTTCAACGTTTGGCCTTTTTTTTTTTTTTTTTTTTTTTTTTTTTGCATATTGTTTTTCACCAAACGGATTATTGGATCTATGTTGAGCCTATGCATAACCAAGTCTTGCACCAATCCATGCATTTCTTCATTTTTAAATTTTTTTTTTTTTTATAATATCCATGCATTGCTTTTTAGCACATTTAGCTAGTACTGTAGCTATAACTAACAAAAAGGTTCTCACACCCAGTTTTCTATTGAAATGAAGATCAGATGATTAGTGGACTGCTTTTACTATGGACTGTTGCTGTTGATTGAAGATGGTTCTTGATGTTATACGACATGTAGTTTAGCTCTTTAAGTGTATTTTGTTATGCTTCATGTAATTTTAGTTATAGTAGAGTTAGTTGTAATTAATTGTACACGTGTTCTCTTATTGTTGGTTCTTATTGTAAGTGGAGTTAGTTATGTTGGTAGTGGCTTCTGTTATAGCCTTTGTTTTATCTCGATTGTACAGAGTATATAAGAAGCTAAGCTTCTTTGACTAATGTTAAGCAAGCATTTCACAAACAATTCTAGATTCTTATTTCTTCTTCTTCTCTATTCTTTTCCTTCCTCTGCATGTTTTCTTTGCTTGCATTTCTAATATGGTATCAGAGCAGAATCGCCATTGTTGAAAGATTTTGCTTTCCTCTGAATTTTTACTTTGTTTCCATCTACTCTCTTGTTCCTCTGTTATTCTCTGAAATGGTTTCCATTGAAGTAGTACCTCCTTCTTCTTCCTCCTCTGTTACAAACCAAAATACCATTGCTCCAATTGAGAATTCATGTAGTCCTTATTACCTCAATAATGGAGATCATCCTGGTATTCGAATTGTTCTTGATCCCCTCACTGGTGATAACTATCAATCATGGAGAAGATCCATGACCATAGCTCTATCATCCAAGAACAAGCTAGGGTTTGTAAATGAAACAATTTTGCAACCTAATGATGAAGCTGATCCCTTTTTCTCTGATTGGCAGAGATGCAATGACTTGGTCCTCTCTTGGATCACAAATTGCTTGTCTAGACAGATTTATGCTATTGTTCTTTATATCTACATAGCAAAAGAAGTTTGGGATGACTTGCAGCAGAGATATAGCCAGAGCAATGGAACAAGAGTTCATCTCAAGTAAGCAATAGCATCTTTCAAGCAGGAGAACCTCACTGTATGTGATTATTTTACAACTTTAAAGGGGCTTTGGGATGAACTTCTTAATTACAGATCCATACTTGGTTGTACTTGTGGTGCAAAGTGTATCTGTGGTTTAAGTAGGATTTTGATAGAGTATCAACACTATGATTATGTTCATAGTTTTCTAATGGGGCTGAATGAGTCTTTTGCAGCTATAAGGGGGCAAATTCTTTTGATGGAACCACTGCCTGGCATTAATAAAGTGTTTTCACTGGTTTAGAACCATGAAAAACAAAAGGGGGCATGGATTTTACCATTACCCATTGGTTTACCTACTGTAGACAGTACTTCCTTGATGTCTAGAATGAATAATGAGAGTGGTTAGGTCTTTCCACACTCCAATACTGGATCTCAAGCTTTGTTGTCAAGGTTTGACAATAACAAGCTATATTAGTATCCTAGGAAAGACAAACTCACATGCTCTCATTATGGCTTTAAAGGACATGTCATGGAAAAATGCTACAAACGGCATGGGTACCCACCAGGGTTTCAAAAAAGGAACAAATCTGTGGCAACAGCTAATCAAGTATCTAGTCTAATTTCTACACCTTAAGAGAATGCTGACAGTTTTCAGAATTTTTCTAGCTTGGCTATGCAATGTCAACAACTTCTCAACATGTTGAATGCTCAAGCACAGCAAGCTTCTTCTTCCACACATCAAGTTGCAACCTTGGTAACAATGAGACAACCTACACCTAATTCTCATACCATTCCTACCATGGCAGGTATGCACCATGTTTGTCTTTCTTCTTTAAGCAAACCTGACTTGAGTCATTCAGTTTTCTCTTCATGATTACCAAATACACCTCATATTTCTCCTAGTGAATGGGTTATTGACACAGGTGCTACTGACCATATGGTTACTAATACCCAATTTTTCTCTAGCATGACTGCTGTTACTGATGTCAGTTTTACATTACCAAATGGTCATACTGTTTTAGTTACTCATACTGGCACCATTACTCTTACTGATTCTCTGGTTTTATCCAATGTTCTATGTGTGCCATCTTTTGATTTTAATTTGATTTTAGTTTCTAAACTTACCTCATCTTTGCATTGTTTTATTTTCTTTCTATCAAATTTCTGCTTCATTCAAGACCTACAGCTACGGAAGATAATTGGTTTGGGTAAGCAAAGAAATGGGCTCTATATCTGACAGAAATCAGTTGATTCTAGCTCTTTCTCAGTTCCTGCCATTCCTTATGCAGATTTTACTAAAGTCTTGTATAGTCTCAGTTCTATTAAACAGTCTCATAATTCTTTTCACATTTGGCATGGTAGGGTAGGCCATCCTTTTGTTTCTAGAATGTCTTTTCTTTCTGATGTAATGCCTACTGTTTCTTCAATCAATAAAATTGATTCTGTATGCAATGTGTGTCCTTTGGCAAAACAGAAAAGATTACCTTTTATTAGCCATAATCATTTGTCTTCTAGTCTATTTGACTTGCTCCATGTTGATATTTGGGGTCCTTATCATGTTCCTACTGTTAAGGGCTTTAGATATTTCCTCACTTTAGTTGGTGATTGTAGTAGAACTACTTGGGTCTATCTAATGAAACTAAAATCAGAAGGAAGGCCTTTATTAGAGTCTTTTATAACCATGATTAAGACTCAATTTGATTCTCAAATCAAACTCATTAGGAGTGACAATGGTCAAGAATTTACTATGCCCACTTTTTATGCTTCTTTAGGCATGTCTCAACAGCATACTTGTGTAGAGACTCCACAACAAAACTCAGTTGTTGAAAGGAAGCACCAGCACATTCTCAATGTTGCTAGAGCTCTCTATTTTCAATCCAATGTACCAATCAAATACTGGGGTGATTGTGTTCTCACTGCTATCTACCTCATTAATAGACTTCCATCCCCAATTTTGTCAAACAAGTCTCCCTATGAAACCATGCTGCACAAAGTTCCCAATTATTCTCATCTTAGGAGTTTTGGCTGCCTTTGTTATGCTACAACTTTTAGCAGTCATAGGACTAAGTTTGACCTTAGATCTAGAGCATGTGTCTTTGTTGGTTATCCCTCTGGTATTAAAGGATATAAACTTCTTGACCTTAACAGTCATCAGTCTTTTGTCTCAAGAGATGTTTTTCATGAACACATCTTTCCATTTTTTTCACCCCACAATTCCTTCACCTGTCATTCCTTCAACCAATGATTCTTTTTCAAATCAAGTTCTTCCCAATTCTTTTGAAACTTTCCCAAATTCATCTTTTCTTCATTCTCATATTGAGAATTGTCCTAGTTTTACTTCTCCTCATTTTGTTCAGGATTCACTTCCTTTTGTTCCTGACCAGTCACCTTCACCAGCTTCTTCTCCTATCTCTTTGGAAAATACTTGTCCTCTTAGGAAATCCACTAGAACTTCTAGACCTCCTACTTACTTACAAGACTATCATTGTCAGTTGGCTCTCTCTACTTCCCCAATCACTTCATCTTGTGCATCAACTGCTCCTATTACCTCAGTTATGCCTCATTCTCTTACATCTACCCTCTCTTACCAAAATTTATCCCATTCTCATAGGCAATATGCCTTAGCAATCACAACCCTATAAGAACCCTCTACTTTTGCTCAAGCTAACCAATCTCCTCATTGGAGAGAGGCTATGCACACTGAGCTCACTGCCCTTGCAGCTAACCATGCTTAGATCATCACTGATTTGCCTCCTGGTAAGCATCCCATTGGATGCAAATGGGTTTATAAAGTGAAACTTAAAGCTGATGGTAGCTCAGAAAGATACAAGGCCAGATTATTAGCAAAAGGGTATAGTCAACAAGAGGGTCTTGATTATTCAGAAACATTTTCTCCTGTTGCAAAATTTACTACTGTCAGATTGCTTCTTGCCATTGCAGCAGTCAAAAATTGGTCTCTCACTCAACTAGATGTGATTAATGCCTTTCTCCATAGAGACCTTGATGAGGAAGTCTACATGGATTTACCTCCTAGTTTTGCCAGTAGAGGGGAGATTAAGCCTAATCAAGTTTGTAAGCTTCAGAAATCCCTCTATGGTTTAAAACAGGCATCTCGACAGTGGTTTGCAAAGTTCTCTTCTACCATAATCAAGCATGGTTTCATACAATCAAAGTCTGATTACTCCTTATTTACAAGAAATCATGGCTCTTCTTTCATTGCATTACAAGTCTATGTAGATGATATACTCATAGCCAGGAATGACATAGCTTCTGTCACTTCATTGAAACAAGCATTGCACACTGAGTTCAAATTAAAGGACCTTGGAAACTTGAAATATTTCCTTGGTTTGGAAGTGGTTAGAAACTCCACAGGGATCTCTTTATGTCAAAGAAAGTATGCTTTGGACATACTTTCAAACAGTGGTATGCTTGGATCAAAACGAGTCCATACTCCCATGGAACAGAAGATAAAGCTTAGTGAATTGGATGGTGTTCCCCTTGATGATTCATCTACTTATAGAAGATTAGTTGGAAGATTGCTCTATTTTACTATCACAAGACCTGACATCAGCTATAGTGTATAGAGATTAAGTTAATATATGGCTAAACCAACTGATCTTCATCTGACTGTAGCTAACAGAATATTGAGATATATTAAAGGAACACCAAGGCAGGGCTTATTTTTCTCTTTTTCAAGCAGTCTTCATATTAAAGCCTTTCAGATTGGGCTAGTTGCCTAGACACTAAAAGATTTGTTACAAGCTACTGTATGTTCCTTGGTGATTCTTTAATTTCTTGGAAATCAAATAAACAACACACAGTCTCTAGATCCTCAGCAGAAGCTGAGTACAGAGCCATGGTTGCTATTGTATGTGAACTGATGTGGTTACTGCCTCTGTTAAAGGATTTCCAAGTTGAACATTCCCAAGCAACTCTACTTTTGATAGTCAAGCAGCCTTTCATATTGCTGCAAATCATGTGTATCATGAAAGAACCAAACATATCGAACTTGATTGCCATTTAATCTGAGAGAAAATACAAGATGGAGTTGTTAAAACACTTCATGTAACCTCTCCTAATCAATTGGCAGATATAATGACTAAATCCTTGGGATCTCAGCAATTCCAAAGCTTAATTAGCAAGATGGGCATTCATAACATCTATGCTCCATCTTGAGGGGGAGTATTGAAATGAAGATCAGATGATCAGTGGACTGCTGATGTTGATTGAAGATGGTTCTTGATGTTATACGACATGTAGTTTAGCTCTTTAAATGTATTCTATTATGCTACATGTAGTTTTAGTTACAGTAGAGTTAGTTGTAATTAATTGTACACGCGTTCTTTTATTGTTGGTTCTTATTGTAAGTGGAGTTAGTTATGTTGGTAGTGGCTTCTGTTATAGGCTTATAGCCTTTGTTTTATCTCGATTGTACAGAGTATATAAGAAGCCAAGCTTCTTTGATTAATGTTAAGCAAGCATTTCACAAACAATTCTAGATTCTTCTTGTTGTTGGTTGGAGTAGAGGAGATCTTCTAGGTCAACTTGTGGTGAGTTGAATTGTTGGCTACCACGCCCAGCTCGGCAGGAATGGATTTTGAGCTGGTTGGAGGGTTTGGGTTTTATTCGCAAATGGATTTTGGTTTCTTTGACTTCCCACATAATGGTTTTTTTATTGGTCTCTCAGCTCTAGCAGAAGATGAGAATAAAAAAAGAAAAAGAAAGAAAGAAAAAAAGGAATAAATAAAGGATATTTAAATATAGTGATAAAAGAATAAAGAGTTGGAAAAGTAGTTAATTATACTAGAAAAAGTAATTTTTAAAGAGAGAAATTATAGGGAATCGGATGTGAATGTTCTTAGCAAATTCCAAAAAGCGAGACTCCAAAATGCTAACATGCCTCAGAAATTCAACACTTGTTTGTCATCAACTTTTTTATTTAGTTTTTAAATTATTTAAACCCTCACTTTTTTAGGTTCAACTTTATTTTAACAAATTTTCAATAAATAAGCAATCCAAACATACACTTAATAAAGAAATCGAAAGAGGTAAAAGGAAAGGGTTTATGGGAGAAATGGGGTAAAGGAATGAGGTCTGAAGGAATTCAGCTAAAACCAAAGAAATGGGCGGTCAACAAGAATGAAACAGAGGGGGAGAACTCATGCTCAGCTTGGGAAGACACTCAAATGCATGATAAAAGAAGAGCGGCAAGTTATGTATACAATTTACGGTGACATGCTAACCAACACACAAGACCGATTTTAAAAGAGCAAATTCAAATGGGGAAATACAACCCTAAATCGTGGTTGTGTATCCTACCACATATTTAAAAAAAAAAAAAAAAAAAAAAAAAAAGAGAAATTCCATAGAAAATCAAGAAATTATTTTACTCATCTTAATAAGATATAACAAAGTGTTTTTATTACAAGTTACACAAGTTTACAAAAGCCACAGTTTGAGCAGAGAGACAATTTGAGACAAGGTCCATCTAACTAATCAAAACTTGATTTATTTGAGTGGACAAATACAGTCGTCCAGTTCACTAAGCAAGCCTAGAGCAGCCTCTCTTGACTCAGTTCCCTATTTATTTGCTTGACTGGAAATACACACTCTCCTATTAATAAGAACTTATATTATAATCCAATTTAAAACATCTTTGAGTCGGTGTAGTATAATTGGAGCTCCATGTTGTGGTTGAAGAGTAATGAGAGTGTAAGGAGCGTGAGCATAAGAGGGTGAGAGCTGAAATGAAAAATCTTGTAGAATAATAGCTAGAGCCATCTTTGCTTCAATCATGGCGAAATTTTGACCAAGACATATTCTGGGGCCCCAACCAAAAGGAAAGAAGGCAATTTCATCCTTTGCTGCTTTTGCAACTCCTTCGGAAAACCTTGCAGGATTAAATTCTTCTACATCTTCGCCCCAAAATTTTGGATCACATTGTGAAAACAATGTTGGTAACACAAAGTCGACCCCGGCTGGGATGGACATTCCTCCTATGTTAGTTTTACGCCATGTATGTCGAAAGAGAGAAGGTCACAGGTGGGTA
>OU015764.1:26952364-27000503 GCA_907173295.1 Fagus sylvatica
TGAGAATAAATGGTTCTCTTTAAATGATAAAACATGAAATAAGTTAGTCTCAAGCAAGAAATAAAAAAATTACCTTAGTTCAATTGCTTCTAAATCCTTGAAGAAATGCAACATGCTACAATCAAATAAAATTGTAAGAGCATCTGAATTAATTTATTAATATGACCAAGGAAAAAAAAAAACTTTGAAAGTAAAATCAATTACTACCATATCATGTCAGATCTAATTTCAATTAGAAGGAAGCCGAATCTATCATTCTTGGAATGAATCTCAAGAAAGATGTAGCAATTGCATAAGCAGATTATGCACGGGGCTGTGGAAGTAGAAGCGAAAGTGTTTGTTACAGGAAAAAAAAAAAAACCCCTCACAGCCTTTTATCTATACAAAAATTATATATGACAGTACAAAAACACAACAAAAAAATAAGGATCCTGATAGAAAATAAAAAGAACAGAAGATGTACCAAATTACCATTATTTAGATGTTGCTTAAGCAAATTATACTGTAAAAGTAGAAGCAAATGTCCAACAGAAAAAAAATCATAACAAACATACGTCTATTATTATATAAGAAGCCAACAAAACTCTTCCAAAGAATTTCATTGAAGGGTGCATTTACCTTGAATAGGCACATCAATTGAGTTTCATACATACAACCACTGAATTCGGTTTTCTTTTTATTTATTTAGTTTTATCAAAAAACAATGTGAGACACTATAGGGTTTTAGTGTAAAATGATTCGAAGATGTTGTGCAACTAATTTATACCAAATTATCAATTTGATTTTTTATTTTTTTTTTTTTATATGGTAATACCAATTCTACAATGAAGGTAAATGCAAACAATATTTATAAAGTAAAAATATGATAAATTCAACAAACCATGGGTGAAGCCTAACAATCTGTTGAACAGAACCCGAATGAGTTTGGCTTGCTTACCCTTTTGTTTTTTTGGCAATGGATATAGGCCTTCTATTGAAAAAGATATGGAAAGACCAAAAAAAGAACCATAGAACAAAGAATTAATTGAGGTACTCACACCGAAATTATGGATCCTTTAATGTTGTTGAAGACCACAACAATAAGGGATGGAAATACAACAACAATTATAGTGAGAGAAGCAACAAAGTGTTCTCTACACTCTTTGAAATTAATGATCATTGAGAGAGATTCTTTTGAGTGTGAATGAGGCCGAACTTTGAAGAAGAGAGAATGAAGAGACGTGTAATTTTTAGTAGTAGGAGAATGAAGAGATCGTTTAATTTTAACGCTATTAGTCATGCTGCTTGGGAGGTATATTTTAAATTAACTGTTTTTCATTTATCTTGAAGAAGTATATTTTGTTAAGAAGTCTTTTAGTAGTAGGAGAAATATTTTGGATTTTTTTAATAAAATTTTGTTATTATCCATTGTTATTGTTATTATTATAATTTGAACGTTATTAATTATACCACTTAGGAAATTTTAACAATGCATCACTTGAGAAATTTATGCGAAACAGTTAATTTTATTAAGAATATTTTTTTTTATCTAATTTAAGAAATTTTTTATTTTAGGAGATTTTCATAATTGTAAGTTTTTTATTATGATATTTTATTAAGCTGTCTTTTAATAATAGGAGATTTCTTTTAAAGATATAGTTATTCGTTGTTTTTAATTTAAAAGCTTTTTATTATGATATTTTATTAATATGTCTTTTTAGTTGTAAACAACGTATCACTTGGGAAAATATAAAGATAGATTAAATAAAAATAAAAAGTACACGTTATTTAAAAAAAAAAAAAAACTAATCTTAGAGAAAGTATATTTTATTAAGATGTTTGTTAGTAGTAGGAGACTTATTTTAAATGTTTTTATTTAAAAGTGTTTGACTGGAATTGATTAATATTGTTTGATAAATAAAATGCATTAAGTCAATTTATTTAAACAACGTATCATTTTGGAAATTTAAATGATAGATAGATATGACTTATTTAAACAACGTATCACTTGACAAATTTAAATAATAGATGGACATGCCACTTGTCATAAAAGAAGACACTCTAGGTTTTAACGCTCATGTCTTCTACTTTTATACATTATATAGAATCGTTATTGCATAAACTGCCCTTCCATCAAGATTGATAGATATCATCAACTTTGCATATAGTAATTGATTTTTATAATGTTTAAAGTTTCAACTATTTAATAGATTATAAATTTCTTATATAAGAGATAACAATGCGAAAATTATCGCTTATATATTTGTTTAAACTTTAAATGGATTGAATCGATAACCTATGCATCCTAAAAAATTAAAAATTAAAAATAAGTGATACACTATCAATCTTGGTAAGGGGTCGTTGTTCTATCATAGTTTATTCTATTAATAAATATTGTCGGTCAAAATAGTAAGTAGTGCTGTATAGTTTATACTACAAAAGAAAGTGTTAAATAGATCAAATTGGTTGCTGTATAGTTTATTCTATTATTTTATTTTTAAAGATAGTCCAAATCCATGTTTTGGGCCCGAATTTGCAGCCCAAGTAATAAAATTGACTTATGAGAAAGATTGAATTTTGCAGCCCAAGTAATAAAAATTGACTTATGATGGACGCAATGTATTTTATTACAAGTTACACAAATTTACAAAAAGTCATATTTTGAGCAGAGAGACAACAACTTTAGACAAGTTCCATCTAACTAATCAAAACTTGATTTATTTGAGTGGACAAATACAGTCGTCCAGTTCACTAAGCAAGCCTAGAGCAGCCTCTCTTGACTCAGTTCTTTATTTGCTTGACTGGAAATAAACACTCTCCTATTATTAAAAACTTATATTACAATCCAATTTAAAACATCTTAGAGTCGGTGTAGTATAATTGGAGCTCCATGTTGTGGTTGAAGAGTAGCGAGAGTGTAAGGTGCGTGAGTATAAGATGGTGAGAGTTGAAATGAAAAATGTTGTAGAATCATAGCTAGAGCCATCTTAGCTTCAATCATGGCGAAATTTTGACCAATACATATTCTGGGGCCCCAACTAAAAGGAAAGAAGGCAATTTCATCCTTTGTTGCTTTTGCAATTCCTTCAGAAAACCTCGCTGGATTAAATTCTTCTACATCCTCGCCCCAATATTTTGGATCACATTGTGAAAACAATATTGGTAACACAAAGTCGACCCCGGCTGGGATGGACATTCCTCCAATGTTAGTTTTACGCCATGTATGTCGAAAGATAGAGGTCGCAGGTGGGTATAGTCGAAGGACTTCATTCAATACCATTGATACCTGCATATAAATTCCGTAAGCTACACAAAGTAATTATCAAAAGCATGAAATTGCAAATCCAAGTCTTCTAGTGGTCGCTTACCCAAAAGAAAAAATCTAGTCCCTAGCTTCCCTACATCAACATGTTTTTAATAGGATGTTGAGTTATTGACGGAATGACTATTTTAGAAATATTTTATAAATTTCAAAACTAAAATATATATTATATTATAATATATATATATATATATATATATATATTTATATTTTTAAATTTCAGGGAATAATATAGAACCTCGTATCAATTTCAGAGTCCAAATGTATACTTCAGCCTTTTTCCATTTAAGTTTTAATAAATCATTTTTTATTGAAAAAGGAAAAGATAGTAAGCATTTAGGCACATAGAGGAAAGAACTTACAATTTTGAGGTGATTGATACAAACGTATCTTCAAAATCTAGCCTTTTTTCCATTTAAGTTTTAACAAATCATTTTTTATTGAAAAGGAAAAAGATAGTAAGCATTTAGGCACATCGAGGAAAAAACTTACAATTTTGAGGTGATTGATTGCTTCAAAATCTAATGTTTTCTTTGCAGATATCCGTAGCACCTCATCTCTTGCCTTTTCTTGCCAATTGGGATTTATAGACAATAGAATCATGGTCCAAGTGAGTAGGGTGGCCGTGGTCTCTTGGCCCGCAAGGTAGAATAATTTGCACTCCTCTATAACATCTTCAATTGTCATACCATTATTAGATTGTTCTTTGCATTGCAGTAGTAAGCCTAGTAAATCATTGTTGTCCAATTCTCCATCTCGCATGCTTTGCTCTTTCCCGCGGATCATATCCCTTAATGTTGCTTTGATATCATTGTCTATAGTGTACATCCTTTTGTTCTTCTTAGTGGGAATGAATCTGTAGAAATAAATAAGCAGTTAAACTGTAATTAGTTTAGATTTTAGAATTAATAAACAAAGACAAGTAGAAAGTTCTTTAAAAAAAAAAAATCATCTGTAACACTTTGGTGCTTAAAATAATCCTTTTCTCTGCTTATTCAGCCCAAAAGAAATTTTTATTTTTATTTTTGGTAATCAGTCCAAAAGAAAACTAAGGAAAAAGACCTTTGGTGCTTATGTAATCCCTGAATTATTGAATGTTGCCCCCACTTGGAGTTTCGCATGTGCATCACAAATTGCTAAATAAGTATATCTGTCAACTACAAATGCCCCAATTCAAGGTTTTAGTAACTATTTGTGACACATCTGATGTAGGCCTTGAAATTTGTCCGTATTATTATGTATAATATATGGTTACTGTTTAACGATGAGTTAAATGATTGACATCATACCTGAAACCTGGGATGTAAATGTTATTATGAACTTCAAGCACCAATTTAATTTGCTCTTTCTGAAGTTCAAATATCATTTTTCCCTCTTCATAGCTGCTCCCAAAGGCTGTTCGAGAAATAACATCGCTGGCAAGATAATGGAATTCTAATGCAACATCAATTTCACGTGATCCTTGAGGACTAATCAATTCCTTCCATCGGTCAATCAGGCCAAAACAGCTAGTTGAAAATGCTGGCACCATTTTCTGTTTGGCACAGCAATTGATATGAGTGATCTATATTACAAGAATTCTTTAAAGAGCTACTATAATCATACTTAAGTGTAGTCTCAACCTTTGGATCAAGATCTTTTAGAGTTCCTAGAGTACTTACCACATAGAGTTCTTAGGGTATTCTACCACATAGAGTTCTTTTAATCCTAATCTCTCTTTTAAAATAAAACCTCTAGATTATTCCATGTCATTTATCCACCAAATAACTCTCCTAAAATAATGATTTAACCTCGTACAATAATGGTTTTAAACAAAAACGGTGAACTATCTGCAAAGAAGAACAGGGAGAAGGAAGCCATAGCAGTCATCCCCTCCACCTCTCTCTCCCTCTCCGTAGCTTGAACTCTCTCTACTCTCACTCCCCACACCCATTTCTTTCTCCTGTTACCCAAATCCTCTCCATATTTTTTCTTTATTTCCAATATTTTTCATTTTCACTTAAGACCCACTTATAATGAGTATTGACATCAATTCTTGACTCTAGGTTTGGTTAAACTTATAAGATGCCATCGTTGGTTTTTGGGTTGGAAGGGATGAATTCTATTAAAAATAGGTATTGGTGGGATTAGGCCAAATGAGATTCAGAAGCAAGATTCGGAATTGGCATGGTTATGTGGGATGACAATTGATTTGTTTTTGGAATGCTTGATTACAAGGACATGGTGGTTAATTTTTTTCTAGGTCTGTTATCCCCTTTTCCTCTGTAAACTAGCATAGATCATTTATGTGTGTTAAAAAAAAAAAAAAAAAAAAAAAAAAAAAAAATTGAGAGAGATGAAGATGAAGAAAACGCAAAAAATGAAGGTTGGGAAATTTCTTGGATGATTCTAGATACAAGTTTGGTTGGAGCTTGGCCAGAGCGTGAGTCTTTTGCCTCTCTTTGGGAAGTTTAGGGAGAGAAACAAATCTATGGACATTAACGTGAGCTTTTGTGAGTTTTTAATTTTTTTTTTTTAAAACAATTATTTTAGGAAGATTAGTTAGTGGAGGTGATATGGCATAATTTGGACTTTTTATTTTAAAAGAAAGGTTAAGATTTAAAGAATTTTATAGAGAATAAATTCAATAAGGAGCCGGTGTATTACCCCTGTTTTACACCCACCAATAAAAGCATGACAGCTCATCTTTTTTCACTTTATTCTACACTTCAAAATAAGCTTACCAACACACAATAACTGCTCCTAAAAACAGTAAAAAAGAAAATGAAAGTGCCGATAGAACAATCGGATCTGGAGAGAGAGACTCCGACAAGACCACCACCGCTACAACAACGAACCACCACCACTGCAACAACCATACCCACCCACCACCAAAAACAATGTAACGTTGAAAGTCTCTTTCTTTTTGTTATTTTCTTGGGGATTTTAAATAATGGGTTTGGTTTTGTTTGGTTATTGGAAAACTTGGAACAGAAGAAGCAAAGTGAAGCAATTTTTTCTGGTGAACAATGGGTTTTATAGATTTTCTTATGGGTTTCCAAGATCTCATGTGTTCCTGTTTTGGATTCCAACAAGTTCGTTAACAAGATAACGTTAAAAATATTAATATTTTTTGGGCTTTTTTTGTGTGAAAATTTTAAAGTGATGGGTTTCAATATTGTGATAAATTTTCTTCTGGGTATCCGTGAATTTGGTAAAAACCATGTGAAGCTTTAGTTTTTATTGATCTATTTAATTTCATCATCATGATTTTGAAATAACGTTATGATTTAAAAAAAAAATGTTTAAGTAATGGGCTTTGGTTCCCGTCACCTGGAAACTGGAGAAAGAGGAACAAAGGTGAATGAATATATTTTTTTGAATGTTGCGATAAATGTTCTTCTGGGTTTCCAAGAATTTCTTATTCTTTGATGTTCTACATTATTATTATTATTATTATTTTTTCGGGTTTTTGACTGTTTTTAGCAGCGGTGGTGGCTGATTTTTTTTTGGTTTTGGACTGTTGCGGTGGTAGTTGTTTTTGGTGGTGGGTGGGTATGGTTGTTGCAGTGGTGGTGGTTCGTTGTTGTAGCGGTGGTGGTCTAGTCGGAGTCTCTCTCTCCAGATCCGATTGTTCTATCGGCATTTTCTTTTTCTTTTTTACTGTTTTTAGGAGCAGTTATTGTGTGATGGTAAGCTTATTTTGGAGTGTAGAATAAAGTGAAAAAAGATGAGCTGTCATGCTTTTATTGGTGAGTGTAAAACAGAGGTAAGAGCAACTCCAAGAGTAGTCTAAATGAGCTTTGTATCTCTATTTTTTGAGAATAAAATGAAGATATTGGCTCCAGCAGTCCTCTATATGAGCTTTGTATCTGTAAATTTTTTTACAAAGTCTACAGTAGCTTTTCATAAATGAAAAGCTACTGTAGCTTTGTATCTGTTTTCTATCGGATTAAAAAATGATTTCCCCACCGAGTATATATACTTTGTTTTTTCTCTTTCCTCTCGTTTTCATCCAACTTTTTCTCTCTCTTCTTCTCTTTTCCTTTCTTCTCTTTGGATTTCCCCACCGAAACGGCGTGGGCTTGCCGGTTGGAAACGCGGTGGTTGCACGAAACGGCGTGGGTTTCTGTCGAAGGGAGGAACGGCGTGGGTTTCTGTTGAAGGGAGGAACGGCGTGGGTTTCTGTTGAAGGGAGAAACGGCGTGGGTTTCTTTCCTCTGCGTGGTGGTGGTTGATTCAGTGGCTGGGCTTGCCGATCTCGGCGTGGTGGTGGTTGATTCGGTGGCTGGGCTGTTGTAGTGGTGATTCGGTGATTCGGTGGTGGCTTGGTGGTGATTCGGTGATTTTCGGCTTGGGTTTTCTGGGTTTTCTGTTGAAGCACGGCGTGGTGGTGGTTGGGTTTTCTGTTGATTTTCGGCTTGGGCTTGGGTTTTGCCGGTTGGGTTTTCTGGGTGGTGGTGATTCGGTGGCTTGGGGTTAATAGTTTTCTGTTGTAGTGGTGATTCGGTGGTGGTGATTTGGTGATTTTCGGCTTGGGTTTTCTGGGTTTTCTGTTGAAGCACGGCGTAGTGATGGTTGGGTTTTCTGTTGATTTTTGGCTTGGGCTTGGGTTTTGCCGGTTGGGTTTTCTGGGTGGTGGTGATTCGGTGGTGGCTTGGTGGTGATTCGATGATTTTCCGCTTGGGTTTTCTGTTGAAGCACGGCGTGGTGGTGGTGGTTTTCTGTTTGGTTGTTGAGAAATAAAATATTGTGGTGGTTTTTGGTTACTCTGGTTGATTTACGGTGGTTGTGTGGTGGCGGGGTGGGAAGGATTACGGCAGTTGGTTATTTTTGGTGCGAAACAATAATACAGAAAAATAAAAAATATAATATTTAAATAAGATAAAAGAATAAAAAAATATATTTATATAGAGTAGAGAGTGAAATAGAGTATACTGTTGGAGTAAAAATAAATAGAGAGTTGTTGATAGTGTAAATATAGAGATAGAGTAGAGAAAATTTTAAAAAACTGCTGGAGTTGCTCTAATACATCGGATGAATGTATTCTCAATTTTATATGGTAGAGTAGACTAAGAAATGCAGTCTAGGGTACCAAAAAAATAGTGCTATATAGACTATAGTGTAATACTCCAGGAAAGTGTTAAATAGATCAAATTGGTTGCTTTAATAGTTGAGTGATATTACCAAAAAAGAAAAAATAGTGAGTGATTAACCAGGGCATGGGTGATCCTGGTGGAGGAAAGGTACCTTCAACTTTTCAAGGTGGAAAGCAGGTGTAAGAAGGCGTCTTCGCTTGGCCCATCGCTCTCCCTCTAAGGATAACAATCCCATTTGTAGAAGTTCCGCTAGAGGGTTCCGTGGCTCAGGCTGCCTTACAAAATCACCACTTTTATCCGCTAATATCAACCTGATTAACTCTGGGTCCCCGATTATTAGTCTCGGCCTTGTACCAAACCAACTCAGAGAAACTTTTCCTGAAAATTTTCACTGATGAGTCAGTTTCCACCCTTTTTTTGAGGCATAAATTAAATTCAGTACTACAATTACTTGTCAGATAATTAAATTTATGTGTTAGTAGAGTTGCTTACCATATTTTTGTACCATTTGATGAAAGAATGGTGAGACACGTGGTGCAATATTATGCTTTAGGGTCATCGGTTTGGACCACGCTTCCATGGTGGACTTCTTAATCTCTTTCAAATCACCATACAAAAGCTTGTAAGAAGTGCCTCTGATTCCTTGCTGCCTTAAATGCTTCTCAAGACTTTTGGGTCTCCACCAAATGATATAAACTGCTCTGATTACAGAATAAAGCAATAATATTAAAGCAGAGGAGATTACCAGGGTTTTGGAAATGTTACCTTCCATCTTCTTTAGCAAGCTGAAGTCTGAAACAAATGCTTGGGCTTGTTTTTCCACCGTTGAAGTCAGAGGATATTAAGTTAAAGGAATATTCAGACCACCCACACCCACCAATTGGGCCCACTTCGTCAAACCTCCCCCTGTCAGGATCTTCACAAATCTTAAAACACATTACACATGCGACATCACTACTGACGAAATGGTCAAGTCCCAAAACTTTAGGGAAAATTACATTAAAATACCTATAATTTATATCATATTTTATACTAAGTCCAAGGTTTTAAATTTTTTTCATTTAAAATAATAAATTTATGAAATGGTTTCAACTTTTAACATTTGTAACAAAGAAAGAGAAGCAATGTCGGTTCAAATAAACAATATGGAAGAGATCTAAAGGGTAACATGAACAAATGAACAAATGACATACATTTGTAACAAAGATAAACTCAAATGAACAAATGACATACATTTTACCACAAATTAGTGGCATTTTACCAGAGATTACACCACACGGGACGATCTTGTCATTGGACCAAACATCACACCCCACAAGGGACGGTCTCATGAGGGAACAAAAGTATTTTCCCTAAAGTTTCCAGTTTGATAGAGAAGGGAAATAAAAAATTGTGAGAATGAGGAAAGAGATAAACCCAATCGTGTAGATCGGATCACAAGGAAGGAGTGTGTGGAAAGGTGGGGCTGGTAGTAGAGAAGGTATTACAACTCGTTACATAAAATCATTTTTCCTAGTACCTTATGGAAGGCTTTGGATTTGGGAGGGTACCAATGGTAGATATTAAATAGTGAGATTCACGCGCGGGTTTGACGCGTTGAGATTCACCTTTACCAGGGTGTCTTGGGATTCACCTTTACCATGTTGACTAAATTCAGCTTTCTACTGGCACCTCTTGACTTAGTTTAGCTGCCATTCAATAAAGCATATATGCATAGAGAAGATCACATGAACAAAGGGGCCTTTGCGGGAATGTCATGGTTAAGCATGCTTATCTCTTAAGACTAAGACATTTGCATCCAGATGGTATGGTAATGGTGTTGGAGGTAGCATGCAAGTGGTGGTGGTGGTAATGAGGACAACGTTGTAGTAGTTGTGACAGTGGTGGAGGCAGTGATGGAGTTAATTAGAAAGTAATGTTAACGGCACAAAGAATAGAGGTGATGAGAGCACATATGATTGCTGAAAACTACTTTGTGCTTATAAAAGGTGGGCAATATTTTCCACTTTCTTTTTACTTTAAGAAATGTGTTATGTTTAATCAAAATTTTCATTACATTAAACATTAAAAATAAAAAGAAGAAGCATAAAACATTTGATGAGAGACATTATCTTTTTCACAATTTATTTCAATTGTTGAGGTGTCAAGTTGTAATTAGTATAACATCAATTGTACTTAACCTCATCACTAACATTACTTCTAAATTCTAATGAGTATCAATTACAAAAGACCATTCAACCATTTTTTAAAAAAAAATGTGTGAATTTATATATATATATATAGACTAACATGTTTAAAACCCATCTTTGGCTAAGAGCCTACTTAATATTATTGCTTGGTTTCTTTAGGATGAGAATTAAGTTTCCCCATAACAATTGAATTATTTATTTATTTATTTAAAAAAAAAATCCATTTTTGCAACTAAAATAAAGGGCGCGTAAACATTTCCCTACTTATTTAGTTAACTAGTTGTAGACCTGTGCGCTGCGCGGATAATTTGATGTTTTTATTTTAAATGGGGCATTATTGAAATGGTATATTATAGACTTTGTAAATTAGAAAAGCCAGATTATTTGGTTGAAATAGTATTTTAAATTAAAATTGTAGCGTAACTTAATGTATTTTCTATTGATATATCATATATAAGAGAACGTTAATTTTCATTTTTGCTGTATTTTTTGAACATTTAGTAAAGGCTATGTTTTTATTTTACAGTGTTGGAATTATTAAAAGAAATAAATTAAGAGTGTGTAAGCATATTTGTTTGTTCCAATTTAAAACAATTGCAATTGCAATTTCAAATTTTATATTTTACATAATTACTTCTAGGTAGGGTAGGTTCATCTCTTTGTTTGTTTTCATAATGGATTCTAAATTTCTAAAAGGGTTTAATATTTTTTACTTTCTTTCTTTTTTGTTATCTGCACAAAATTTAGTTGTATGTGTGGAAGTATATAGGCAATAATTCAATAATGTTGTAAATTGTTTCAAGGAGGGCATTGCAAATGGGGAACCACTAAACACTTCACCTGAAAAAAACTAACAAATCTCACAATATATAACCCTTTCAAAATTCATCAAAGATCAATCAATGAGAAGAATACTAACAAATTCAACATGTTCATTTTAGTATTTTTGATGTTTGCGTTCAATTAGTTTACGACACAAATGCAAGTTTAGTTTTTGTACTTTTTTCCTATCATAACTTGTCTAGTCTGTTTACTATTCCAATTAAAATGGTTAAGGTTGGAGATGGGTTGATGTTACTGGTACAGTTTGTAGAGAACAATGTCATTACTGCTTATTCAAGCTCTATATTCGACTAAGCTGGTAATTAAATTTTAAATTAAAAAGGCCTATATTGGTTTGTGATGCGCATAATTCTCTTCATACACGTGTCGCTCCCTAATGCTTGTAAATATAAATAATGGCAACAATACCAATGGATTGGCAATTTAAAACGTTATTCTTAACATATGGGATTATTTAAACAATAGTGCATAAATTTGAAGTTGATAATTGGAACAATTCCTACCATAATTTATTTGCTAGTTTGTAAGACTCCAAGTCGACTGAACACCTCTTGCATGTGACATGTATTTCATCATTTCCATAAGGGTATGGAAATCACGGTCCCAATGGCCAACACCATTCTTATTGCATTCTTGTTTGTTGGAGAGACGAAATTTTTTTGTTCCTAAAGTCGTATGATGAAGGATTTTCCGACAACTTTGTAGAAGATTTTTTCCATTTTTTTTGTTTAGTATGGATAATAGTATTTCTTTTCTATTGTCGTCAAACTCGCATAGTAATGCAATTACTAATCCATATTGTGCATTTGTGCTGCCTTCTTTGGTTGCTTCAAGGAGCATTTGCTTTCCCACAGTTGTTTGTTCTAGTAAGAAGTAATTGTATGCACCAAGCACAAACTTTGCTTGTGTGTTGCCAGCAAAGAAACAATCATGAAGGAGTGCGAGTTCATCATTCCGGAGGAATACTGGGTGTTGCATGAGTCCGTCCAAATTAACATTTTTAAGTACAAATGCCTTTTTTGTAAGTCTATTGTAGTTTTTGCAGCTATAAATTTTTTCCATAAATTTAAATGATATTACATTGATGTATAAATAATAGACTAAAATGAAATACATTATATGGTTCAATTAAATAAAAAACATTTCAATTTAAATAAATTGTTAAATATAACACAACACATACAACAATGTAAATTGTATCATAATGATGGGAAAAGTAATGCAATTAGTTTATTATGGAACGAATAATAACAAAGAATATACGATCAAGGCAGGGCTGGTGATAAGAACTGGACAATTGAAATCAATTCAAAACCGTGTGTTATATATGTATGTGAGAATAGATAATTGAAGGTTTATTTGGTAGTGTGTTAGTGCGATTCAGACAGCTATTGTTTTACAACTTTGTACACCAAGCCTAAATGACTTATATTTCAGAAATTTCAACCGACTAAATCAAACATTTTAAAAAAAAAGAAAAAGAAGAACATCAATGGATAGTATTTGATAGGAGACATGCATATTTGAAAATGCATTAGTAAATTGTAGGATATAACTGATATCTAGAATTTTACATTAAGGAATGACAAAACACAATAAGAAAGTTCATTTGTTTACCTATGAGTAAAAAGTAAAAAAATGTAGGTAATTGACAATAAAAAAATGGTACAATATTTTGAAAAAGAATAAGACTATGAGGCTTTATAAAAGAAGCTTCTTGTACAAAAAAAAATTTATCAGGATGTGTTGATTTCAATTTACAACTATTAATAGTATCTTGAGAAGGTGATGCTCCATTAAAAGAATCAACTCCTATTTTCTTTGTATCCAAAATCATTTTCCTTCTCAAACGTGCATAATAAGAAGACTGCATCCTACCTACAAAAAAAGCATTTACCAACAATCATGATAAAAAATAATACATCACCTCTATTGAATATGTCTTTTGTCTAATTATATAACCTTTTTTAAAAAAAAAAAACTTTAGTGTAAGACTATTCTTTTTTTTTTTTTGGGAGTTGAACATTTGGAATAACTCAAAATAAAATTTATTTTTTTTCCTTATCTACATCACAATTTATTTACACCAAAGCCTAAATGACCTATATTTCAAAAACTCCAGCGAAATGAAACATTTCTAAAAAAAAAAAAAAATTGTCAATACAAAGAACATACATGGATAGTATTTGCTATAAAGTGAACCTTGGTGATTAACTTAGCTTGTAACCAAAAAGATCCAATGGTCAAAACAATTCTGGATAACTAAGAACATGTATATTACACATATACCATTAAGGTCCTAGCTGTTATCTGTATCATAACAAAAGAAGTAACTCAAAACACCCAATATTGATCATCAAAAGTAATTGGCAGTAAAATGTGTAAGCAAACATCATTAGTAAAATGACTCCAAAACAAAAAATGAAATGCCTCCACAACAGCACAGTAATAATATTATTAACTATCAGAAGAGAAACAAAATGGAGGAAAGTGAGAAATTTCAAGTCTCCCCTACATTGATATTTACAAAGGCTAAAATCTAACATCAGCACAAAAATGCAATGTGTAAGAAAATCCTTGCTGCAAATCAGGAATATGATTTAGAAAATTTAGAAATAAAATGATCCTTGCTTTTCAAAAGACACATGATGCTGTGATGTTGCTCTTTCTTCAAGCTTAGTTGGAAGCTATTTCAATTAGGAAATAACTTTATTAATTTTTAAGTTGGGCATGACTCAAGTGACACCAAACAAACATAACAGTAAGTCTCACAAGTCACAACTCCCTTGTAGTAGGACAATGAAGAAGAAGATGACCTACATACTCCCCATTGGATTTACACATAACACCAATCCACAACTATAATCACCCTTTTTCTAAATTACAAAATATATAATATACCATCAACCATTTCAAACAATTATGGACTATATAGTAGTACAAACTTTTATTCATTGCATATAACTACAACTACTTGCGTATATCTGGCATTCTCAGATGGTTCAGTTTCTGATGAAGATGATGATAGCCTCATTGAAATCTTCCTTCCAGGCAGCAAGTTTGGTGGCCTAGATGAAGAGCCAAAGCAAAAGGCACAGTCAAATTTGCCAGATCTCTTGCTAGAGTTTATTTTCTAGCAGCAAGGCTTAATGGAAATCCTAGCTGAGATTAATGAGATGAATGAGGAAGAAAATTTGATAGAGATTGATCCTTTCTATGGGCTCCAACTTGTTCAAGGCTAGAGATTGAAACATGAGTTGTCATTGTCAAGAGGTCAATATGTTCTAAATTTTGATCTCCATGAATGATGTTTAGTTAAGAGATTTTTTGTTTTTTCAATGCTGAACCTTATGAAATATCTACTTTTTCATTAACTTGGCCTTTTCTTTTAAGGCTTTGATTCTGATTAGTAAAGCATGCCTACCACAGACTTTTTGTAATCCCTTTAAAGTTTATATATCAAATTTCCACTTTATTATGAGATTGTTGTATATATTAGGAAGCATAAATTAAGCAAAATAATCTTTCATCTATGGACTTTTGCTTGGCATGGAATCCCACTTGCATTTGCTTTTGAAGGGCCTGTTCTTTCATGATGTGCATAGGCACCACTAAGGCCCTGTTTGTCTGGATACCAAAGGACCCAGTCTTTATAATTAAGAATGTAATGTTGTGAGCCAAATAGTGGAAGATATTAACCATGAGTGCTTGAGACAAATGAGGTTGGTAGGTTTGGCATGTTACCCGAGTGATTTCATAATTACAATTCAAGCTTTGCAATCCAGTGGCACATGACTTACAAGAGTAGCCAGAGGAAAAATGTCTTTTGAGGGAGTTCACGAACTGGCACATCGTAAGGTGGGAAACAAACTGAGTTGCACACAGGCTTGCGAGAAACATTCAATATGCAGATGAATTGCAAGCTTTGATGGAAGAAGTTCAAGAACAATTCATGAATTGTGATATACTGCATACCATTGGAATAATAAAAGATGTTGATTCTCTTCAAGTACTTTCGTTGTAATTGACTGCAACATTGACTACAATGTTACTGGAATAGGTTCATGTTCAAGGGAAATAATAAACAGTCCAGTCTACTTGAACCTATTCCAACTTTCTAGAATTTACAACTGCATGATAATTGCCTCTTGCAGTATTCATGGTACCTTTATACACAATTTCAAAATTATTCTCTGTATCTCTTGGCAGTATAAGGGTCTTGGCAGTATAAGGGTATAAGGGTAGAAAAGGACATGAACACAAAAGACCACACACAAATGGATCAAGAATATTAAAAGTTTACCATATAGGTAGGAATTTAAAACAGATATTATTTAAAGAAAGAAAATTTGGAAACCTAAATCTATATGCCCAACCCAAGACCCTTTTTAAGTTTGTCTTAGACATTTTATCGAACACTTTGAGGGCTGATTTCCATTATTTCTTTATTCTAGCATTCAACCAACAAAAACATAGATTGAATTGAAGGATCATAACTGAGTAAGAATCTAATACCTGCACAAAACCTCTTTCTAAACACACCTCTCTGATAATGACTACAAGTACTTTACTAAGAATAGCATTCCAGCCAATGAAATAACTCACATGCCGTCTGTGATGAACAGGTCCAAAGCTCTATATTCCTTGAATTTAAAGTTGAATCGCACAAATAACCTTAGTAATATCTACATATATGCAAAGCAACACATCAGTACCAACATATCAGTTTTTTAACAGAGGACATCACTGTGAGGACCTTGATCAATGCAAATAACCCAAGAAAAAAAATTACCGAGAAAAAAAAACAAAAACTACTGATACCATAGAAAGGGAAAAAAAACAGGGGAAAAATTTGAGAAAAAGCTCACTTTACCTTAGTATGGGTGAGCAGATGAGTTGAGAAGCTTAAATAGAGATTGATGAGAGAGGGAAGCGTAAATAGAGTAGATGCTATAACAGTCAAAGGAAGGAAGAGCTGCAAGGAGAATAAATTGGAGGGTTAACGGCTGAAGATGAGGGGGTGAGGGAGAGAGAGGCATACGTGAAAGAGAGGGGGAAAGAGAGAGACATGAAACTGAGAGAGAGTGGAGAACGTGTGTGAGAGAAAACATTAAATAGAGGAAGGATAACCTAAACTTCTGTGAGTGCAAGGATTTCTGATGTGGCAGTGTTTGGAGGAGGCAAAAAACCTTCTCTCAGCTTGGCCTTTTAGTTTATATAATAGATAACTGATTTTGATAAGATGCATTCCTAATTTCCTATCTCTCCTCTATAGTTTCTGTTAGTTGACACTTGACAGTTCCAAGAAGTCTCTCAGGATTTTTCTTGGCTTGCCATTACCATTTGCCAACAAGAAGAGGAATTACGACCATTTTTTTTTTATTTGGTGAAGATATGTATAATATAAATTAAAATCTGAAGCAGAGAGAAATTTTTTACCCTTCTCGAAACATTGCCACGTAAGAATCTCTACTCCCACATACTTTCACCTCACTCTTCTCTCTCCCCCCCTCTCTCTCTCTCTCTCATAGGCTAAGCCTCTTCATCTCCCAACCCTTCATCTCCTTTGCATTTTCATCTCCCATTCCTCTTCATCTCCTAGGCCTCTTCCCCACTATTTTCTTTCTCTTCCCCGACTCTTAACCTCCCTCTCCGTTTTTTTTTTCATACCCATTAAATCACCAATTTACCCAATTGATTGCACCTCACTGATTGCTCACCGTTACTTTGCCTCACTCATCTACCCATTCTCCTATTTAAACCTATAGTGCCCACTCCCCCAACAACTGCTGATGTTGTGCTCGAGTTTTGTTTTTTCTCCCGATGGTTGTATGGTGGTTTGTGTTTGAAAGGTGCACCCTTTATCCCTTTTTTTTTTTTTTTTTTGGATTTATAGGTTTAGAGCCTTAGCTTTTGGGTTTGATTTTTGTGTTTTGTGGAATGGTAAAATTGGATTTGTGTGTTTTGTAGAATTGGCGCCTTCTAGAGGAAGGACAATATCACGTTCTATGAGATATGTGATACAACCAGTTCTAAAGTTGTGGATACAAAATCATTGACAGCCACTGAATGTAATTCAATGACTTCTGCACCTTATGTTGAAAATGGAGAATTTGACGACACAACAAAGCTCAAGAAAGAAGAAAAAACTTGGATAAGGCAGCTGAGATACCTTATGATTTAGGATAGATTACTTTTACTATTGTATTTAGTTTACTATTATTGGTGAATTTTTTATTTAATCTTTTAAATATTATGTTAGCTACTATCCTGGAAAAAATTTGTTTAGCCATAAAGCAAGTTGAATATATGATGCTGATATTCTTAAAGTTTGCAAATAAATTTATTTGTTTTACATATGGATTTTTATAGCCATAAACATGCTAAAACTATTTGATGCAATCCTTCCCTAAGCATATTCTTTCTTTTCCTATGTAGTGGGTTAGGAAAACTTTTCTCCAACCCATTTTCGCAACTAATATCCCAAATATTTTCAATTACAGATTTTTTTTAGAGGAGCCCAATGAAAAGGATTTGAAATTTTATAAATAAAATGTCTGTATTAAATTTTATTAACCCCACATGAAAGCATTATTATATCAATAGCATTGGTATGAAAATAAAATCAAACCAAAAAATTGAAATAATTCTTATTGACTTTATATATATAAAATATTTTTACTTCTTCTACATTCATTTGTTTAATAAAAAACAATAAATTCCATTCAACAATCAATTTAAAAACCGTTGAGGTATCACCTTTATGATTTATATAACCACTTCTACCATCTAAAGACTAATATAACCACTCATGGAGCATTTACAAATCCAACCATTATCCCGATTAATTCCATTATTAAATATTAAAACCTAATAAATTAAAGTAAATGATAATTACTTTAAAACCAATCATTTAGAATTCCGTTTTAACACTTAATAGAAAAACTTTAGAACAAGTACCATAAGAATGACCACAATAATGCCGTATGAAACAATAAAAATTAAAGCAAATAATTCAATAAGAGCTTTACTTTTTACCATGTACTAATATTACCTTGAACTTTCATTTTTGTTGGGCCACTGTTCCTCAAATTTTTACCATGCCTTTTACTCTTGCTAAAACATATTTTTATGTGTTAACAAGTTAGAACAACCAACAAATGATTATATGTGGCAAAACTACAATCAGCTTACAGTGTTCTTAAAAGCATCAATTTGGCCAGACTAATGCAGCATCATGTAATTCTACGGAATGATGAAATCATACTAATTCATGAGTGTTTTTTTAGCTGGCAACAAACAAGCAAACTACACTGGAACAACAACTACTACTTGAAGCTAACAAAGAGGGCGAAAGAAACACAAAATATGGACTTGCGATTGCTTTATTATGCAAATGAAACGAGGGTGGAAAACCAACTACTTTTATTGATACTACACCAATCCAACGGAAAACATGCACTCTAGAGTTGTCATTAGATCCTTTAACATACTACTTCTGGAACAAACAAACTTTTATCTACCAAACAAACAAGCATGCAAAGAGAATGGAATTGGCCTTTGGGACCGTGATTGCCTTTACCTTTATGGAAATGAAGAATTACATGTCATATGCAATATGTATTCAATTGACTTGGAGATATACCGGTTTACTTAAGAAATCAATCAACAATACCACTTAAAAACTTCTCCAATAATAAAATATTATGTTACCTCAAATTTGATTGTGTCTTGCTAAAAACCCTACAAAAACTTAAATAAATTGACCAAAGTAGAATACAATATGAAAAGGTTGTACCAAATACAAAAACATTGATTAAGCTCATTACAAAGTGATAAAATAATTACTTATTCCGCGCATCGCGCGGGTTCGCGACTAGTGTAGTCTAATAATGGAAAAGCATTTGTTCATGATCATAAACAAGAATTCATCGATACTGATTATCACAACAACAACCACCCTCTTCATCAACATCGACATCCTCCACTTTCGCAACATCCACATCAAGAAAAACAAGAAGAAGAAGAACAACATCCCATTCCCACTACCAACCAGTTGTTTCAACACCAACAAGAAGAACAAGAAGAGAGATTGCACCAGCAGTTACAGCGAGAACACCAACCGGGCAATGGAGAGGACACTTTGAATGTTGAACAAAGTCCCTTTCTTGATGGGAATGAGTCTCATGTTTTTTATTCTAGACCACATTCTCTAAGTAGGCCAAATTCTAGGCTGCCCCACCAAGATTCCGCCATCAAAGAACCCATTTGGTAATTTACATAGTTTTCTTTTCCTTTCTTTCTTTCTTTCTTTGTTATCCATTGTTAATTTTCGCATGTGTTTGTGTTAATGTCGCAGGAAACCACTTCACACAGAACTCTCGGACTCGAACAAAAAGCCGAGAAATGAAAACGAAAATGAGAGATGCAGGGACTTAGAGTTAATGAACGAATCCCTCTACAGCCTTGGAAAGGTTTGCCAAACGAATCAAAGGGGTTCTGGGTTCGCTCTCACTGGCAAAAACTCGCACACAGATGTCCATGCCACCGGTACCAGTACTGTTGGGGTTGATCATGACCCAGAGACATCCATGACTGGGTTCCATGAGAGTTTGGTGAAGCAGGTTATGGATCACCAGGAGGGTCTTCATAAGAGGGTCTTGGAAGCGATTGAGAGATTGGAGAAAGAATGAACACAGAGAGAAGAAGCATGGAGGCGCCAAGAGACTGCAAAGTATAACAGAGAAGCCATTGCCCGTGCCAATGAACAAGCTAAAGCTTCAACAAGGGAGGCTCTCATTTTATCATGCATGAAGAAAATTACAGGGCAAAGCATTAAACTTCCTTCGAAGGAGACCTCATTTTTGTTGCAACCTGATATTTCAAAGGAACCTATCAAGGAAATGACACCCACAACAATTAACAAAAATAGTAGATGGCCTAGCGTAGAAGTTGAAGCATTGATTCAACTTTCAAGCCAGCCTAGAATCGAAGTTTCAGGAACCAGGGCCAAAATGGAAAGAGGTTAGTTCTTTAATGGCTTCAATGGGTTATACAAGGAGTGCCCAAAGATGCAAAGAGAAGTGGGCAAATATTGTTAAAGATAAAGATCACGAACTGACTACAACAACAGATATACATGAAGTCTAGTAGATATACAAGAAGTCTAAACCATATCCACTAGTGCTAGATAACAACCGGATCAAATAGGAGTAAATTGAGTTTGATTGTATCTCAATAACTTGATGTAACTATCACTGTTTTATGAATATAAATATCTCCAAGACCTTGACCTGATTTAGGCAAGGCAGAGCACTCATTAAAAACTCAAGATTAAACTCTCACATGGTATCAGAGCCTCACTGACCATTGTCTACCTTTCTTTCTCTTAGCCCTTTTCTCAAACACAATGTCTACATCCTCTACCCCCGACTCTGCAACCTCATCTTCCCTTCCCATCCCTCTCACACATATCCATCATTTAATCACCATCAAATTAACAAGAGAAAACTATCTCTTATGGAAAGCACAAATCGTACCTTATTTAAGAGGCCAACACCTGTATGGTTTTCTTGATGGGTCTCGACCTGCTCCAACCCCAACCGCATCCTCTGCTACAACTCCGGTTCAGCCCAACTCTGATCTTCAAGCATGGCAAACTCAAGATCAAATGATCTTGAGTGCTTTAATTTCTTCTCTCTCTGAAACCGTCTTGGCCCATGTGGTTAATTGCCACACATCTCGTGATGTTTGGCTCTGCCTTGAGAAGATGTTTACTTCTCAATCCCGTGCACGTCAGATGCAACTTCACCATCAGATTTCTACCTTAAAAAAGGGTGATTCCTTTATAGCAGATTACTTCCACAAATTTACCACTTTGGCTGACACTTTGGCTGCCATTGAACATCCTCTCTCTGATTATCAACTTGTCTCCTTCTTCATGAGCGGACTTGGATCTGAATATGACCCCATGGTTGCTTCCATTCAAACTCACTCACGTCCATACAACCTTGATGATCTCTATGGTTTATTTCTCTCCCATGAGCTTCGGATTGCTCAAAATCAACCCACTGTGGATCTCTCACATGCCTCAGCAAATTATGCCACCAACTCTCCTTCTCCTCGGAGCAATAATAATGGTGGCAGGAGTGGTGGTCGCGGCAATTCTGGTCCAGGCCGTGGTTCCTACTCCAACTCTCAACGGAATCATCGTGGTCGTGGGCGTGGCAGGAATAACTCCAATCGGCCTGTTTGCCAAGTTTGTCATAAACCCGGACATGCTGCCTTGACTTGCTACCATCGGTTTGATAATTCCTATACTGCTGAATCACCCAACATACACACTCTATATGCAAGTCCTAACACAGCTTCTAATCTCAATTGGTATTCTGACTTTGATGCTACTCATCACCTCACCAATGATCTTGCCAACCTCAATGTTTGTGCAGAAGAATACACTGGCTCTGAGAGTATTTGTGTTGGTAATGGTAAATCTCTACCGGTTAAACATATTGGGACCACCCAATTCTCTACACCCAACTCCACTTTTTTATTGAATGATGTTTTGCATGTTCCTCAAATTTCTAAAAACCTGATTTCTGTCCATAAATTTACCAATGATACTAACACCTTTATGGAATTTCATCCCTCTCTTTTTAATGTGAAGGATCTGGACTCAGGGAAGCTTCTGGTACAAGGGGCGAGTAAAGATGGGTTGTATCCGTTCCCAGCTTCCTCCAATAAACAGTCACCTCACTTTGCTCTTCTTGGTGAACGTACATCTCTTCAACACTGGCATTCCAGATTAGGTCATCCCGCTTTTCGTTTAGTCTCTCATATTGTTTCTAAATTTGGTCTTCCTGTATTCAAAAATAAATCTAAACTATTTTGTTCAACGTGTCTTAGTTCAAAAAGCAAACAACTTCCATTTTCCCTCTCTAATTCAGAAATAAAATCTCCATTGGATTTGATTTATAGTGATGTGTGGGGCCCATCGCCCATTGTTTCTCATAATGGTTTTCGCTATTATATTTCTTTTTTAGATGCTTATAGCCGTTACACATGGCTTTTTCCCATGAAACACAAAAATGATGCCCTTCCAATTTTCATTAAATTTCAAAAGTATACTGAACGATTTTTTAATTGCAAAATTAAATCAATCTAGTCTGATTGGGGTGGTGAATACCGCTCCCTCAATAAATACTTTGACACTTGTGGCATTGTTCATCATGTTTCTTGTCCCCACACTCACCAACAAATGGTGCCATAGAACGTAAACATCATCATCTTGTTGAAACTGGCTTTGCTTTATTATCTCATGCTAGTGTTCCTCTTCGTTTTTGGGAATATGCTTTTCAAACTGCATGTTATCTCATAAATCGTCTTCCCACTCCACTCATTAAAAATATTTCTCCATTTGAAAAATTATTTCACGCTGATCCTGAGTACTCTTTTCTCAAAACTTTTGGTTGTGCTTGCTGGCCAAATCTTCGCCCCTACAATTCAAATAAACTTCAACCCCGCTCCATTTCATGTGTTTTTCTAGGTTACAGTTCTCTCCATAAAGGGTACAAATGTTTTCACATTCCTTCTGGTCGTCTGTATATTTCTCGTGATGTTGTTTTTCTTGAATCCCAATTTCCATTTAAAAACTCCACTGTCCCTCATTCTGAAAGTCCCTCTATTCTTGGATCACCACTTGGATTGCAACCCATTCTTATGAAGCCCAACATCAGAAGTGTACCTGAGGCCCGGTCCACTGCTTCACTTATTCCACTTTCCCCACTTGAACCCGTAAATACTGAGGACCGGCCCACTGCTTCACTGGAACCCAAAAATAGAAAATACTCCACCTCACCAACTCCCCCAAGCAATTTCGGCCCAAACCCAAATCTTATCACTTTAGCCCTGCTTCCTCACCGCCGCTCCCCTGCTCTCTGCACCCGCCCCTCTCCCCCAACTCCCCCAAAATCCTACCCATCCTATGCCCATCCAAAAACCACATCACCCAACCCAAACACTTCACCGACGGCACCTATCCCCATCCCCAAAGCCCTCCTTGCCCAAAGCCCAAATATCTTATCCTCATCTTTAGCTCCTGCTTCCTCAACCGCCGCTGATCCCCTGCTCTCTGCAACCCGCCCCTCTCCCCCATCACCTACTCAAACACATCCCCAAAATCCTACCCATCCTATGACCACCCGATCCAAAAACCACATCACCCAACCCAAACACTTCACCGACGGCACCGTTAGATACCCCATCCCCAAAGCCCTCCTTGTCCCCATCCCCAAAGAAGCTCACCCTGAACCCAACACTGTTGAACCCACGTGCGTTACCATTGCCAACAAGAATCCTCACTGGCGACGTGCTATGAACCTCGAGTTTGATGCCCTTATGAAGAATGGCACCTGGGTTCTTACTTCTCCAAGCCCGAATCAAAACTTAATCGGCTGCAAATGGGTGTATCGGATCAAACGGCATGCCGATGGGTCCATCGAGCGCTACAAGGCTCACTTAGTGGCTAAAGGTTTCCACCAACAACCGGGCATTCACTATGGTGAAACCTTTAGTCCGGTCATCAAACCCACTACGATACGTACTATCCTCACTATTGCTTTGTCTGCGGGTTGGTCCATTAGGCAAATTGATATTCAGAATGCATTTTTACATGGTAACTTGTCTGAGGAAGTTTTCATGCATCAACCACCTGGGTACAGTCATCCTTCATTTCCACATCATGTTTGCAAATTGAAAAAGGCTCTTTATGGCCTCAAGCAAGCCCCACGGGCTTGGTTCTCTCGGTTGAGCACTCGACTAATTGAATTGGGATTCCATGGCTCACTCTCTGATACTTCCTTATTTATCTACAAGTCTAGCAAATACACCATGTTTATTTTGATATATGTTGATGACATAATAATCACTAGCTCCAATTCCTCTGCTATTGATAATTTGTTGTCATCTCTACAAACTGACTTTGCTGTCAAAGACTTGGGTTCATTACATTATTTTCTGGGCATCGAAGTAATTCGAAACACTGCTGGAATTCTCTTGTCTCAAAAACAGTACATCTTGGATCTCCTCAAGCGCACAAATATGCTTGAGGCCAAACCCGTAAGCTCTCCCATGGCATCCTCAACTAGCTTATCTGCTCATGAAGGTGAACCTTTTCCAGATCAGACTCTCTTCCGTAGTACAGTTGGTGCATTCCAGTATCTGTCTCTTACACGTCCTGACATTGCTTTTACTGTCAATAAACTCTCCCAGTTCATGCACAAGCCTACTCTTCTCCATTGGCAGTCAGTAAAATGTCTCTTGCGTTATCTCAAGCACACCATCACCTATGGCCTTCAAATATTTAAATCCTCCTGCTTAGATCTTCAAGCGTTTTCTGATGCTGACTGGGCTGGCAACAAGGATGACTGACGATCCACTGGTAGTTTTTGTGTTTTCTTGGGCAAGAATCTCATTTCATGGAGTTGTAGGTAGCAAGCTACTGTCGCACGCTCTAGCACAAAAGCTAAATATAAAGCCCTTGCCAACGTTGCTGCTGAACTTAAATGGTTCCGGTCTTTACTGCATGAACTTGGCTTATCACTACGGTCTCCTCCTCTCCTTTGGTGTGACAACATTGGTGCAACCTATTTATCCTCAAATCCAGTTTTTCATGCACGCACCAAACATGTGGAGATTGATTTCCACTTTGTCAGAGACATGGTTGCTGCCAAACAACTAGTAGTTCGCTTTATCTCCAGTTAGGATCAGCTAGCTGATCTGCCCACCAAGCCTATATCCTCCTCTCGGTTTGCTTTTCTTCGGACCAAGCTCAACGTTCTCCCTATACCGTTGGGCTTGAGGGGGAGTGTTAAAGATAAAGATCACGAACTGACTACAACAACATATATACATGAAGTCTAGTAGATATACAAGAAGTCTAAACCATATCCACTAGTGCTAGATAACAACCAGATCAAATAGGAGTAAATTGAGTTTGATTGTATCTCAATAACTTGCTGTAACTATCACTGTTTTATGAATATAAATATCTCCAAGACCTTGACCTGATTTAGGCAAGGCAGAGCACTCATTAAAAACTCAAGATTAAACTCTCACAAATATACACAAATATTTCTGGAAAATCAAAGATAGTGGAAAAAAACCTTTTCAGGCTAAAACTTGTCCTTATTTTGAGCGGTTGGATCAGTTGTATTCAAGACCAGCCATCAATGCTCCTTCTTCTAAGTCTTTATATGCCAAAGATGTTGGGGTACTCTCTCAATCTCTTCAATGTCTCTTTTATACTTTCTCCATTATTGTTTAGATTATTCTAGATTATAGATTTCCACAGGGGTACCCTTTAGTTCTGGGGGACTTTGGAGTTGCACAAACTTTGAGTTTAGCTTGGGTTATTGCTTAGAACTTTGGGGTCTAAGCAATAATCAATAAGCTAAACCGTTCCTAGGTCAACTTAATCAATTAATTTGTTGCTTAGAACTTTGGGGTCTAAATAGGATTTTTGGGGATTTTCAAATTCGTGGATTATCTAGATTTGTATTGTACATCATCCTTTGACTTTAGCTTGGGTTTAGATTTTCTACTTGGGTTGCATGTCATGGATTATTGTACCCATTTTTGTTCATGCACCCTAGGTGTTCAACGGAATGCCAAACTCATGGGATTTAAATCACTTATCAGCTACAGAGTATGCTCTAGAGTATTTGGAAGCCATCTCAGAACCTCAATCAGCCCCTCATGTTTCTACTTGCACATGGACTCCTCCATCAGATCCTATTGTCTTCAAAGTAAATGTAGCTTCTATTATCTTCAAAGAACAGAGAGCCATGGGATTAGGAATTGTGGTCGGAAATTCCCTTGGAGATTTTATGGCAGCTTCAAGCGAGAAACTCAAAGAAGATGGTGATCTCTTGTTGCTGTCCGCCCTTTCCATGCTCAATACTATGAAATTCCAAACATCTATAGGCTTTTACAAAGTGGAAATTGAATGCAACAATGCGCTGCTTGTATCATTACTGAACTCTGACAAAAGTTATGCTTTAGAGACTGGCAGGATCCTAAAAGATATTAGAGAGCTCATGTTTTTGTTTAGTTTGATTTCTTTTAAGAGTGTAGCTAAGAGTTGTAATTGTGTTGCCTTTGCTTTGGCTTCTTTTTCTAAAGAGAAAGACGAGCAGATAGTCTGGTTAGAAGACTGCCCGCCTTTTCTCTTTCCCATTGTAAACCTGGACTCTTGAGTTTTTATAAAATAATTGCTATCGTTTGAAATCAAAAAATATATATATATATATATATATATATATATATATATATATATATATATATGTTAGCATTTTCTAGTGTTTTTCAAGTTCATGTTCATCTCCCTCTTACATTGCTTCCTGGATCTAATTGGAATTAAGTCTCTAGAAAACTTGTACTTTCATGAATTCATTGGTTTATTAGGAGATGGGTGATTGATTAGAGGTATAAAGTTTATAACATATCACACGAGTTTAGTCATTGTCTTCTACATTGGTTGGTCTTAGGTGCACTATCACCCCTTTGCCGTAAAAGTACGAACTCTACATTTACTGAGTCTGATGAGCATTGATTCCATGACCTTAACGCCATGATGTTAAAGATTATGTTGACTTATACAAAGGCCAAAACGACATGTTGCATTGATAGTGTAAAGCCACAGTAGTTTTGGTCTAATAAGCATAATACTTTAATTGCTGCAGCAACATACAACTGGTACTCGAATGTAGAACTGAAGCCTTTGCAGAGTTGAAGTTGGTTATTAGCTATTAAGCACGGGTACGTTTTCGGATATGGGTATGGGTACGGGTACGGTACGGCGGTACTCCAATTCCTAAAAAATTAGGGTACGGGTACGGCGGGGTATTTTTTTATTATATATTTTTATATATTATTATACATATATTTTTAAATATATGTGAACTTAAAAACAAATATGGATAATAAGATACATCCATTGCCATTGAATTGTCTTTATATTACAAACCAACATTCAAAAGAGTAAATGCAATAAGTGTTCAAAATAAAATAAAATTCTAGTGTTCAAGATTATCCAAGAACAAAGACATCATCCTCATCATCCCTATTTCCAACACTTTCACTATCAGCAGGTGCACTAGCACCAACAGTTTCACTAGGAAATAATTGAAACCCAACCTTCCTCCAACCTATTGCATAATTGACTTCAGATTGATAGATTCATTTGAAAAATTCCACATTGGCATGGGACATCACACTTCATAGGACTCATTCCACTACCTTAAATTGTCACCGTGTTTGAAAAGGTAGCAACAAAAAAAAAAAAAAAAAAAAAAAAAAAAAAGAGGTCACCGTGTTTGAAAAGGTATGAAATGAGGTAAAAAGTAAAGTAAACTGCCCAGCTGCCCTGCACACACGAACGTAAATAGTAAAAAATGGAAAGAAAAAAAAAATCCGAAATTCCTCAAAATATCTATAATGGGGAGGGCAAAGGAAAAAAAAAAAAACCAAGTGCAAGCTTGGCGGCGGATCCAGAAAGAGAGAGAAAACCCAAGATTAACAATGTTATATAAATCTCCATGTTTTATGAATCCAATGGCTATGATCAACCCTTACGACCTAATCCAACGGTCAAAACAATAACCGCGTTTACAAAGGCAACCCATGAATCCGTCATCCTCAAAATAAATCCTCTCTTTAGACCTTAACCGAATTCGTACCCTTCACTTTCTCTCTCTCTAGAACTTAGATTCAGACTTTCTCTCTCTAGAAGCACGGATTCCATCTCCAACACTTAAAACGACGTTGTAGCCCTCAGATCCCCTTCCGATCCAAGATGATCCAATGTCGTAGCCCTCAAATCCAAGATTATCCAACGCCGTAGCCCGTCGCCGGTAGAGTGAGGAAGTGAGAAAGAGAGAACCGAGTGCACCGGCGGTGGAGGAATCGAAAGTAGAGAAGAGAGAGAAAGGCGTTGCAGAGGAGAACGAGTGGCTGAGAATCTGGTGGAAAAGATAAATAGGTTTGAGATTTACCTTAAAACAACGCTGTTTTGGTTCAGTTTTACCCCGCCCCGTACCGAACCCGTACATGACCCGACCCGACCCGTACCAAAACCGTACCGGAAATTATTTTTTTTTTGGTCGAAAACGGGTACGCCGGGGGTACGCATGCAGCGATACCTCACAGTATCCGTATCCACGATGTACCCAGTACGGGTACAGCGGGGTTTTTACCGTACCGGTGCTTCCTAGGTTATTAGTTGAAGTTGGTTATTAGTTTATCAAATCCAAGCTGGCAGCCTAGTCATCAAGACAAGGATGAATATACAGTGGATAAGGTTGATGTGGCAATCTAGTCAGCAATGCTGTTAGACTGACTTGCTTATAATTTGTAAGATTGTTTAGAGTTTGTTAGATTAGTTGTAACAGATTTCTAGCAAAGCTTCCATTAGCTTCTAGTTTATTCTAGAATTTCATTTTTAGTATAAATATGATTGTAATATTTTCTTTAATCAATTAATGAGAAAGAGTAATCTTTTTCCATAACCAATTCACCATTTTCATAGTTTCAAGCTTTCCTTTCTTTGTTTTGCTTGTCTGTGCAAACTTTAACATGGTATCAGAGCAAATTCCTATTGTTCCCACTGAACCTATTGCTCCAACTCACATTGAAATTCCAATTTCCGCAGGAATTTCATCACCAATCTCTACTGAGATACCAGTCCCTCCTGTTGTTGGCTCCATGGATAATTCCAATCCATGCTTGCTTACCAATAGAAACAATCCAAGCCTTTCACTGGTTACTCAACCTCTCACTGGAGAGAACTACCAGACATGGTCAAGATCTATGGCCATGGCTCTTGTTGCCAAGAACAAGGATGGTTTCGTGAATGGCTCTATCAAGGCTGTGGATCCAAGTTCACCTCAGTATGGATCTTGGAAGGGATGTGATGCTATGGTCCTCTCATGGCTTCTCAACTCTCTGTCCAATGAGATCTCTGCTAGTGTCATTTACCTCGACATTGCTTTTGAAGTATGGTAGAATCTAAAAGAGAGATTCTCACAAAGCAATGGACAGTCTACCAATTGCAGAAGGCAATTGCATCACTGAATCAAGAACAAAGCTCTGTAAGTGCTTTCTATACTAAGCTTAAAGGGCTTTGGGATGAGTTAATGAATTTTCGTCCAATACTTGCATGCAATTGTGGAGCTCTAATGACTTTATTAGACTATCAACACAATGAGTATGTCATGAAGTTTCTTGTTGGACTGAATGACTTATATGCGAGTGTAAGAGGTCAGATTCTTCTCATGGAACCCCTGCCTACAATCAATAAGGTTTTTAGTTTCACAGGAAGAAAGGCAGTGAGAACTCAGTTCTGGCCCAATGATGCATGTTGTTGATTCTAGACCAACAGCTTTGGCTATTACTAATTACAAACCTTATAGAGGAAACAAGAGTTTTGGAAAGAAGGAGAGGCCAGTATGTTCTCACTGTAGAATCACAGGTCACACAGTTGAGAAGTGCTATAAGATCCATGGCTATCCACCAGGATACAAGTCAAGGGCTAGGCCTACAACTAATCAAGTTACTGCTTCTACCTTGGGGCATTATGATGGCAATGCACATGGCAATGCATCTCTATCCATTACCTTAGAGCAGTGCCAACAACTAATTTCCTTCTTGAACTCATAGATGGCTAATGAAGCATATACCTCCACTCACCAAGCAACCACAGTCATTTCTCATCCTCCTAACTTCTTAGGCATTCTTCATCATTCTAAGCTCCTAAACAATTCTAAACACACTATCTTCTCTCTTAAAAATGTGGACATAAATGCTTTTTCCAATGGCACCTGGGTCATTGACACAAGCGCTACTGATCACATGGTTTATTCAACCAAATTCTTCACTGAAATTACCTCTACTCATCATACTGGTGTAGAACTCCCTAATGGAGAATTTGTATTAGTTACACAAATAGGAACTATTCAAATATCAAATTCACTCATACTATTTGATGTTCTATGTGTTCCTTCTTTTTCCTTCAATCTAATCTCAGTTAGCAAGCTTACTTCATCATTGAAATGCTACATTTTTTTATTTTATTTTATTTTTTTTTCTGTCTAACCTTTGTTTCATTCAGGACCTGGTCAAGTGGAAGCTGATTGGGAGGGGTAAGGAAAAAGGTGGACTGTATCTTCTGGAGCACCAAGAATCAATGTGTGCTCATGTGTCTTCTTCAAGAGTTAAGTCTGTCTCTACTGTACATAATTCCCTTGTAAATAAGTCCATCAATAACAAGCCTTCAAACCTAGAATTGTGGCATTTTAGATTCGGGTATACATCTTATGCAAATTTGCAATTTATGAAAAATTGTATACCTGATCTCTGCAATCTCTATAATGCTGATGATCATAATAAATATTGTCATGTATGTCCTTTGGCTAAACAGAAACTTTTGTCATTTTCTTTACATAATAAAACTCCTTCTACTACTTTTGCATCAATACACTATGATGTTTGGGGACCCATGCATCTTCCTACAATTGATGGTTTCAAGTATTTCTTAACCATTGTGGATGATCATACAAGATGTAATTGGGTTTTCTTGATTCAATCTAAAGCTGAAACCAGAAATTTAGTCCAATCATTCTTTACTTTAGCTGATACTCAATTCAATGTAAAAATCAAAGGGATTATGACTGATAATGCTAGAGAGTTTGTCATGCCTACCTTTTATGGTCCAAGAGGTGTTGTCCATTTTACTAGCTGTGTTGATACTCCTCAATAGAATTTTGTTGTAGAGAGAAAACACCAACATATCCTAAATGTTGCTAGAGCTATCAAGTTTCAATCTGACATTCCTTTAGAACATTGGGGTGACTGCATTTTAACAGCTACTTATTTGATTAATAGAACACCCTCTTCAATTCTAAAACACAAAACTCCTTTTGATATACTATACAAAAGCAAACCTAACTTTTCTCATCTTAAAGTTTTTGGCTGTTTGTGCTATGCTTCTACTCTAGCTCATAATAGATCCAAGTTTAATCCTAGAGCAACTAAGTGTGTCTTCCTTGGTTATCCTTATGCTGTTAAAGGATATAAAGTTATGGATTTAACAACTCATAAGATTTTCATTTCAAGAGATGTCACTTTTCATGAATCTATCTTCCCATTTCATAATCTTAACTCCATAACATCTCAGATTGATTCTTTTTCTACCTTGGTTCTCCCACACTGCATTGATGAAGTACATTCATCCTTTCAATCTATGATGCCTATATTTCCTCCTATTTCACCCATACTAGCAGACACATCTCCTAGTCTAGCTAACCATACAGCTTTCCCCATACCAAATAGCATGCCATCTCCACCTATTGATTCTAACAACTCAATAATTGACCCCTATTCTTGATTCTACTGCATCTGATATTCTATCACATTCTGTCCCTGAGTCAGATCCCATGACATCTTCCAATTGTCTAACAGTCAATATCAGAAAGTCCACCAGATCTTCCAATCCTCCCAAATACTTGCATGACTATCACTGTAACTTGGCAACATCTCCTTACCCTGATCTTTCAACTTCTCATGACAAGGCCACTGCACTTCCATCAGGTACACCATACTACATCTCTAAGTCTCTTTCATACTCCAATTTATCTCCTCATTTTCGAAAATATACATTAGCCATATCCACAACCATAGAACCCTAATTCTACCATCAGACAATTCAATCTTCAGAATGGAGGGATGCTATGCAAGTAGAGCTCAATGCTCTTGAGGCCAATAACACATGGTCTCTTACTCCTTTGCCATCTCATAAAAGCCCCATTGGTTGTAAGTGGGTTTACAAAATCAAGCATAGGGCTGATGGATTTTTTGAGAGACACAAGGCTAGGCTGGTTGCCAAAGGCTATACTCAAAAGGAAGGTTTTGATTATTATGACACTTTCTCACCTTTAGCAAAATTTGGCACAGTTCGATTATTGCTTGCAGTAGCTGCTGTGAAGAACTGGCACATAGCACAGCTTGATGTCAACAATGCATTTTTGCATGGAGTGTTGAATGAAGAAGTGTATATTTCTTTACCTCCAGGGTTCCACAGCAAGGGGGGCCAATCCAACATGGTCTGCAAGCTGCATAAATCACTGTATGGGCTTAAGCAAGCCTCCAGATAGTGGTTTGACAAATTTTCCTCCACTTTTGATCCAACATGGCTTCACACAGTCAAACTCAAGAAATTATTTTACTGAGTCTAATAAGATGTGACGAAGTGTTTTTTTTTACAACTTACACAAGTTTACAAAAGCCATAGTTTGAGCAGAGAGACAACTTGAGACAATGTCCATCTAATTAATCAAAACTGAATTTATTTGAGTGGACAAATATAGCTGTCCAGTTCACTGAGCAAGCCTAGAGCAGCCTCTTTTGACTTAGTTCCCCTATTTATTTGTTTGACTGGAAATACACACTCTCCTATTATTAAGAACTTATATTATAATCCAATTTAAAACATCTTAGAGTCGGTGTAGTATAATTGGAGCTCCATGTTGTGGTTGAAGAGTAATGAGAGTGTAAGGAGCGTGAGTATAAGAGGGTGAGAGCTGAAATGAAAAATGTTGTAGAATCATAGCTAGAGCCATCTTTGCTTCAATCATGGCGAAATTTTGACCAAGACATATTCTGGGGCCCCAACCAAAAGGAAAGAAGGCAATTTCATCCTTTGTTGCTTTTGCAATTCCTTCGGAAAACCTCGCAGGATTAAATTCTTCTACGTCTTCGCCCCAACATTTTGGATCACATTGTGAAAACAATGTTGGTAACACAAAGTCGACCCCGGCTGGGATGGACATTCCTCCTATGTTAGTTTTACGCCATGTATGTCGAAAGAGAGAGGTCACAGGTGGGTATAATCGAAGGACTTCATTCAATACCATTGACACCTGCATATAAATTCCGTAAGCTACACAAAGTAATTATCAAAAGCATGAAATTGCAAAGCCAAGTCTTCTAGTGGTCGCTTACCCAAAAGAAAAAATCTAGGCTCTAACTTCCCTACATCAACATGTTTTTAATGTGATGTTGAGTCATTAACGACAGGATTATTTTAGAGATAATTCATAAATTTCAGGGGACTAAAAATAGAACCCTATTAATTTTAGGGTCTCAATGTATACTTTAGCCTATTTCCATTTAAGTTTTAATAAATCCTTTTTTTTATTGAAAAAGAAAAAGATAGTAAGCATTTAGGGACATTGAGGAAAGAACTTACAATTTTGAGGTGATTGATTGCTTCAAAATCAAATGTTTTCTTTGCAGATATCCGTAGCACCTCATCTCTTGCCTTTTCTTGCCAATTGGGATGCATAGACAATAGAATCATGGTCCAAGTGAGCAAGGTGGCTGTGGTCTCTTGGCCAGCAAAGTAGAATAATTTGCACTCCTCTATAACATCATCAATTGTCAAACCATTATTAGATTGCTCTTTGCATTGAAGTAGTAAGCTTAGTAAATCATTGTTGTCCAATTCTCCATCTCGCATGCTTTGCTCTTTCCTGCGGATCATATCCCTTAATGTTGCTTTGATCTCGTTGTCTATAGTGTATCTCCTTTTGTTCTTCTTAGTGGGTATGAATCTGTACAAATGAATAAGCAGTTAACTGTAATTAGTTGAGATTTTAGAATTACATAAACAACTACCATAGAAAGTTCTAAAAAAAAAATAAAAAAATCATCTATAATATTTTGGTGCTTAAAATAATCAAGTCCTTTTCGCTGCTTATTCAGCCCAAAAGAAAACTAAGGAAAAAGACCTTTGGTGCTTATGTAATAGCTGAATTATTGACTGTTGCTCCCAATTGGAATTTGGCATGTGTATCACAAATCACTTTCACAAATTGCTATATAAGTATTTCTGTCAACTACAAATGCCCCAATTCAAGGTTTTAGTAACTATTTGTGACAAATCTGATTTAGGCCTTTAAATTTGTCCCTATTATGTATAATAATTAATATGTTTAATGTTCAACAATGAGTTAAATGATTGATATTGTACCTGAAACCTGGGATGTAAATGTTATGATAGGCTTCAAGCACCAATTTAGCTTGCTCTTTCTGAAGTTCAAATATCATTTTTCCCTCTTCATAGCTGCTCCCAAAGGCTGTTCGAGCGATAACATCGCCGGCAAGATTTTGGAATTCAGGTGCAACATCTAGTTCACATCCTTGAGGACCAATCAATTTCTTCCATCGGTCAATGAGGCCAAAACAGCTTGTTGAAAATGCTGGCACCATTTTCTGTTTGGCATAGCAATTGGTATGATGAGTGATTTATATTTCAAGCATTCTTAAAATAGCTACTATGATCATAGTTGCCCCCTTTTTTATTCAGCAAAAAGCTGCACTTAAACTTCAATGGTCCCGTTCGTATATTTTGTAGCATAATTATAAAAATATGGTCATGTATGTAGTCATTGCAAGAATATTCTAGCATCTCTGTTACTCTGGATTTATAAATTTGATTTGATGGGACACGCACTAGACTCTTGACATTATATAAAATCGTTATTGCATAAACTGCCCTTCCATCAAGATTGATATAGTAATTGATTTTTATAATGTTTAAAGTTTAAACTATTTAATAGATTATAAATTTCTTATATAAGAGATAACAATGCGAAAATTATCGCTTATATATTTGTTTATTATATATATAATATATATATATATATATATATATATATATTTATATATGATAGAAATTCTAATCTAAACTCACACACACGTATATTTTGAAGATCCTGGGATCGAACCCACACCCTCATAGAGGGGGGTTTTTTAGGGAGGGGGATTACAACTGGACCAAATACCAAGTGGCTTTATGGCTTATATATTTGTTTAAACTTTAAATGGATTGAATCGATAACCTATGCATCCTAAAAAATTAAAAATTAAGAATATGTGATACACTATCAATCTTGGTAAGGGGTCGTTGTTCTATCATAGTTTATTCTATTAATAAATATTGTCGGTCAAAATAGTAAGTAGTGCTGTATGGTTTATACTACAAAAGAAAGTGTTTTTCTTTTTTTTTTAACAATCAAAAGAAAGTGTTAAATAGATCAAATCGGTTGCTTTAATATTAATACTTGTGTGATTAACCAGGGATGGGGTGATCTTGGTGGAGCTGTGGAGTGGAGGTACCTTCAACTTCTCAAGGTGGAAAGCAGGTGTAATGACGCGTCTTCGCTTGGCCCATCGCTCTCCTTCCAAGCTTGACACTCCCAATTGTAGAATATCAACTAGAGGGTTCAGTGGTGGTTTTACAAAATCACCATTCTTATCCGTTAATATCAACCTGATTAACTCTGGGTCCCCGATTATTAGTCTCGGCCTTGTTTCAATCCAACTCAGTGAAACTTTTCCTGAAAAATTCACTAATGAATCAGTTTCCGGCCTCTTTTTTTTTTTTTTGCCAAAATGAAATCACAAAAAAAAAGTATAGTGACTGTTCTGATAATACTAAAGAACCCCCAAAAGTTAGCTTTACTAATCATTTCAATTTGTATTTTTGATTTGATAATAAATCTCGGATTCATAATTTGTTATAATTACAACCATTCGTCTATATTTATGAAAGAACTAACATCTGACAAGTCATCTTATCCAATGAATATTAAGGTAATGTGGTTATTATCAATTTATAATATCCTAAAAATATTAAAAGTACCATAGAAACAACCTATTAATTTTCAATTATATGTGTAAAAAAAAAAAAAAAAGTTTCAATTTATATGTGTTAGTAAACTTGCTTACCATATTTTTGTACCATTTGATGAAAGAATGGTGAGACACGTGGTGCAATCTGATGCTTTAGGGACATCGGTTTGGACCACGCATCCATGGTGGACTTCTTAATCTCTTTCATATCACCGTACAAAAGCTTGTAAGAAGTGCCTCTGATTCCTTGCCGCCTTAAATACTTCTCAAGGCTTTTGGGTCTCCACCAAATGATATAAACTGCTCTGATAACAGAATAAAGCAATACTATTAAAGCAGAGGAGATTACCAGGGTTTTGAAGATGTGATATTCCATCTTCTTTAGCGCGCTGAAGTCTGAAACAAATGCTTGGGTTTGTCTTTCCATAGCCAGAGTCTGAGGATATTTATAGGAACATCTAGTCCACACACTCCACCAACGGGGCCCACCTCGTCAAACATTACGTTTCCCGTGTAAGGATCTTCACAAATCTTAAATCATCACTACTCACTAGTTAGGACTTAGGATAGATAGGTGAAGTCCTAAAACTTTAGGGAAAACTACATTAAAATCTAAATTTATGAAAAAATGATATCATTTCAACTCATCTTCGTTATTCATTTTGATCATTCTAGAATTACCTAGAGTTTGTCCATAAATAAATTTGGAGACCAATGAACAAAGAGGGTAGAAAAAGAAGCTCCTTTAGAAAGAGAAAGTCTGTCTTACTTAGAGTGAGAAAGTGATTGCCAGAAAATCAAAGCTAATTACTTAGGTGAAACACAAAATTTTATCAAAGAATAACAAAAATGAATATGTAGCATAAATTGAGAGAGGATTCAAATTGACATTGGTTCATAAGTATGATACTTTAATTGATAAAATAAATAAATAAAATCTAAGATCTAATACGAAACAAGGTTTAAACTCTAGGTTTTTTTTTTATGTCATTTTTCCGAATCCAAAAGTTTACTGTCCATCTCTTCCAAATCAAAGAAAACATTTAGAATGACATTATTATTAGAGAGTGGAGAAAGAATAGAGAATTTGCTGGAGAGTGTATCTGAAATAGTAAATAAATAGTGGGTTTTTTTTCACTTGTGGAGAAAAAAATAAAAATGTTGCTGGAGTTGCTCTAAAAGTCACTGGAAGGTGAACTTTTAGTTTGTATATATATATATATATAGGAGACAAAGCATGCTCATCATTAAATGAGAGCAAGACTTTGTTTCCTCCTTTCGATTTATACACAACAATGCTTATAAATATGTCAGAATTGAGCATTGTAAAAGGTTGAGAAGGAAGAAGTAGTGATAAAACAGTTTATAATATTGTATAACTGAACACTTAATATAGGAAAGTTCACACATTTTTTCATCTACATATTTATTCTCTTGTTATTTTCTTTTATTTCACAACAAAAAATTTATACTTTACTCTCTGTTGGTTTTTATACTTTACTCGCTGCTCGTTTTGTGGAACCCAAGGGTAAAGTTACTATTTCTGTACAGAATCTGATCAATTTATTTCCTGGGGTCGATCGAAGAAGTCATCTATACGTTACAATTTTGACTGCTTTTGTCTTGCAGAAATTATTTAGTTTTTATTTTTTATTTTTTAAAGATAGTTCTAATCCATTTTTTGGTCCCGAATTTGCAGCCCAAGTAATAGAATTGACTTATTATGAGAAATATTGAAATTTGCAGCCCAAGTAATAAAATTGACTTATGAGAAAGATTAAAGTGATGAAAGCATATTTCTAAGTTTAAGAAAGCAATGGGTGAGAAAATTTTGTCATCCCGAGACAGGAAAAATAATATGGCTTGGTCCCCAAGAGGGGTAATTATTAAGTACTCCGGGAGTACATTAAATGCGTACTCCCTCCTCTCACAAAAGTTGTGGGTCCCACTAATTAAATTCATGGTGGGACCTACCACTTCTGTGAGAGGAGGGAGTACACATTTAATGTACTCCCGGAGTACCTAATAATTTTCCCCCCAAGAGTATGCTGATGCCGAATTCATCATCTACACGACCAATAAAGATGCACGTGTCAACTGCCAAGTGATCTCGTGCATTCTACGCTAAGTTTTTGTATGGAAATTTTTTGGTGCAAACCCTTAATCCACCCTTCTAATGCACACTGCATGTGAGTCTAAAAATTATGGATAACTAGTCACAAACCTGTGCGATGCACAAAAAATAAATTAAAATTAAATCTAAAAAATTATTGGTCTAACTATGATTTTTATTGTCTTTTATATTTTATCTAAATATGAAAATTGATAATTATTAAAAGACATTTATTATTATTGTGTTTATATATAAAATATATTATAGTATTAGGCATTTATTATGATTGTGTTTATATATATGGAATAATATATTATTTCTATTAAAGAAAATATAATATGTCAAGATTCTAATGAGATGTTTAATTATAGAATAAAATTTAAATTCAATTAAATATATATATATTAAAATAATGAGGTGTAAAATTGTGAGAACTCAAAAGCTTATGTGGTGCAATATTATGAGGTCAATCAAAAGTCAAAAAGCTTCGGTTTTACATTATAGTATAGATTATCAAATTGTGATAATAATGTCTTAAAATAGTCGCAAACCTGTGCGATGCACAGAAAATGAATTAAAATTAAATCTAAAAAATTATTGGTCTAACTATGATTTTTATTGTCTTTTATATTTTATCTAAATATGAAAATTGAATAATTATTAAAAGACATTTATTATTATTGTGTTTATATATAAAATATATTATAGTATTAGGCATTTATTATGATTGTGTTTATATATATGGAATAATATATTATTTCTATTAAAGAAAATATAATATGTCAAGATTCTAATGAGATGTTTAATTATAGAATAAAATTTAAATTCAATTAAAATATATATATATATAAAATAATGAGGTGTAAAATTGTGAGAACTCAAAAACTTATGTGGCGCAATATTATGAGGTCAACCAAAAGTCAAAAAGCTTTGGTTTTACATTATAGTATAGATAAAAACCGGATGTAAAACCCAGCCTTTACACCCTCCAATGAAAAACAGCCACATCACACTTTTTTACTTTATTTTACACTTTCAAATGAGTTCACTCACACACAATTATTACCAAAAGAACCAACGGGATTTAGAGAGAGAAAGAAAAGCGATAGGGAGAGAGAGAGAGAGAGAGAGAGACAGAGCAAGGGATAGATCCAGATCGATGTTTTTTTTTTGTTTGTTTTAGATTTCCAGCGAGAAAGAGAAGCTCTGAGAGAGAGAGGGAGTTGTGAAGAGATAGAGACTGAGCTAAGAGTCACAGTGAGAGAAAATCAAGTGAGAGTAAGTGGGTCTTGGCCTAAAACTGGGGGAAGGAGGAGAAACGGCGACAGCCGTGGCTATGGTTGTCACCGACGAGAGTTTGAGGACCTTGTCCATGGTTGCTATGGTCCGCCCATCGATCTCTCTCCAGATCCGGTTTGAAATCAGGTCTCTCTTTTTCTTTTCTTTTCTTTTCTTTTTAAGTTTTTAAGATTAATGATTGTGTGTGGGTGAGTTCACTATAAAGTGTGAAATAAAAGGAAAAAGGGTGATGTGGTTGTTTTTATTGGAAGGTGTAAAGGCCAGGTTTTACACCTGGTCCTTATTGAATGTATTCTCTAAAATCAAATGTGATTTTGAGATAGTAAATATGAATGTATAGAAATTGTGGACATTCCATTGAGTTGTAGATAACAATGTTAAAAATATATATATAAAAAGGTATATATTAAATATGTTCATTAGTAATGTGCATAAATCACTATAGTTTTTGTATAGCATGCAGTTAAACTTCCATATATATATATATATATATATATATATATTGGGTGTAATCTGTAAGGTGCAGTACGGTTTTCTTCAAATTTATACACCTACACCTTATAGTGCGGTTTGCCTATTACATGCACTTGCACCTGCACCTATTAAGATTGGTTTTGGCGTGATGAGGTGCGGTGTAGGTGCGGTCTTGTAGTTTGGGCTGGACTCATTTAGGTCGATTTGGGCCAGCTCAAAAGTTAATTTTAATCTAAAAAATTCACTTTTACTACAACACAAAAATTTGGTTAACTATAGCATATAAATATAAATCATAGTTTCCTATCTTAACCTGAATATTTAAGAAGAAAAAAAATTATAATATACATATCTCATAGAATGAATCATAATTTCCAATTTCAACCTACACATATATACCATTCTTATACAAATATAATCTAATCTCAACTTTCACATACCAGTAGCATACAAATATAATATAACATCACCTGCATATACCATTAGCATATAAGTATAACATACTAGGGGTGTAATCGGTAAGGTGCAGTGCGGTGCGGTTTTCTCCGAATTTATGCACCTACACCTTATAGTATGGTTTTCCTATTACACGCACCTGCACCTGCACCTATTAAGATCGGATACGGTGCGATGAGATGCGGTTTGATGCAAAGTTGTGAATACCATTTTGGCACCCATTTCGGTTTGGCCATTAGAATGGAATATTTCGGTACCGGTCAATACTGGCGTTCCATTTCAGGTTTACCACAAATATATATATATATATAACACATTTTTACTACCATATAAAATTATCAACTCTAAACAAGTAAAATCAAATAATACAAATAATTCTTAAGTCTTAATATCACATAACAACTCAAAAAAAAAAAAAAAGGTTTTTGATTTAGGTTAGACAAAAAATATATATATATATATATAAAACACATTTTTAATACCATATAAAATTATCAACTCTAAACAAGTAAAATCAAATAATACAAATTCTTAAGTCTTAATATCACATAACAACTCAAAAAAAAAAAAATTAAAAATGTATCGGTCGGAATTTGATATTCCGCTCGAAATGGCCTGGAATGGCTCAGAATTTAATCTGAAGTGGAATAGGGGGGGTACATCTGAACGGAACGGTATCCTTAACTATGGTTTGGTGCGTTTCTTACGGTTTTTTCGGTTGTGTCGGTGAAACTTACACCCCTAAATTTAGTTGACTAATTATGCAATAGAATTTCTAAATTTAGTTGACAATTTTGTTAATTGTTTTTTTTTTCTTCTAATTGTTTGCACTCTTATTTTGATTATGCTTATATTTCATGTTGATTATAGTTGTTTTGTATTAATATTTAAAAATGTTGAATTAAAGTTTTTATTTATATATATTTAAAACTATAGGAAAATTTGTAATTTTTTGTACGAGCTAAATGCCAAAAAAATTATTCCATAACATTTTTAGGAGCACGATGAAATTTCATAAAATAAGCAGTTTTACTTAAAAAGACATTTGCATGATAAAAAAATTATTTAACGCCAAAACAAACGGAACCTTAATAAGGGGGAGTTGAACTAGAGCCTTCCAACTAGAAGTTTGTTCTTTGAACAACTCATCCACATTCTAAGGAACTTAACCAAGTTTTTTTTTTTCTTTTTAAATTAATCATTCACTAAAAAATCTAGTATTAAGAATTTGTAGCCAAAAAAAAACATGTGAATCCCTTTTCATAACACCGAAAGTGGTCGGGTTGAGTGTAAGAGCATCATAGCAAAATTTTAACTAAACCCACACCAATAGCACTTGCATTAGGCTCGTTACCCTAAAACCAAATTTGTGAAATCTACAGTGCCTCACTCCATCAGGCGAGGTACTATGACTCAATATTTATTTATTTATTTTAATGATTTTCCTCCCAAAAATCCTATCTCTATCTCCATTGTCGCTACGCCAAGTCACCAATGACTCTCTCTATCTCTCCTCGACATCGTCACCATAGGAGATATCCTAACCTCATAGTCGTTCTAATCGAAATCTCACCAAATTGTCATCATCTACAAAGTTTCCCGGTGAAGATATAATGGAGAAATAAATACAAATTCTGAGGCAGATGAATGTGAATATTAGATGAGTTAAAACTTAAAATAGACAAAAAAGAGGGGGGGGGGGGGGGAGGGGCGATTTTAGTTATAATGTGAATAGTCATAAGCAAACCATCACTGAAGTAGTCGTTTGATCTTTGACTGATAGCCATCGCTGTTTCTATTGTGTTCTCCTAAAAATAGGTCGGCACATGTCCACCATGTACTTTCCATTCAGTGATTGCCACGTGGGAGGAAGACAATGGGGGATGGGCTTAGGCTTACCAATTGTGCTCAACCTTTGTTTTAGTGAAGTTTTGAATAGGGTAGACCCAGCAGGGCCAACACCTAAATGTGGAAGGCCCAAATTTGGCCAATCTAATCCATTAGAGCATTCCTACTCATCTCGACAAATTTTTAACTACATTATAACTAAAATCCCCCCCTCCCCCCCCCCCCCCTTTTTGTCTATTTTAAGTTTTAACTCATCTAATATTCACATTCATCTGCCTCAGAATTGTATTTATTTCTCCATTATATCTTCACCAGGAAACTTTGTAGATGATGACAATTTGGTGAGATTTTGATTAGAACGACTATGAGGTTAGGATATCTCCTATGGTGACGATGTAGAGGAGAGATAAAGAGAGTCATTGGTGACTTGGCGTAGCGACAATGGAGATAGAGATAGGATTTTTGGGAGGAAAATCATTAAAAGAAATAAATAAATATTGAGTCATAGTACCTCGCCTGATGGAGTGAGGCACTGTAGATTTTATAAGATCTGCAGTAAAGTAGTAAAACAGAACAAGCTTTTAATCGAGAGAGATAAGCTTGATAGAGATGAAGTTGATTAAAATGGCTTGACTTTCCATTAACCTTCAAAGAGTATTTATACAGAGATTAGTTTGAGTTTGTTAGTAACTAACTCAGACTTTCACAATAACTTAGCTCCTACACAGCTGTAAATGGTTATAACAGAATACACTTAATTTGGGCACATGTCACACACGTGACTTTTTAAGTTAATTGATCTTAAGCTAAGCTACTTGTAGTTTAGTACATGCTCAATCTGAAATGATCTAAACTACAGTAGCTTTGACACCATCTTCATCATCCCCCCTCAATCTTAGGGACGGGGACCGTGAGATTGCGCCGAAGTTCAAGAAACCGATGAGTAGAGAGGCTTTTAGTGAAGATGTCAGCTAATTGGTCAACGGTAGAGACGAATTTGACCAGGAGATCCTTGCGAAGGACTCGTTCCCGGACAAAGTGGAAATCAACCTCAATGTGCTTGGTGCGAGCATGGAAGACCGGATTCGAGGCAATGGCCAAAGCGGAGATATTATCGCACCAAAGAGTAGGTGGATCAGGGGAGATAAATGCCCAAGTCTTTAAGAAGAGAACGAACCCAGCAGAGCTCAGCAAGGCAATGGCCAGTGCACGATACTCGGACTCAGTAGAGGATCGAGACACAGTAGCTTGTTTCTTGGCTGACCAAGTAATGGCATTGTGGCCCAAGTAGACAAGAAAACCATATGTGGACCGTCGATCATCTGGGTCCCCAGCCCAATCAGCATCTGTGTAAGCTGATAAGGAGAGAGGACCAGGAGTAAACTCAATACCATGATTGAAGGTGCCCCTAATATACCTGAGAACACGTTTGGCAGCAGCAAGATGAGTGGTGGTAGGGGTTGACATATACTGGCAGACCTGGTGCACTGCAAATGAAATGTCAGGCCTGGTGAAGGTAAGATAATGCAGAGCTCCAACCATACTCCTGTAGGCATGAGGATCAGGGAGAGGATCTCCATCATGCAAAGACAAGCGAGTATTGGGGCAACTGGGAGAGGAAGCAGGCTTACAATCAAGCATATTATGCTTCTTGAGCAAGTCTTGAGCATATTTGGCCTGATTGATGTACAACCTAGATGGAGTTCGAGTGACTTGGAGCCCCAAGAAGTAGTGCAGAGAGCCCAAGTCTTTCAAATCAAACACTGAACTGAGCTTGTGAATGAGAGTATCCAAGAAGGCTGGTGTATTGCTGGTAAGTACTATGTCATCTACATAAAGCAATAGGTAGGCAATAACCTTGTGTTCCTTGTAGATGAATAAGGAAGAATCTGCAGTAGAGGCTATGAATCCCAAGTGGAGGAGTTGAGTGGTAAAACTCTCAAACCAGGCCCTAGGAGCCTGTTTCAAACCATAGATAGATTTCTGTAGTTTGCAAACATACTGGGGATGAATAGGATCAATATATCCCTGAGGTTGAGTCATGTAGACTTCCTCTTTAAGAGTGCCATGTAGAAAGGCATTCTTTACATCAAGTTGTCTGAGGGGCCAGTTGAGAGAGACTGCAAGTGATAGTATAAGTCTAATTGTTGGAGGCTTAATAACAGGACTGAAAGTCTCAGTGAAGTCAATGCCATGTTGTTGATGAAACCCCTTGGCAACTAGTCTTGCCTTATATCTAGCTATTGAACCATCACTATGAGTTTTGAGTTTATAAACCGAGTTTATAAACATTTGCATCCTACCATCATTACCACATTTTTGGAAGGTGGTAAAGGAACCAAAGACCAAGTTCCCTGTTTTTGAAGAGCCTGAAACTCCTCATCCATAGCTGTGCACCAACTGGAGTGTTTAGAGGCCACTGTATAGGAGGTAGGTTCAGTAAGTGCATAGTCAATAAGGGCTGCATAAGTGAGTTTGGGTTTGACAATGCCACTTTTGCTTCTAGTTTGCATAGGATGGGGTACAGCTAAGGGTAAATGTGTATGAGGGAGAGGCATATCTGTGGAATGAGTGTTATCAGACAAGGGTACAGTGTCTGAATGGAGGTTGGGAATTGGATTGGTAGGCAGAGAAGTAGGTATAGGAGTAGGGTTATTAGTGAACCCAGTGGGTAAAGGTATGTGGGATAAGAGAGGCACATTGAATTCTGCCGTGTGGTCTGGTATAGATGCAGTGGGCAGTGGACTGCTATAGGGTGCAGTGTGGTCTGGTATAGGTGCAGTAGACAGTGAACTGCTATAGGTGGCAGTGGGGTCTGTAATAGGCACAGGAACAGAAGCAGTATGCAGTGGACATTGACCAGGAGGTATTGGACTAGACTCATGAGAAGTGGGTGAGATAACCAGAGAGTTATGACTGCAAGTGTGTTGTAAAAGCAAGAGATTGAAGCCAAGAGTCAACAGATGGAGAGGCTGGAAACTGAGATGAACTGACAGTGGGATGTTTAAGACCAGGGAAGACTTTTTCATTAAAAAGAACATGTCTTGAGGTATAGATTCGATTTGTAACTGGATCAAGACAAAAATAACCCTTAGTATGAAGAGGATAACCAATGAAAACACAAGGAGTGGTTTTGGGAAACAGTTTGTGTGAGGTGTAGGGTGTAAGTAATGGAAAACACTCACAACCAAATGTTTTTAAGTGTGTTAGATCAGGTGAGACATGATAAAGAGTTTCCCATGGAGATTGATTACCAAGATTAGGAGTTGGTAATTTATTAATGAGATGAGCTGCTGTGGAGACAGCATAAGACCAGTAGGACATTGGCAATTTGGATTGAGAAAGGAGAGCTAGTGCACATTGCACTAAATGTCTATGCTTCCTCTCTGCAACCCCATTTTGTTGTGGGGTGTGAGGACAAGATAATTGATGGAGAATTCCTTTAGACAAACAAAATTGATTGAAAGGAGTGGAAAGGAATTCACCTCCACAATCTGTTCTTAGAATTTTGATGGGTAAGGAGAATTGAGTGTCTATCATGGCTCTAAATTGAGTGAACACTTGAAAGGTTTCAGATTTATGCTTAAGTAAATAAACCCAAGTAAACTTGGTAAATTCATCTACAAACACAAGATAAAACCTAAAGGAATTAGAAGCAACAACAGGAGCAGGGCCCCATAAGTCTGCATGTATCAACTCAAATGGAGAAGTTAACTGTTTTATTAGAAGTAGGGAAAGGTAACTGATGCATCTTGCCTGCCAAGCAGTGATGACAGTGTTCTTGTACAATTTTTGAAGTAGAACTAGTATTAAAGCAAGGAAAGACATTAGCAAGAACTTTAGCACTTGGATGCCCTAGTCTAGAATGCCATAAGTGCCACTTATCTGATGAGATAGAAGTGTGCAGCACAAGCAGTTTTATTTGCATTTGGTATGAACAATGATGATTGAATGGGATAGACACCATTGTTACTCAGGCCCTTGTAGAGAAGCCTCCCTATAGGTAAATCCTGAATCAAGAATTTCTTAGCATCAAAATAACAACTACAATTGTTATCTAGACAGAGTTTATGCACACAGAGAAGATTGGATGCTATTCTAGGGACATGAAGCACATTTCTGAGTTGAAATTGATGGAATTTAGTGTTTAATTGAGAGTTACCTATGTTTTGAATAGGAAGACCTTGTCCATTACCTACTGAGACTTGTTCCTGACCTTGGTAAGGTGATTGGTGGCTGAGGTTGCTGGCATTAGCTGTAATATGGTCTGTGGCTCCTGTGTCAGTGAGCCAGGTTTCTGCATTTTGTGTGTACTGCAGGTTGGAGGCACTAGCCATTGCAGCCAGTTTTGTGGTAGGGTTTTTGCCTTGATAAGCAAAATTCATTCTATGATAGCAATCAATAGCATAGTGTCCCATTTTCCAACAAATCTGGCATGTAGGCCTTTCATTTTTGCTTTGAAATGTAGTATGTGATGCTTGTTGTGCAGGAGGACTAATCTGCTGTTGCTGGTACTGTTGTTGCTGGTAGTGAGGAGTAGAGGTATTTAGAGAACTAAAGCCTTGATTATAGTTTCTTCCACCTCCATTTCTGCCTCTAGAGTAAGAGTTCCTGCCTCTACCTCTATTGAAACCATGATTACCATTGAAACTAGGTTTGTTATGAGAAACAAACATAGCTAAAGCTGAGTTGGACAAAGACTCAGTAGCCTCACTCATAGACTGTTCTTCAGTCTGAAGCAGAACAGAGAGTTTCTCCAAAGGAAGAATTGTATCTCTGGTTCTTATGGCTGAAGCAAAAGGTGCATACTCCTTTGGTAAGCCTTTAAGAATCACATGGATAAGTTCTTCATGATCTGAATGAACTCCAACTGCAGAGAACTTGTCTCTCATAGTCTTGATTCTCTGAAGGTATGTGCTAACAGTTTCATTACCTGTTTTCTTAATTGATTGAAGCTCGAGCTTGAGGTTCAGAACATTGGATCTGGCAGTAGATGGTGAACCTCTCTTCTAGTGTGTTCCAAACTTCTTGAGATGAACTCTTCCCTATAACCATGGCAAGGACAGAGGAGGAGCAAGTGGAGTAGAGTAAGGTCAGTAATGCCTTATCTTTCTTGTTCCACACCAGAAAATCTGGATTCACAGCTTGAATTCCAGTTTCTTGTAGTCAAGAATTGGTTTGGTTTAGGAATGGATCCATCTAGATGCTCTAACATGGAATAAGCATCCAAAACAACAGTGATTTGGAGCTTCCATATCATATAGTTTGAGCTATCTAGCTTTGTAGACATGAGGTTTGACATGTTGTTTAGTAGAAGCAAGGGTGATTGGTTTGAAGGAATGGTGATTGGAGAATTTGCAGAAGCCATAGCTATGGACCTTAGGCTCTGATACCATAAAAGATCTGCAGTAAAGCAGTAAAACAGAACAAGCTTTTAACCGAGAGAGATAAGCTTGATAGAGATGAAGTTGATTAAAATGGCTTAACTTTCCATTAACCTTCAAAGAGTATTTATACAGAGATTAGTCTGAGTTGGTTAGTAACTAACTCAGACTTTCACAACAACTTAGCTCCTACACAGCTGTAAATGGTTATAACAGAATACACTTAATTTGGGCACATGTCACACACGTGACTTTTTAAGTTAATTGATCTTAAGCTAAGCTACTTGTAGTTTAGTACATGCTCAATCTGAAATGATCTAAACTATAGTAGCTTTGACACCATCTTCATCAGATTTCACAAATTTGGTTTTAGGGTAATGAGCCTAATACAAGTGCTATTGGTGTGG
>OU015764.1:27000603-27058103 GCA_907173295.1 Fagus sylvatica
GTTTGTGGATAAATGAGTAATCAATTAATCTAATGCTTAGAACTTTGAGATCTAAATAGGATTTTTCACAATTCTTAAAATAAATATTTCTAGCGTTTGATTTACAACTAACATTGTGTAGTTATTTGTAAATTTATTATATATTTTCCTTCTATTTTATTATTTTTTTACCTAACATATTATACTTTATTCTTAAAACTCTATATATTTAGTTATTTTTATAGGTGATTTAATTTTATTTTATGTTTTACATATGATAAGTATACCCAAGGTTGATCTTTAGCTTATGATCATATCTAATTTTTCTTTTCCTTTTTTTGTGAAATTATTAGACTAGTTAACTATTAAATTAATTATGGAACTATAACCTTAAGGATTGATGTATTATCCAAATTTTAATTTTGAGTGATTCTTTTTCTTTGTTCTCTTAAAAAATAAGAAGAATATGTTCAAGTTTCTTATTTATTTATTGTATATGAAAAATGTGTAGGGCATATCGGGTTCACTCAACCCATCAAAGACCAAGTAAGGATAATAAGCTTAATAACTTGTTTTAGTTCGACTCTTATCCAACCAGGTCAAACTTGAATCCCCAGACTCGACCCATTTGCAGGGTCTTCTAGAAAGGTAAGAAATCCAGTAATGACAATAATGGAAATAAATCAGGAGAGTTTAACTATTTAAGAAAGAAATCAAGAGAGAATCTTAGGAAATGGATCAGCATCTTCTTTGTTTTTCTTTGAAATCAATTTGATAATGAATATTTAATTTTCATGGATCTAATAATATATTTTGTGCTAATTATTCAAAATATCAATTCTAACAAATAAGGAATGATGATTTTACAGTTATAAAAATATAATGCTAAAAATGTGATGTTATATTTACCTTTCAATATAATAACTTTTTTCATAATTTGTTGAGCCAACGAGTTGTCACTAAAATAAAAGTAATTTAAGGGAGTGCATGTGAAAGTGTTAACAAGATTGCCTTTTACCTTTAGGGAAAATTATTTAGTAGTTTTAAACTACAAATAAATATGTAGTCCTCCCTCTGATAGAGTAGTGGATCCTACTTTGAATTTAATTAGTGAGACCCACCATTCATGTGGTGGGACCCACCATTTATGTGAGAGAGGGATTACGTATGTATTTATTTGTAGTATTTGACTACTGAATAATCACTCTATCTTTAGATATATGAAACACTAAATTTCCTTCATAAATTGGGTACTCTCCATTTCAAAGCAAATAAAGAAAGAAATTTGCTTCTATATTCATCAAAAGGCATGAAAAAAAAAGAATCTTTTAATATCCTAGCTTCCATATTTACGCTTCTTGAAGAAATTTGGCCTATTTAAACTATCAAATATCAGTTTGGTTGGTTCTTTTTAAGAACATCAATTTAGTCCAAAGATTTTCCCCATCAATTTCTTTTCATCCTTAAAATTAGAGTTTCGGCCTTGAACGTATGGCCTCTTCCTCCAATTTAGTCACTGCCGCCCAGGCGAACCTGAAGTTCCTGAATTATCAACAAGGCATGACAAATACAGAGTGGACTAAAATTGAGGATTCAATCCTTGAAGAAGGGCTTGCAAGATACGCTTCGTTGTCCAAGTTAAAACAATATGCAAAGATTCAAAAGCTATTACAAAATAAGACAATAAGAGATGTGGCCTTTCGCTGCCAATGGATCAATTCAATGAAGAAATCCACCTATTCTTCGACGCCAGAAAGTGTTGTGAATAATGCTGAGGATGACATGTTGTGTAATAAAATTGGGGGTCTTGCTGGAAAGCTTTTGGAGGAGAACATGCAGGCATTCAAGCAGATCTCCAACAATTTCGAGACTAATCAATTCCATGACAACATTAAATACTTCTCAAGAGTTCGTGACAACATTCTCATTCTCTCCAACAAATTGAGTGTCATGCCAGAGGGAATAACAAATATGCCACCTCTTTCTGAGAAGATGAACGAAGAACTTGCAAATATCATTCTTCCTCACACCATCTCTTGGATTCAATTGTGATTCTTCTCTTTAAGCATGTTTTCTCTAGTGAAGATGGATTACATTCCATAAGTAAAGATAAATGCTAGTTCCTTCTTACAAGGTTCAAGTTAAATAGTCATAAACCGGGACGATGCGCGGGAAAGTTTCGAACTCTAAAAAATTTGGCAATTTATATTTGTAACTTTTTTTTGTTTTTTGTTTTAAGTTTGCAAAAATAATGAGATTCTCAATTTAAGTTCTATCTTAATTGTGTATCATAATTTTGTAAATTTTTTTATTTTTTTTGTAAGTAATTTAACTTACTTTTAATAGTTTTACGAATGAGACTCTTAATTCAAATAACTTCTTCTTCTTTTCTTTTCTTTTTTTTTCAGCTTAAGTTTTCAAAAATAATAGAGATTATCATTATAAGTTCTATCTTAATTTGGTTTTTTTTTTTTTTTTGGTAAGTGATTTTACTTACTTTTTATAGTTTACGAATGAGACTCTTAATTCAGATCTTATTAAATCAACAATGATAGGAACCGAGCTATGGTTTAGTCAAAATATAATAAAAAATTTTAACTTGTACTTATGAGTGTAAAGAATGAGCAAGAGAAAAACCATTGTTTCTTTGAAGACACGTGTAATGGAACTAAATAAATTAGGCGTGAAATATGGAAACCACCCTTAAAGTTTGAGTTAATGATAAAAACTATCAAAAATTTTCGAAAATATCCAGTTTGACTCATAAGTACAAAGATCACTTAATACCATTTATGAATTTTTTTTTTTCCAAAAATGTTTGCACTTAAGAGGCAAACTGGATATTTTTAAAAGGTTTTAATAGTTTTTGACATTAGATCAAATCTCAAGAATAGTTTGCGTATTTTACCCAAAGTATACGTGGAATTGGAAGAGAGGAATTTTACTAAAGTCATCACAAAAATGGAAGTTTACCAATCAATGTCTTTCACCTCTGCACTATGACAAACTTTGAATCTCTAAAATTTACAGACCAAAAAACAAACCTCCATGATTTGACCCATTGTCAATAGCATAGATGATAGAGGTCACATTGCTCATAAAGTTTCTCCCTGCCATATTAACGTACCCAATTTAATCAGCAAGCACATTTGATAACTTCTTTGTAGTATTAAATTCCTACCATTTTCATTAGGATAGGATAGGAGTTACAATAAAAATCAAAAGAACAGTATTCATTTTTTCTAATATCGAAAACATATGCTTAACATTGAGAATTCAACTAAAAAGTACACATTCGGCACACAATAAATGTGTATTCCTCCCTTTTACATTAATGGTGGAGTGATTATTCAGTACTTTCATAACACAATAAATGCATATAACCTCATCTCACATAAATGGTGGATCTCACTAATTAAATTCATGATGGGACTCACTGGGACCCACCATTCATGTGAAACAAGAGAGTACGCATTTATTTGTCTGCGAGGAGTTAGTATTGAATAATTTTCCTAAATGATGGATCTCACTAACGCATTTACTGTACTCAGTAATCCTGGAACACAATAATGTATACATTTCCTCCTCTCACATAAATGATGTATCCCACTATAAATTAATTAGTAGTCTCCATCATTCATGTAAGAGGGAAAAATATGTATTCATTGTATCTCAAAAGTACTAAATAATTACCCAACTAGCTATTATATTATCTAAATAGAGTAATTATACTATACTTTGGGAGTACGCATTTAATGTACTCCCGGAGTATTATATAATTTTCCATATAATCCAAACATTTAATTAAGAGTGACATAGTTAGATTGAGTATATATATAGACGGATAGACCACAAGGTATAAAAGGCCATCCAAAGTTGAATATGACAATCCAAGTTAGATAGGGAGCAAAAATCAACGGCTCACACATCAATAGATCCAAACTACTCTCAATTTGTAATCTTGCTGTCCAGTTTTTAGCTTTTAGGGTCTTTGTGAGATCCTCATTGTAGAGTGTGGATGGAGGAATGTCCACCCTCTATTACTAGCCTAGTGGCTAGAGATGTACACGTTTTTCATTAATAAAAGAATCCAAACTATAGACCCCAAGGGACGTTGCATTAATGGTTAAGGTCTCATGAGATTCACAATGTGCTCGATTCACAATTTTCTAACCAGTATTTTAGGGTCATTCTTTAGAGATTCATTTCTATAATTACATGGTGTGTGGAGATGGGAGACTACACACCTGAGAAATAATCACATATTTGAAAAATTATGGATATCTTATTAGGAAAAAAGAAATCCAAACTCTTTCATAAAATAAAATAACCATTTTTGACATGACGATAAAATCCATTATGTGGCTGAACACATGACTCGCCTTTGGGCCCAAAGTAGCGCCAACCGAAAGCCTTAACACAATCCCAATTCTTCTTTATTCACATTTAGTTTCTAACTCTACTTCGGCCCATTGTTAGAATACTCAGGCCTAGGACTTGAAAACAACATATTTAAATCAAATCATATACTTTTAAAAGTAATAAATTAAAACATGAAGTTTTAAAAAATAAAAAATTGAACTCTATAATTTTAAAAGTATCAAATTAAATCCTGAAATTACATACATATCAAATTAAACTCTACTCATTTAAATGGTACGATATTGCGTTTGGTGTTTAATTTATGATGAGGGTCGGGAAGGGTTTAATTTGATATTTTTGAATTTTTAACAAGATAATTATTCATTACTCCAAGAGCAATGCTCATTCCTCTTATATAATAATTGGTTATGTTTATTAAACTCATGAGAGAACTCATTATTCATGTGAGATGAGAGTATTGAATAATTTTCCTTATAACAATAGAGTTAAATTTGTTATTTTTGAAATTATAAGATTTAATTTATTAGACCATATAAATTATGTTTAATCTAAACCATCAAATCAATTAATTTAAAATGGAGAAGATCCTAATACATAAACTATAGGGTTTACAACATAATTTCCCCATTGCTTTATATGGTAGGGGGTTAGCCCAAAAGTGTTGTGCAGTAAAATGTGCTTTATTTCTTTTTGGCTTTGCTCTTTTTTTCTATTTTCTTTTTTTATTGTGGGGGCGGACTGCGGAGTGTTCTTCGAGTACTGCCAGGCAAGGTAATTAAAATCGGGATTCTACCTTGAATCGTTGGGAGAGTTTCGCGAATCGAATCGTAGAATCGAATCGTGAATCGTAAGATTCTACTTTCCGTAAATAAAAAATAAATAAAAATATATAAATAATTATAATTCATAACATAGGTTAAAGAATCATTGAAAAATAAATAAGTTTTGGCATAAAATTTATAAAATGCAATAAGTCATCAACTACTAAATACCAAATGACAAATTTCAAACTTCAAACTTTCAAGTTCCAAGTTTTAATACCACATAACCACAAACATACATAATGTTCCAAATAATAACACTACATAAATCAAAATATTTCCCAACCATTTTCCACAATGGTGATTTTGTGACAAAAGTAACACATTACTTATTGTTCAATGTGAATAACTAAGATCTAAAAACCAAGATCATCATTGATTTGATGAATGTTGTCCTCTAATGGGAGACCTTCACCATAAATGTCGTTGCTTCCATCTAAATCATCCATGGGAAGATCATCAAAATCTCTTACTTCATTTTCAAGTTCACAATCACTAAGATTATGAATTTCTTTATCTTTATCACCTAGCAAAAAAGAACAAAAACAAATTGTATTCAAAATTTTATAAAGATCTAATAAGGAAGTCATAAGTCATAACTCACAAGATTTAAAACCCATTTACCATTTTCATCTTCCTCTTGAGCATCCCTATGAAAGACACTTGGCCATTCTTCATTTGGTTCATTTGGACTCTCTTCTGCAGCTATCCACTCATCATCTGAAGAGATGTCCTCCAAAGAAACTTGAGTGGTTCCAGTTGCTTTTTTTGTAGGTTTATTTATCAAGTTCAGGTTGCACATGACAAACACCAAGTCATTCATTTTCTTTTGGAGCAAACGGTTTCTTCTTTTTGTGTGTACCTACAAACACCAAGTTATTAGAATTTATATATTATAGTTAACTTTTTATCATATATTACCATTAACTTATAGCTAGGCTACTAAGTACTAACATTAACATACTAAAATGGACGAGCTTCTCTTATCAAAAAAAAAAAAAGGGGCTACTAACATACTAAAAAGTAAAAATCAGCCCAATACAAGCTAAATTTTCATTGGAGGCCCAAAAAAAAAAAAAAAAAACTAAAAAAATAAACCTTGTGCAGTAGAATCGTATAGAATCGAAAGTAAATCGGGATTCTAAAGATTCTAAGATTCAAATTGGGATTCTATTAAGATTCTACCACCTTTAAGATTCAGTTAAGATTCGAATCGTTTTCATAATGTTGAATCGTAAAATCGTAAGATTTTAAGATTCGAATCGGGATTTTAATAACCATGCTACCAGGAATATAATCTATTTAAACATTGGAATGGGAAATTAATATAAATTATTTAATAATATCACACTACTGAGCTGTCATTTGCAAATTACAAGTTGAGCTAATATGCTAATTATCTCACGCTTGGGCCAAAAACTAGAATTTCAAACGGAATTAATATCAGGCCTAAGCCCAGTGCAAACATAGTTCTGCCCGGATTGATTAGTGGAAGCTTTTGGATTGTGGTTTAGTATGGTATTTGGTAATACTATCCCTGTGGGCGTTCTTTTGATAAATGGGGTAATATATACTGGAAGGAAATTCAATACTACTACCAATTATTTGAGAGTACCTTAGTTAGAGCCTTATAAAATTTTCAATATGTACAATTTTTTATGTACAATTTTTTGAAACTTAATTTTTTTTTTTTTTAAATCTACAATTAGTTTATCGGTAAACTGCTAGCTAATTCTACTTTCCATGCTACCCATAACTAAAGTGGGATTTACATTATGTGGTCTCATAGGCCCGTTGACCAATCCATTAAATAGACTCGCGGATTTGAATTTTGGGAGCACTGACTAAGGGATTTGGATCCTCTTCATTTGAAATGAAATGGAGAGGGTTCATCTCATGGTCCAGATTAAATATTACAGATCTAACAGTATACAGATTGTTACATCATTTAAAATTTTAAATAACGTGACAATATATACACGGTTAGATCTATGAGATAAAATCTTAACCATGAAATGAACAAATGAAGAAGTTTTCAAATAGAGAGGATTATATTCCCCGACTAAGACAGTCCTAGCAATATAGTGAATCCACTGATTATCAAAACTGCAAACAATTAAATGTTGGGAAGTTCCCACCTCCATTCAACCTGACTAGACTACAACATAGTCAATCCTACCTAAATCCCACCATAAATTCTTTACAGACGTAACAGACCTTTACTTTCAACTTTCAAAACAAAACTTCCATAGGTAACTGAAACGAAGAAAAAACATGAGAACATCCCAAACCAGATACAAAGGTTTGTTTGGTGGAAAAAAAAAAAAAAAAAAAAAAAAGAAGAATCCTGAAATCGCACTACATATCAAGGAAAATCCTCCAAATCTCATCCAAATCATAAAATCAATTTTAATAGATATCTAAAATATGGATGAGATATATTTTGTTGTACCAACCATTGTTCTTAATCCCAATCCTAATAAAGAAAAGACATAATCTATAACAAAGCTTCCATATTATTAATTCCTAAATTATTGTTCAAATGTGGAATTGAGCAATAGTATATTCCAACCATTTTCGAACAAAAAATGACATAAATTGGCTCATGTTAACAATAGTAATCCTTTTTCTTTTCTTTTTTTTCTTTTTCTTTATCTTTTTCTTTTTTTGGTAAGAAGCATATAAAAGTTATTTTTATTTTTTATTTTTTGCTAAACGCACATAAAATTTTTATGGTATCTAAGTACAAACATATAAACTTTCTCCTAAATCCCGTAAAAAATGAGAGTTCTGTACATTAAGTACGACCTCAGTAAGCATACCATGAGACAATATGCCCATATATTTGCAAAGTTAAAAAATGCATCTACACGACAAAATTGTGAAAATGAACTCTCGTGATCTCTTAAGCTTTTGTATCCTTGTCATAGATAATTGGGGTTTCCATTAGTAAGACATTAATTCCAGTATTTTCATCTCTTAAGATAATGAAGCATACATGGGAGGGACCAACATGATTAAGAATTGCAGCGCATGAGAGTTGGGTTGGAGACCAGTACGTACTTACATATTTAACAAGAAACCCAGCCTCTTCAAGCTTGTAGAAAGAACACAATAATCAAAGATCTAATGCCAAATCAGATTAAAAACTATCACCTGCCCAATTCTTCAGTATTTCATCAGAGAACAAATGCGCTTCCTCAGAGGAGGACCGTGATGACCCATTTATGCAGCCATTATTACAATCTTCAACAATCATGGAGTTCAGTTCAGAAATCTTCGAAAAGTCAGTTTGTAGAAATTCAGATAGGCTATATTGCCCTGCATTAAGATCCGTCATGAAGTTCCATGACATATCATTTTCACAAGTAGGCAAAAGCCCTTCTCTAGAATCTGAAATATTTGCTTCCATTCTCTTTCCCAAAACTCCCTTAATGGATGGTTCTATTTTTGGCATGGTCGTGGTCAAGCAGGGTTCCATATTCAGTGATGGTGCGGCTTCATTGGACTTTCCCTTTATTGGTTTTTTTTCAATATTCTTGGGCAGGTCTGAGTGATTAGCATGTTGCTTCTTTCTCAAGATTGAATTCCAATAGTTCTTGATCTCATTGTCTGTTCGGCCAGGAAGCCTTCCAGCTATTAAAGACCATCTGCAAATACAACAAATCAATGAAACTCGTATAAATTAATCAACAAATTAATGTTTCAAACAAACAGTTTACATTAGATTAAAAATGCTAGTAGCCTAGTACTACTTTTAATTTATTAGTTGCAATAGTAGCTAATGGCGAGATTGATGTCAAAAATCTTATAACTCAACTAATTCTCGTTGATATTTTCATTAGAAATATTCAGATTCAAATCCTCCTCTCTTCCAATTATAGAATTATCAAAACAATAAAATAATAGTGAGATTGATTTGACAATTAGATAGAAGTAACGAAATAGACCTGTTGCCTAAGAGTTTGTGGAGCCTCAGGATAAGGTCTTCTTCATCCTGTGTAATGTTCCCTCTTTTGATATCGGGTTTAAGATAATTCAACCATCGCAGTCTACAACTTTTTCCACATCTCTTAAGACCTACATTCGAAATTAACATAAGTTTCTTTAAGGTTTGTAAGCAACAAACAAATATGTAATTCTACCATATTGGGTAGAATTGGAAAAGTTGTACTTGTAACTGAAGCTAAACTTGCCTGTTTCTTTGGGAATCTTTCCCCACCTCCCTTCACCATGAATTTTGATGTAATCTGTTAGAAGTTGGTCTTCAAGAGCAGTCCATGCTCCTCTATTTACAGTATTTAGTCCGTTCTTCTCACGACAAGGACTTCTGCCCATTTTTTGTGCACTATCACTCTCTCAAAAGTTGCATGTGGAAAGTGACCGATTTTATAGAGGGTGGTTTTTGTTTAAACACTTGAATTTGTTATTATTGTATTGTCAAGATTCTTGTTATGTTTGATTAATTAAAAACAACGTGCGTTAAATACAGATCAACGAATCTTTTTATTTTTTATTTTTTTGGGTGCTAAGCAATACAAATCAACGAACCAAAGTAAAGGCAAATGGGTGTCAAATTTTAGTCAAATTTTAGTTAAGTTTGCATGTGCATGTCTAGTATTGTTTGCCTCGGTCAAATCTCTTACCGACATACTTACAATTTTTATCTTTAACTTGTTTATCTTTAATCTTGTGATCCAATCTTATTATATTATCCGTTATTATATTGTCATCTGGAACGTTGTCATCTGGAACGCATTACCTCTATATAATAAATAACATGGTTCAGCTTCGATTTCGCTTAATCAAAGGAATAACCCACAAATTGGAGGCAAGATAAGAGTAAGAGACCATCCAGTAATTGGATGCCCTTTATGCGGAGAAATTCTAGCTTTATGTTGATCCAGGCCAGTGTTTTTGTCTCTACATCTATTCGATCCGTTCTAGTCTTCTATATGAATTATTCAACTTTGCCCGAATTTGAATTGTATGTAGTATGTAAGGTATGAAATGTGACAGACTCATAGGTCATATCTACAAAGCCCAACTCTCCTGTTTTTTTTTTGCTATTATTTTATTATTATTATTATTATTTTTTTTTTTTGCTAACTTGAGTGTCCGAAACTCTTTAAGCACTTGATTATTCCCGACTTTTGTGTAATTTGTATCACACACACCTGATAATTACATGAATAACTTCCTTTGCGATACTGCAAAATACTGGTTAGGAGTTTTGAACTTAGAACCTTATGGATCTCATAAGGCCTTAAGAATCATTAAGTAATCTTTTGTCCTATGTTAGGATGAAAAGATGAAAGGAGAGTAAAGAAAATGAGAAAATATCCGGATACTAAAAATTAATACATTTCATAAACATTCCTCTCTCTCCTTGTATTGAGATTTTAGCTAAGAAGCTAACTTCCTTGTCCAATAATTGAACAAAATAAAGAAATAACAACTCCTCCTCTAGGCGGCCTAAAGCATTCTTAATTTTGTTCTCTCGTAACAACTTTGTTTGCTAGAGGTCTCTTGTTTGTACCTTTAGCTTGCTTGTTCACTTTTGTTTCAGATGTACCCATTCAATTCTTAAATAAAAGAGTTATGTATGTGGTATGCCATACAGCCAAACTTTCTTACAAGCTTGAGACTTTTAGCTGTGTCTCTTAATGTCCTGAAGAAAAAAATAAATAAAAAATGGCAAGCCTAGGCATCTTATTTAAGACCAAATGATAATACTAACTCCATATGAGCTTCTGTACAAACATTTTTGTATTGTTATAATTTCTCAAAGATTACATCATAATGCATGTCAACCCACTCCATATATAGTCCATAGAATGTATAATGCCCACCTAAAATCTTTGGCAATACCCATTTAAAAGAATATATATAGAAATGGAAATTATGGCAAATCAGCGTCGGAGAGGTACGTTTCCTCACTTGCAAGACATTGGTAACAAAACGACCACATATTTCCAAAAAGTAGTGGGGGAGTTGTTAGCTGTTGCTACGAGGGGCCTATATTTAGAGGTTCAAATCTAAGACATATATATATATATATATATATGTTATGTACTTATGTTTACTTATGTTTAGTGATTTTTGTTTCTTTTTTTTTGGGAAAACACGAGGTACTTCAGATGAATACTTTATTAATGGCTAATTTGTCTTACTGAACAATTAGACTAAGTTATGCCATCTACGTTGTAATCAAAAGTGGATCCAAGTAGATTAATATTGTTTACTTACCATATTTAATTTAGCCTCGTAGGAATCTCCTTAAAAAATTTCTTATAATAATGTTGTTGATACATCGTGCCTGCATGAACGTTGAATTCTAAAAGAAACGGCCAATCCCTACAACTGCTCTTGTAGGAAACTCGTGCTGTGGATTAAATGCCCAATCTCGAGGCTAGTAATTTTTGTTTGTTTGGTTTGGTTTTGGAAGGAATTATTCAATCTCTAATTCTTTTTGAGAAAATTATAGTGGCTAATGGGTAATAAATTAAATTTTATTGTTTGTAAAATAACAAATTAAATCAAAAAGTTTTAAAAAGTAAGGTCAATCGCACAAATCTACACTGAACTATGGGAGTACTTGTACTTTGCATCCCAAATTATGAAAACTTGCAATTACCACTTTAAGAGTTTTCTAAGCCAATTAGGTATTAATGCATAAAAAAAAATTAGCCTCTCATCCATTCCTCTTTTTTTACTTAAAAAAAATAATGCAAGATGCTAAAATCATGTAAAAAAAAAAAAAATTACTCTCTCTCTCTCTCTCTCATAGCTCACCTCCTTCATCCCTTCCCCCTCTCCAATCTTCCTTCGTTGTAGCCTAGTCTTTGCCTCCACATCAGTAGAGCCCTCACCCAAATTGAGGTTGTGGTGGAGGTTGAACTGGGTTAAGGTGGTTTTGCTTTTTTGGTAGCTAGGAAATGTGGGAAACAAAGAAAGAAAATGTTTTATTTATTTATTAATTTATAAACTTAAGTGTTGTTTTGGTTTTGGAAAAGAATGAAACGAAGTGTTTATTTATTTGATCTAATTCTATGCATTTGTGGTGGTGGTGGTTGTGGGTATGGGCATGTTGTTGACGTGGGGTGTGGCTTGGGGAGTGTGGGAAAAAATAATTATTTTATAATATTTTAACAGGATTTATAGTAAAATAAAAAGTAAGATGTGAGGTATTTTGTAAAAATTGATAATTAAAATAAAAAGTGAATTTTTGAAAAGATAAAGTAGATAATTTATGCAAAACAAACTGGCTCTAATTGTAACAAAGTTTACAAATTGCATGCACCATGGTCTAATTGATCGTTAAAACTAACACTCACATGCAAATGCAAGTTAAATGACCATAGAAAAATGATTTCTCCCTTTTACCCTTGGATAATATTAAATTACTGAATAATCATTACTAGTTTCCCAATCGAACAAAATATTCCAGTCATGTTTCAACAATTAAACAAACTGAAAGGGTAGACAAACTCCCAGTAGCCACGAAATCATAAACAAGTAACTTCTCATCCTTGAAATAGTAAAACACTCGAAGAGGAACCACATTCTTCGTGCTTAATCTTCCTGAGGACCTCCATTTGCATCTCAAACTCTCTCTTGATCACGGTCACATATGCTATTCTTTGAAGATGAAGTTCCTGCTCCGTCGTCACCGCACACGTCGTGGAGGGAGGCTTAGGCAACCTTGCCTAGCTAGCTAACAGTGTCCTAATGAATCCAAAGCGAGTCGAATTAGCAATCTTAGTGTCTTTTGAGAGTTTCTTGGACACTTTTTTTTTTTTTGTTAAATTATTGTTTCCGTTCTTAAACTTTGTATAAAATTCATTTTTCATCCCTGAATTTTTAAAAAGTTCGTTTTTATACATGAATTTAGCCATTTTAAAAAAAAAAAAGTTCATAGACCAAATTCATATGTAAAAACGGACTTTTTCAAAATTCGGGCACGAAAAACGAACTTTTCAAAGTTCAGAGACGAAAAACAAACTTCATGCAGAGTTTAGGGACAAAAACAATAGTTTACCTTTTTTTTTAAGATTAAAGTCTACTTTTTTCCATTTAAGTTTGGTGTTTTTTCATTTTAGCCCCTTAACTTTGAAAGTTTTTATTTGGGTCCTTTACGTTTGAGTCATTTTCAAATGAGACTTTTTGTCAATATTTATTACCCAACTTCCGTTAAATGCCACCTAAGTTATCCAAGTCAGTAATCATTCATATTATTTAATTCATTTAAATATTTTTTTAATTCAATTAAGCAGTTTTTAATTATATCTTTTTTTAATGAGATGAGAAACATAAAAAATAAATTATAAAAAAAAAAAAAATAATTAAAAAATGTTGAATTGAATTAAAAATTGTAATTAAATTTTTTTTTAATGAAAAAAAATACTTAAATGAAGTAAATAATATTAAGAATTGCTACTTGGATAGCTTAGATGACATTTAACGGAAGCTGAGTAACGGATATAGACGGAATGGCTCATTTGAAAACGACTCAAACGCAAGAGATCTAAATGAAAACTTTCAAAATTAGAGGGCTAAAATGAAAATATCACCAAAAGTAGAATTTAGTCTTCTTTTTTCTTTCTTTTTTTCTTTCTTTTTTTTTTTTTTTAAAAAAAAAAATCGGGTTTGGGCTTGATTGCAATTTCAGCAGACTTAGATGGGGAGGAACAATGATTGAATGAGATTTGGGGTTGAGAGAATTTCATATTTTAGGGGGATTGCTGGAACTTGTGGGCGGAGTATTTTAGTCTATCTCGGAATTTAGTGAGGATTATTCAACAATTTGACACTATGCAAGGGCAATTCTCTTATCCCTTTTGTGAGGCCTCATGTGAGTATGTGACTTGCATGTCATCGTTGGTTTTAACAGTCAATTAGACCATGGGGTGCAATTTGCAAGTTTTGTTGCAATTAGGGTGGTGATAGAAAGTTCTCATAGTTTGGGTTGCAAAGTGCAAGTACCCTTATAGTTTTATAATGGATTTATGCAATTAACCCCTAAAATGTATATATTAAACTTTATAGTTTCAAAAATAACAAAATAAACTCTGAGATTTCAAAAAGTAGAAAATTAAACTCCAACTTATTTAAGTGGACCAACATTAATTATATTTGGAGTTTAATATAGACGGAGAGTTTAATTTATTACTTTTTTGAAACCGGTAACTTTAAAAACTATAAGGTTTAATTTTTAATTTTTTAAAACTTTATGGTTTAATTTGTTATTTTTGAAATTATAAAGTTCAATTTTTTATACCCCTACATTATAGGGTTTAAAATATAATTTTCTATTCTATTTTTGTTGCTCCCCTGGACTAGTAGAGTTTTACTTAATTGATAAAATTAAGCAGAATTGGATTAATAGATAGTAGAGTTATACTGAAACTCTAATATCAAATGTTGTATTAATAAATAAAATTAGTCCAAAAAACACTTGCCAACATAAAATTGTGAGGGCTCAAAAGTTTATATAACACAATTTTATGAAGTCAACCATAAGTCAAATGTCTTCAATTAATCCAAAAAACACATGAGATGTAATATTGTGAAGCCTCAAAAGCTTATGTACTACAGTATTACGAGATTAACTAAAAATCCAACATATTCCATTTTATATATATTGTAGATTAAAAAGACTAAAAAGTTGAAATTAATGATAAATCATTACCCTTATTAATTATTAGGTGTTATATGTCAAAGCCCCAACCCTATCCTAAATTGAATACTCAAAACTTTTCAAGTTTTTTTGAAAAGAAACTGTAGTCACTTTATTAATTCATATCCAAAATTACAGTAGAAGTAATAGATCCGGTGCAGCTTTCATACCACACCCGTAATGAAATTGAGGACAACACCTCTGCAGTCAAAACTGAAGTAGCCTTGTTACAAACATATTTAATAAATTGAAACAGATGAATGAAACTACAGATATCATCCACCAACACGACTGAAGCAGCCTTGCTACAAACATATATATTTAATAAATGAGAAAGTAACAATTCAAACAGATGAATGAAACTACAGATATCATCCAACAACACGCCATTAGCAGCCAAACAGGGACTACCCGACTTAAACATTGAGGCACTTAACATTATTACTCTTAGACTCTTGGTTGGAAAGGTTGTTGGGGACCTTATTATAGAACTTAACGTTTAATAATTCTTCTCATACATTTGTGTGTGTGTGTCCGTTTGTAAGAGAGAGAGGTTGCCAATTTGGTACTCACAAATGTTTTTTTTTTCTTTTTTTGTCATTTAGCTGTCAAATAATGTCAAAAATCAAATTTTACTAAAAGTTAAAAATCCATACTTTATTTTTTCTTTTCTTCCGAGTTTTATTGGATGACCAAACATGTTGAGAGAGAGAGAGAGTTGAAACATTGGATGATCAAATCAGCCTTCATACCTTTTTTTCTTTTTTCTTTTTTTGCCTATCTATCAGTTCGTTGTCAAATAATGTAAAAAATTGGTTTTATTAAAAAAATAATTTATACTTTATAGGGTAAAATATAAAAATCATCTGTGAAATTTGGGCTAATGCAATACAATGTCAAGGCTTTTCAAAATTATCCAATTTACTTCCTAAGTACAAACGACATTGAAAACCATGTCCATTTATATACTTTTACCCAAAGATACAACAAATTCCACAATATTTTACATAACTACTACGATATCAGGATTTGATTAGTGTACAACAAAAGTAATATCAATAATTGTCTCAATGAAAGTGATGTTATATTATTCACAATTTACCACCTCAACAATTTGTAAAATTTGTTGTTTCTATCACATTATTGTTCAAAAAATAGCACCCATAATAACAATAAGCCTAAATTATAGTCACAACAAATTTTACAATTGTTGAGATAATATATTAAGATTGGTTTATGGTAAAAATGATGTCAAATCTAGTGTGAAAATGATTTTGCACTAATCATAATCTGTCATCTTAATAATTGTGAAATTTATTATATCTGTAACATTGTTGTAATAATTGTTGTATATACCTAATGAGCAAATTTGATACTTTTGAAAAGCCTTGATAGTGCCTGACAAATCTCACAAATGATTTTTGTATTTTACCCTTATATATTTTTAGAATTTCATTGGATGGCCAAACATATGTGCAAGCTCCACGAGGATTCAAATATTAAGCGAAAATATGCGATCAAGAGTTAAGAACCCTGAGAGGTAGCTCAACTGGTCTGGTCTTGGGTGTGCTCTCCAATGATCACTAGTTCGAGTCTCCTCAGGATCACCTACCCAAGAAAAAACTTTGCGCCTATTGTGGTACACGTGCTAGTAGGGTGTTGCGTGTCCTCCTGGGATTAGTCGAGATGCGCATATCTTCGGAACGCTGGTCCGGACACCCAAGGTTATAAAAAAAAAAAAGAGTTAAGAGTTAAGACTATCGATTGGTGACAGCAAATGAATGCTTAGATTTTTTTATTTTATTTTAATTTAATTTTTGGCTGAGATATGCTTAGATTTTATTGTTTTCTGATTTTGGAATGATTGCGCAACTACAATGAGAATCAACATTTTAAAATAGATTTATATATGACACATGATCTGTCCTCTCCTCAACCATCTTTTTCTAATTTTATTTGTTTGCCACAACACAATGATTGCAAGTGCAAGCCTCGCAAATATTTCTTTTGATTTAAAAAATAGACTTTAAAAAATATTGATATATAATACATATTTAATAAAATAGAATATCAGTTGCTGTAAAAATACATACTATAACAAGAACAAAGTTTAATTTTCGAAAGATTAATTCTACTTTGGAAATCAATTATTTCTGCAATTTGAATAATGTCACCTGGCTAAAGTAAAGAAATCTGGCAAAAAAATATGAATTTAAGAAAACTATATCATGAACATCTTTGTGCCTAAAATTTCAAAGTTTGATCTAAAACTAATATCAAAATATAGAATTTTGTTATGTAATTATCCCATATTAGTTTCTTTGCACAAACAAATCCATTACAAGATATTAAAACAAAATCAAAATAATTGCAAATGTCAACATTGCCCCCTGTCAACATGTCAAAGCCCTTGACAAGTGGCAAAGCCAAAAAATTTATTCAAATTAAATATATTAATAAATTTTAAATTCACAAAATAACACACACATATATATTCATATATTCTTAACTCTTTAAATGCAAAATGAAAAAGGGTTTGTTTTTGGAAAAAAAAAAAAGATTTTTTATTAAATAGATTTACTTATATATTTTTATGAATATGCTTTAAAAATGTTCAAATATTATTAAAACTAATTGTTAAGGAATGAATCCCACATTACCTAAATGCGTTTTATTATTTTTATTGTTGTTTTATAAATAGGACCTCACACAACAAATTGTAACACACTAAGAGAAATAATAAAGATGTAGTCTATCAAGACTTTTATCATGGCCTCATGGGGACGTAAGCCATAGTATCGAACCACGTGAAACTCTAACCTCTTTCTCTCTACATCTCTTCTCTTTCTTTAGTTTATATATTTCTATGTGGTATTAGAGCCCTAGAGCTCAAACAAGTCACGTAAATCCTGTGACACTGCTTCCCCAAGTTATTGTTTTTCATCCTCTATCCCTTACCGTTTTCCAAAACCCAACAATCTTAAGCCCCTCGCCATTTTTCTTAGCCCCATCCATATCAGTGTTGACCCAAATCAAAACCACACAAACCAAATAACGCATCAAATCCAGGAGGACGAAATTTTCAAAACCCAAAAGCCCCGAATGAATTCATACGATGCACAAGCCACCACACGCGGCCAATAGTTTCAAAATTCCTCGCATGCACGGCTGAACCAACAAGCTCCAGATCTATTGTATCAAGGAGCTGATTCAAGAAATCAACACCACCAATCGGTAGATTGATAGTCGATCTATCCAACGACGCGAGAGTTGAAACCATCAGAAGTCACATGCGCCCACACAAGCCGGACAAGTTTTCGACATAAGATCCACTCACCCCTATGTGCAGCACCCACCAGTTTCTATTCCCGCCGCCAAGTCAATCGGATGATGTCAGCCTTACCCATGTCCGCTCCAAGATTTGACCTGAGATCTGGATCGACCCGGATCTACAAACCACATAGTAAGTTTAACAAAAAAGAAAAGGAAACTAGCAGTGAACAATGAGAAAAAAAAAAAAAAAAAAAAAAATGTAGTCCACATTTTATTCTCTTTTGTTTGCAATGTCTGAGATCGAGCCAAGCAATCATGTCATTGAGCTGAGATCTCGAGTCAAGACCATTTCAAGATCCGAGCATCTTAGCCATGATCTGACCAAGCCAAAATCCAAGTCATTGAGCCTTAGAGCTGAGATCCGAGAACTATTGAGCCGAGATACGAGCCACGCAGAGTTGAGCTGAGTTTTGAGTTTAATTTTGTTACCAAACTCAAGGTTTCATTAAAATCACACATTAAGTTTGAGGGAGAATTTTAAGGAATGGATCCCACATTGCTTAGATATGTTTTATTATTGTTATTTTTGTTCTATAAATAGGACTTGACACAACACATTGTAACACATTGAGAGAATAATAAAGATAGCATATAAGGTTTTATCTTGTGAACGAAAGCGATAGTGTCGAACCACGTGAAAACCCTAGCCTCTCACTCATTCTCTTCTCTCTTTTTTATATTTCTCTTAACTGCGTCTTTTAGATTATTAATAGTTTATGGTTTTCTGTTTATGGTTTTCTACACTAATAAGTTATATATGACAAAAAAATAATATTAAAGAAAACAAAAAAAAGACAATTAATAAATACTTTAAATTTGTGTTATATAATATAATATATATATATATATATATATTAAAAAAAATAGGGAGAATTACATAAAATTGAACCTAACTTTAAAAAATTATTAATAAATATAAGGGGAGGAGGAAATTTGGAAAACCCAGTTGGGGTCGTGGCCCCTCCCTCCGTCCCTGTGCTCGACCCCTGGTTGCCATTGATTACATGCTTTAGGAAGGAAAAAAAAAAAAAAAAAATACAAACAAACAAACCCAAGATTAAACAATAACAACCTTATTAAACTCTAAATATATTAATCTCATAAACCAAAAAGTAAATGTAATTAAACCTTATGCAGGTAGAATGCAATTTTTTGGCAATTCAAATTTAATTCAAATCGTGTTTTACAAAATCTGGATGGAGGCCGATGTTAACGTTCCAGTACTCCACCAGACCTAGTTCGTGTTGTATAAAATGACTCAAGCTCAATAAAATTTCAATGTTCCTCTAAAAAATTAAATAATAATAATAATAATAATGTATAGGTCAGTATGAAATAACTTTATTTTTTAAATTTTAGCCAAAAAAAAAAGAACTTTAATTTTTTTTAAAAAAATTGTTACGCAACGCATTGCTTGGATCGAGGATTCGAGGATCATCACTCCAAGATCTGCCCTCTAAAATCTATTTCTAGAAGACACTCTAAAATCTAATTCTAGAATACAGACCATTATATCCATTCACGATGAAGTTCCACGTTCCCCCTGTCTGTGCCCCAAAACCATCGAACTACAATCTCTTTCTGCAATTTAAATAATGTCACCAAAAGAAAAGGCAAAAGAAATTGCAACACGTGATGTGTGACATCAGTTGCGTACTTTGCCAATTATCCATTGGGCCAGCGTACCGTGTGATCAGGTTTCTTGTAGTTTGTACTTTTTGGAATTATTGTCTAATAATTTCTTTGAACAACTACAAACAGTTGTCGCTATTGTCTAATTATTGTCGTTATTGTATTTATAATTATTCTTTAGACTAGTCTTTATTTACTTTCATGGGTAGGTTTAGACTTTAGAGGTGTTAGTTTGGACCTTGGAGTTGACCAAATCTTCTCCCGATTTTGCCGGGGGCCTTTGAGACAAAACGAAGATGCGGAGCTCAAGCAGCTCAACTCCTCCTCAATCATGGTCTTTTATAATACCACGTTTCAAATGGAAGCACCACTTTTTAACGTGTACCAGTACTACTAGTGCATTATATCGAGATTAGGGCAACGACCCTGACTTTCATTTGGCTTCCGATTTGTGTAGTGATTAGATTCCTTTTCGTTCCTACCTGTGTGCCAGTTTTAGTAGCTTAAGGATCCGCAGGGGTTCTTAGAGATTGTGACTTTAATAATTTATTACAGAGTTAGAGCATGATTTGGCTACTGTCACAGATCAAGAAATGATTTGTTTTCTGCAATGAAGTGTTTCGAAAATTGTTATAGTTAAATAATTTCGTCAAAGATATTCGTGTTTTGTTGCATTGAACTTCCCTTCAAAATAATAAATAGAACCATGGTTTTAAAAACCGGACCGGGGAGAGAGCCGGAAAGGGGAGTGGTTCCCGTACTAGTGGTCCGACCGGGGTCGGACCGGTGGTCGAACCGGTGACGTCATAAATAATTAATTAATAATTTTAAAATTAAATAAATAATTAAATACAAAAAAAAAACAGGGGAATAAAAACAGGGGAAAAAATAATTAAAATCAAATACCAGTACTGAAGTGTGGCACTGAAGTGAATCAAATAAAACCCAGTACTCGTAAAATGAATTCTCATAACACATGAAAATGTCACAAAATTGAACCAAAACCCAGTTTGTAAAAACTCAAACTGAACCACAATAACACATAAAAATGTGAACTTTAGAAGAAATGAAAAGGAAAAGACAAGATTCATACCAGTTTGGCACGCCTAGCGCGGCGGCGGAGAGAGTGGAAGAGGAAAACAGAGACGGCACCAGTGAAAGAGAGTCATCGGCGTGAGGGAGACACCGGCGTGAGGCAAAGAAGGCAAGCGGCGTGAGGCAGAGGGGCAAGCGGCGGAGATTAGTGAAGGATTGGTGGTGTTGAAGAATTTGTTCCATAAAGGTGCGAAAGAGAGATCGGAGTTTGTGAGGAAGAGAAAAGCGATTTTGGGTTTGGGGTTTGTGGCGGTGCCTAAGCGGGAGTGGACTGTGCGTGAGGTGGAGGAGGTGGTGGAAGCGAGGATGGCTCTGTGGAAGAGAATGAGGTCTTCGAGCTCGGGGTTAGGGGGTGAGAGCTCGTAGACTCCTCGCCGTGAGGCAGAGGGGGCAAGCGGCGGCCAAAACTGAAGAGGGAGATAAGCTGGGCAAGGGATAAGGGACAAATTTTTGACCAAAACGGTGCAGTTTTGGATTTAGGCGAACCGGGCCAAAACCGGTTCAACCGCTTCGGTTCGCGGTTTTGGCGGTCGAACCGGCGGTTTCCGGTTTTTGGCCTATTTTTTCATTTTTCCGGTTTTTTCAGCGAACCGGACCGGATTGGGCACCGGTCCGGTCCGGTTTTTAAAACCATGAATAGAACCTTCCTCAACATATAAACTTTTAATTAAAGTGTTAAATATATATTATTACTCTAAATTATTCGGGAAGGTGGTATACTATGAGGTACTATATATATCAAGCAGAGGTGGAGCCAGAATCCATAAATAAATAAAAATAAGATTTCAGAGAGAGTTGGTAAGCAAATTTTTATTTAATTGGACATTTTTTAATAAATTATAACGAAAAAATCAAAAAGTTAGGAGGCTCCCCCTCCCTAGCACCGCCCCTAATATCAAGGGTGCGATTGTTAACTAAGGCTCCGTTTGTTTCGATGTAAAACATTCTCCACCGTAAAATGTTTGTAAATGTAAATGATTTCAGGGAAAATGATTGTTTTTCCAATGTTTGTTTGCATTTCAGAAAATAGTCTGAAAATATTTTATAGTGTTTGGAGTAACGTAAAATGAAAAAAAAAAAAATTCAGAAACAGCAAACTCACTGCAAGTGCATATCCACCACCGCAGTCCACCGCAAACCACCATAAACAGACCCACAAAGCCACCATTACAGCAAAGCCACCATCACACAAACCCACCATCACGGACCCACAAACCCAGCAAACCCCCGGCGCTGCCATCAACCAAGAGCTCTGATCCGAGCTCGAGTCCCACCGTGCCGCCCTCAACCACGAGCTCCGATCCAAGCTCGAGTCCCACCGCGCCGCCCTCAACCACGAGCTCACCGACCGCCTCGTCGGGTCCGGATCTGGGGCGGCAGAGAGAGGGAGCTGAGAAAGAGCAAAGACAGAGAGCGCCGGGTCCGGCTCGGGGTGGGGGGGTTGTGCGAGGAAAGGCCAGCTCGGGGTGGCTCGGCAGAGTTGGGCAGAGAGCAAAGGCAGAGAGCAGAGGCAAAGAAGGTGAGCAGAGGCAGAGAAAAAGAAAAGAGAGCAGGGCAAAGCATACGCGTGTTTTGGAAGGAAAATGGTTTACGGAAAATTTTTCCGTAAACCGTTTTCCAAAATTTTGTTAAGGATTTTCCGGTCAAACTCCAAACATTTTCCTTTGACTTGTATTTTACAGCGAAACAAACATTCGCAAATGATGAAAACATTTTACGGAAAATATTTTACGTCGAAACAAACAGAGCCTAAATGAGAAAATGTGATTGTTTGTAAAAGTGTGAAATGAAAATAGATGGTTGAGGATCAAGTGGGAAAACGTGATTTGTAAGTGTAAATTGTGGTGTCATATGACTTCTTTTACCAAATACAATGGACAGCTTTTTTGAATTAAATGTGCTTTTGGCTCCCCACTGAATTACTAAACGGACACCAAATAAGGAATTCCTAACTTTGATTTTCAGCTTTCCCGATTCATTTGTTATCTATGTTTGTTGTTTTCCTTGCCAATTAAGTAGCCTTTTTCTTTTCTTAAACAGAGTGTGTAACATAGATGTAAAGCCAATTTGACAACTCAATCGGACAATTTATGTGTTATTCACTTATTCCATAAGAATTTAACAAAGGTTATCCGGTGATAAAACTAGTTCCTACTTCTTATTGATACTGTCTTTTCGATGGCTTCTTCTTTTTTTTTTTTTTTTTGCTAGAGATTTTCGATGGCATCTATACTTACTGGTATAGTGCTTTGTTGCATTCTCTCAAATATTACTTTCCATAACCAATAGACTTTTAATATAGGGTAAAATATATGTTATTGCTCTAAATTTTTGAGGAAGGTAGTCTAATATTTGGCGCTAATATCAAATAAATAATTTTCTACATATTTTTAGCTTTAACGGTCCATTTGTTATCTTGGTTTTTTCCCTTGTCAAATAACCTTTTTCTTCAACATAGTGGGTGGCACCGTAGCAACGAGATAAAAGCCACTTTGACATCTCATTGCATGCTTTTTTTTTTTTATTATTATTATTATTATTCCCTACCAAATGAAACAAACATAAAGTAAGCTAGGGCAATTATTGTAAGAGATCTATCCAATAATAGAAATACTAGCTAGATGCAGAATGGTATATATAATAGATGGATATCAACATCATAAATTGTCTCGTCATATAAAATCAACTTTTATTAATATTTCCTTCCCTATATAAGAAAATTTATAAATAACCTACACATCAAAATAAATCAAACATACTCTTGCATGAAATCCACTTACAAATTGCCATTTAGGGATGGTTTTCTTTAGCATAAAAATTAAATATTGGCAAAAATATATATTTCTAAAATTGGCACCAAGTTCTATTTTAGTTTCTGAAATTTTTAAAGTGTTTCTAAAATAGTCTTCCGGCCAATATTTCGTTAAAAATATGCAATATATTACTTAAACAAGTAATGTGACTAATTAAATGAGTCATGTGACTAAAAGTAACGTAAAAGTCTTATGAATCGTCACATAGTAAGTTGAAGGAAGTTTTTTTTAAGAAGATATGGACAAAATGGCTATTTTGGAAAGGGCAAAACTTACCTACAGTACCATAGGTCCTGTTGGTCCGGTTCCCAGGCTAAAAATTAGCCACGTGTCTACCTTAACATTTACAACAAACGGCGTTAGTGTGGGAAAAAAAATCTCAGCTCTCTTTCACCTTAGCTCTCTCTCACCTCAGCCCCATTGTTCTTGAGGCCTCCACGGCCAAAAGCTCCAAACCTGCAAACCCAAGAAGCAACCACCACCACAAAAAATCCAGAGACCCACGGAGCTTAGCTCCTTCAACCACACACACGAAGCCACCACGAACTCAAAAAAAATCAAAAACCAAAAAAGAAAAAAAGAACCGATTGCAATCGGTATCTAGAGAGAAAGAAAGTGAGACCGCCGGCGGCATGGATCCAGACCGGCGGCGATGGATCCATGAACTCAAAAAAAATCAAAAACCCAAAACCCCATATCTGGAGAGAGAAAGGGAGAGATACCGGCGGCGATGGATCGGAGCAGAGCCGATCTCAAAATCTCGTCGGTGACAGCCGTGGTTTCAGCCTGATCTCAGGCCGAGACCCTCTTTCTCTCTCACCGTGACTCTCACTCCCAGCTCGGTCTCTCTCTCGGAGCTTTCTCTTTCTTTCCCAACGACCGCCACAAAGAGAGCCCCGATCTGGATCCATGCCGCCGCCGGTCTCTCTTTCTTTCTCTCTAGATACCAATTGCAATCGGTTCTTTTTTTCTTTTTTGGTTTTTGATTTTTTTTGAGTTCGTGGTGGCTCCGTGTGTGTGGTTGAAGGAGCTAAGCTCCGTGGGTCTCTGGATTTTTTGTGGTGGTGGTTGCTTCGTGGGTTTGTAGGTTTGGAGCTTTTGGCCATTGAGGCCTCAAGAACAATGGGGCTGAGGTGAGAGAGAGCTGAGGTGAAAGAGAGCTAAGATTTTTTTTCCCACACTAACGCCGTTTGTTGTAAATGTTAAGGTAGACACGTGGCTAATTTTTAGCCTGGGAACCGGACCAACAGGACCTATGGTACTGTAGGTAAGTTTTGCCCTTTTGGAAATACCTTATAAATTTTAGTGACTACCGTAAAAAGTTGATTCGAATATATAAATTGATTGATATTTAGATTTAAGAAAATTAATATTTCACTTGCTTATGACTTTAAATTGTATTGAACTCACTGAAAAAATGGCTTTTAACGAGGAAACTTTTGTGAGGGTTGCACAAAGCCCTCACAAAAATATGTTTCGTGAAAACAAAAGACTACCTTCACAAAATATTTGGTGAAATGGAAAACAGTTTGTGATGAAAACAAAAAAAAAAAAAAAAATCGTTACTAGCTAGTAATACCTTATCAAGCCCTTGTAAATTCAACCCTTATTTATTTTATTTTTATTTTTTAAGGGAAATGTTCTAGTCATATTTGTTGCGATGGTAATGTGGCTAGCCAACGAGTAATTATATAATACTAGTTCGGGAGCAATGCTCATTCCTCTTATATAATTATAGGTTCTACTAATTAAATTTTTCATTGAAATTTACCATTCATGTGGGAAGGAGCATTGCTCCTAGAATATTGTATAATTTTCCTAACCAACACCCCCTAAATTTAAACCATGAACAAGGATTTTGTTTTTTATGGGTAAAATTTCTGCTCGAAAGGCAGTGGAAGATGTTATTCAACCACATGAGTTGTATTCATCATAAAAAACACATCGTGAGTTTGGTCCCCAGCCTAGTCTATATTCTTTTTGAATGTTTCTCGTGTGAGTCGGGCAAGGTTGGTGCCTTTGTAGCTGGGCCTTGGAGAATTAAGTACCATTACCAAGAAAAAAAAATGGCGAGGGAAGTCGTGGGATTACAGATTATGAAAGCAACATTTTATGTTACCCGTGGAAATAACAATGACAAGCTGAACTAGAATCCTAGTAGCAGTAGGCTCACCCTACGTAGCTATTAGTGAACTTATATAATTAGAAGATTTACATGACCCATAAGACATCCAATGTGAGCAACTCAGTGAAAAAAACAACAATATTTAGATCATCCAGTTTTCAGCTGATTCGAGAAAAGAGGCCAAAGATCCGAAATCTGAGTCCATGCTAGCTTGGACATGATCACTGACACTCCAATTCTCCGGTATATCCTCAGTTGACAACAGTGTATGACTAACAAAAGCCGGTGTGCTAACATCTCCTTCAGTGAAACTATTCATATTAAACGTTACAGAATCACTAAGCTTCGTGAAGTCGGAATTAAGAAAATCAGAAAGGTTTAAATCTCCAACATCGAAATCCATCAATAAGTCCATTGAGTTTTCTTCCGTAGACGCGGACGGTGATAACCCATTACTGGATCCGGATTCTGCTGCAATGCTATGCATGGATGGACTCATTGCCTTGCTGTGTGTGACATCTGGATTTTGGAATTCATCGACCGCTCTGGTTATTGCTTCTTCCGCAACTCTACTATGGTTTAGTGGCTTCCGTAGTTCCCGCTTAGCCAAAATCGTGTTCCAATAATTCTTGATGTCATTGTCTGTTCGCCCTGGAAGTCTTCCAGCTATCAGAGACCATCTATATATATATAACATACATCAAAATTGATCGGTGATTGGTGACACATAATTAGTTTGTAAAGAATATGTAATAAAATTTGTAATATCTTATAACATCAATCTAAAACAAAAATAGAGCATGGACAAGACCTGTTGCCTAAGAGTTTGTGGAGCCTGATGATAAGGTCTTCTTCATCTTGTGTAATGTTGCCTCGCTTGATTCCAGGTCTCAGATAATTCAACCACCGAAGCCTACAACTCTTGCCGCATCTCTTAAGTCCTGCTCATGATCAATTAAACGTCATTTAATTTTATGCAGCCCAACTTGCATTAAAATAAATAAATCCAATTTCAAGCAAAAGGATGCAAACCTTTCTCTCTCTCTCTTTTTTTTCTTTCTTTTTCTTTTATTCTTTTTTTGTTTAGTGAGGACCTAATTCAAGATACACTCTTACATTAATCTGTTTTATTTTTCATGAAAGCTTTCAGTCTTCAATGGTTTTCGTCCCTCACTCAGACCTAACTTTTTCTACAATCTCTAAATTGATGCTACTAAAACTTGCACTAATTATAAGTGAAGTGAAAGTAGCATCCAGTTGTATCTAACCTGTTTCTTTGAGAACATTTCTCCACTTTCCTTCTCCATGGGCTTTGATGTAATCCGTGAGTAATTTGTCTTCTCGAGCTGTCCAAGCCCCTTTATTTAGTCCCTCTTTAGAACAACAAGGGTTCCTTCCCATTTCGTGTTTTATCCTCTTTCTCTCTAGATCTCTCTCTCCCTCTCAAGTTCCAAGAGATACTTGCATATTGTTTACACGCGAATTAGGGAAATCATTTTATAGATAGGTTAGTCACTTTCTTTGTTTACTTAATGGCTTTTTTGAAAGAGGATTTGTCACTTTCAAAATGGACAAAACATTTTACAATTAATATCTGAGCATCAGAATCAACGAGATCAGATTTTGATGGTAGATGAAAAAAAAAAATATCATCTATATAATATATAATAGTAGAAGACATGAGCGTTAAACTTAGAATGTCTTACATAATGACAAGTGGCATGTCTATCTATCGTTTATATTTCCCAAGTGATACGTTGCTTAAATAACTTGACTTAATGTAATTTATTTATCAAACGGTAAACACCAATTATTTTTTTAAATTAGAAAAAAAAATACTAACCACCATGTATTTTTTATTTGTTTTTTTTTTGTATAAAAAACAGATAATAGTGAATTATTTAAAATAAGTCTCTTATAAAAACAGATAATAAAAAATTCTTTAAAAGAAGTCTTTAAAAGAAGTCTCTTACTACTAAAAGACATCTTTATAAAATTTCATAATAAAAAGCTTAAAATAAGTCTTCTACTACTAAAAGACATCTTAATAAAAAATCATAATAAAAAGTTTAAGTTGGTCTCCAACACAAAGTTATGATGAAATTAGAAAACCATTTCAATAATAAACACAATTAAAAATGACGTTACATTACATAATGAAAAAAAGTTATGATAGGTTTTTTTTATTATTTTTTAAAAAAAAAGATGTTTACCACTTTTTTTTAGAAAAATTGGCTAAAAGATATCTTAATAAAATATCATAATAAAAAGCTTTTAAATAAAAAAGATAATAAATAAATAAATAATAGTAATAGATAAAGAATATTGTAGTGTAATGGTATTAGGAATACTCTTTTTTAGTGAAAATGCATTGATTGGTGAACAAGTATTTAAGATATCATTTGGTAAACAAACATATTCCTTAATGGAAGGAAGATAAATAGAGCACTTTAAATTGAAGGGTTCACATTCTTGCATAATCTTCTTACGTAACATCTAAACAATGGTAATTTGGTATAAGTTTTGTTCTTCTACTTATTTTCCTTTTTTATTTATTTATTTGTTTAAACATGATCTTTTTTTGTTGTTATGTTTTTTTACGTTTATAAATAAAGAATATTGTAGTGTAACTGTATTAGAAATATTCTTTTTTGTGAAAATGCATTGATTGGTGAACAAGTATTTAAGACATTATTTGATGAATAGACATATTCCTTGATGGAAGAAAGATAAATAGAGCACTTTAAATTGAAAGGTTCACATTCTTGCATAATCTTATTACGTAACATTTAAACAATGGTAATCTGGTACAAGTTTTATTCTTCTACTTATTTTCCTTATTTATTTATTCATACATGATCAATTTTTGTTGTTGTTGTGTTTTTTTATGTTTATATGACTGCAACGGGTTCTAACAAGCAATTAGACTAAAGTAATCTTTTATTTTTTGCTTGATTATAATTTATTTTTTGTTTTATCAATTAAAGATAATCATTTTTTCTCAATGATTATACACTATCTAATCCCTTTTATTTTTCTGTTGTTGGTGCAATTCCATCTATTTTTTATTATTAGTTTTATTTTTTTATGGAACATATTTTCTATAAAATAATTCTGAATATATATTTCAATCATATACACATTATGTATTTATATAGAATTTTTTCCGTGAATTGCACGGGTTATACGCTAGTATAAAATAATTGAAGTACCCAACATGTTTCACTGTGTTGATTGGGAACCAAATCACCCCTAAATTTATTCTCAAGAATAATGAATTGATCCCATTCTAATATAAACGCGTAGTAGTCCAAGACGCTCCTACCTAAGGCCGGCCATTTTTCACACACTCTCTAGTAGTACGTGGGTGTAATATGATTCTACACAAATAATTAACCAATTAAAAAATGTTTTCAGGGTCCATGGACCATGGGATTACGTATATATGATAGTGTTGGAAGGAGAACATGAAATTATTTGCTTATATAATATGATAATGTTGGTGAATTAATTAAGTCATTTTCCTTCTTCTTTTTTTTGATAAACATTTTCCTTCTTTTTTCTCCATTAGGATTTTATTATTTTAATAATCACATTCAACTACCATTCAGATTATCATATATATATATAGTCTATACTCTTTCAAACTAACTTTCCCACTTTGGTCTAGAAACTTGAAAGTTCGTTGCCTTTCTCTTTCTCTCTCGCGTGAAAATGATCCGACCACTCAAGAAGAGAGGTACAAATTTAGTACTAATAATTACTCCTTTTATGACAAAGGTACAAAGCCATCATTATGGCCTCATTTCAACCAACTCATTAACTATAAGACGTCTTTCATCTTATTGTATATTTTGAAATTCATAGGATTTTCAATCCAACGTACAAAGCGTTCTTAATTGTCTATTCCTTTTAATTTTTTGTGTTACACTCATGGAATACAAAAGGTCAGACATAACATGATGAAATCCACATGTGCTTTTTAAAAGATCATCCTAACTTGCATATGCGGTGCACTCACACGGTGGGAAACACATGAATTTCCCCATCCACATGGGTGAGACAAGATTTCTATTGAAAATATTTGTATTTCTCTTATGCATAAATTTTGTGCACGTCTATCATCTCCATTATTGATTTTGAACTAAAGTTGAACAAATATAACAATTAGATGTGATACTAACAATGTAAACGAGAGATATGTACAAGAGATGACAAAAAAGGGTGTGCAAATAACACTATTTGTATTCAAGATAATGAGTTCAGAATATAATATAAAATTATATATAAGAGTACGTGTAGGCTTTTCTTTTCTTAAGAACAAATAAATTCTTCTGAAATATATAAATATATATATATATATATATATATTCTAATTGAAGCTTTACCAAAGGTGCTATATATGAAATGGCGATCAGATCAAAACCTACTAAATGCATGTATAATTTAAAAATTTTAAAAATGAAAATCATTATTGTTAGAAGCATTTCTAGCTTTCACGACTTCTATATTAATTTTTTAGCTCTTAAGCCATTACTTTGACAGAAGTTTGTAATATTAGAGAATTCATCACTCGTATCATAATATATGATAATGAGGACCTGTATGAATATTATAGGACGATATTCTCTGCCCAGCCCTCAAGCTTTCCCTTTTTTATCCTTATATCCGGCGTTTTAGGTTGGAGTAGTACTCTATCCTCGTTCACAATAATGAGCCACTTGCAAATGATGACAGCTACGAAATTTGAACTCTTTTTTCTTTGTGGCACTTCTTCTTCTTTTTATTTTTATTTTTTCCTTGAGAATGACTTGCATCTTTTGTATCACGCTAGCGAAAGGACTCTGCCAATGGTGTGACGAATGTGATGGACAAAAAAACACCACCAGTGCATGTAAATTATTTTACATCCAGTTTTTTTTTTTTTTTTTTTCAAAGAAGATATACTTTCAATGAAAAATCAGAAAAAAATGACTTGTTTGTTAGAATTTAATTGCGATTCTAAAAATATCTTGGAATCATTAGCGATAGTAATGGCTGCGGAGGTGGTGAAAGGGCAATACTAGTTGTGGTGTACGTGTGAGGGAGGCTATGGTAGTGGCAATGTTATAAGTGGAGTGCACTATGGCAGTGGTGGTGGGCAATGGTAACGGTGATGGTGGTGGCAACAATAAGAGTGGTGGTGGACTGGTGGTAGTGTTGGCGAATAAAATAAACAAATAAATAAAAAAGAAAAGGAAAATGATTGCATAAGGGGAATAATCGAAAAAACATTTCTCAAAAGTGGAAATTATTATCTTTTGCCTATTTTAGATTATTTTTCATATTATTTCAAAAAAGTTTTTTGTTGGCTAAATTTTTCTATCGCACTTAACATTAAAAAATATGGAAAACATCTTCTGAAAGGCAAACAAAATCTTAGGAATAATTGATAAGAGACTCAACTCGATCCCATAGAAAGGCTTTTACAAGCGTTTAAGCTTAAAATCAATAATTAAACTTAACCTTCCCAGCCAAATTGATCATGGCTAGATCCTAGGGTAAGAGCATTAGTATAATAGTATTGGACTAACCAACCGGCTAGTTCAACTAAATTTTCCTAGAAAAATAAAATTAACCACATTAGACTAGCAAGACACTAACCAAAATGCATGCCAACTACAATGTTCATCCAAAATTAACTAGCACCGTATCTTATGTTTTGATTATTTTAATCTTTGTCTAATCCACTTGTGCCCTTTCTTCCAAAAATCCATACATACACGTGCGCACGCGCGCGCGCGCACACACACACACACTCTCTCTCTCTACGTCGTTGATTTGAGCAACGAGAACCACCCCCATTGAGGGGACACTATGATCCTCCTCCATGTGCAACTCACAACTACCGTGCTCTACAATGCCAATTTCTCGATGGCACTATGGTGGGACAATTTGGATGCCTTCGTTTTGCGGTGTGAATGGCAATGTGGTGGGTTGTGTGGGCAATGGTGTGGGTAGCGACGTGGCAAGAGAGAAATGTGTGACAATGTGGTGACGACTTCGGGTGCGATTTGCTATAAATGGAGAGAGCAAGAAAAAGAGATTAAAATAAATGTAAAAATATAATATTTTAATAGAATGAAGAAAAAGTATCTTCTTAAATTAAGATTTGTCTAAAATTTTGACTAATCCAATACTAATGCTCTAAGATTTTTATTGCACACAAAAATGGGTCCAATTTGTTTATTAAAAAAAATCTCCAAGACAACAAAATAGTATAAGAGTAGAGGAATATGCACCTAACCCTATAAATTATAATGTGTATCACTGAAACTTTTAAAGTGATACGGTCAATTTCGTCGCCAACGTATTTAGTAAGGACAAATAATATTATATATATATATATATATATATATATATATATATATGATTTTTCCATATTGCAAGGAATTTGTTTTCTTAAAATAGGGGAACACTGATAATTATATTCATTTTAATAAGAGAAAAAATGTAACTAATGTAATTGAAGAAAAATCATGATTATTATGTTCATGTTCTTTCTTGGTTCATTCGTGCATATCTTTATTTATTAAAAAAAAAATCGAGAATATCTTTATACGATCGCGAAAAAAAAAAAAAAAAAAAAAAAAACATGATCTTTCTACACTTCTGTTGTTTATTGTTTAGTTCAAAAATTTTATTGATTGGCTCCTTCACGTGCTCCATGTATTTGGGGGACCCAGCATAACACTTTGTGCGGGTCGAAACTGAAAATTCAGAAAACCCGAAGTTGGTAAATGTTAGTTCACACGAATTATATTTATATTACATATCATTTAAAAATGAATATTAATATTCACAAATTATAAATATTAATGACTACAATTTTTTAATAATCTGAAAAATAATATAAGAGTAGCGTAAATATATCATTTCCCGAAATGCAAATTTATGAGTTTAATTTGAAACTTTTAAAAATGCACTATTTAATTTTAAATATGAGATTTAAAATATAATTTATCTTAAAAATAAATATAAAAATATAACTAATGTTTAAAATTGTGAAGATTTCTATAGGCCGTAGTACTACTGTTAATATGAGATTTAGAATACAATTTACCCTAAAAATAAATGTAAAAATATAAATAATGTCAAAAAGAGTGAAGATTTCTATAGGTCGTAGCACTGTTAATATGAGATTTAAAATACAATTTACCCTAAAAATAAATGTAAAAATATAAATAATGTTAAAAAGAGTGAAGATTTCTATAGGTAGTAGTATTCTAAGTTAAAGAATGAATGCATTATCCAAAGCCCACACCCTCCCCCAAGACACGGCATCAAGCAGCATCTTCGACTGTGGCATTCTTAATTTCCACCAACAATCATCGAATTCTTAACCCTAGTGTGACAGATTTTGACTTCTTATTCTTAATCATATGACTTTTCTTACCTCATGCTCTAAAATAATAGTTTATTTTTGCGTGCATCTTCAAGTTCCAATTATTAAAATAAATATTAAATGCTTTTCCAAGATAATGACTCGACAAGTGGATAGATAATGAGATATACCATATCTCAATGTGGTTGTGTATGCAACACGTAGTTTTTTTAATAATAGTATACAATGCCAACACGTAGTCGTGAATACGCGTGTATAGTGTAGACATAAATTTGGGCAAATTCATGTGCCTCTTGGGATTATGCCCCAAAAAGCTTCTTGAAGTCTTTTTTGTTTTCAACTTTTGGGCTATCCAAAGACCTTGCTTTACTGTCGGTTGGGACGAGGAGGAGGAAGAAAAAAAAAAAAAAACTTGCCTACTTTCGAAATTGGAGTGTCTATTTGATAAAAATCTCTATTATTTCTGTATATAATTAAGATTTCAATTCAGAATTTAATTAAAAAAAAAAAGCCTTCAATACATAAAACAGAATCTCCAACTCAATTCATCAAAATAAAAAAAATAAAAACCCAAAGACTTAAACATTAGACCACCTGAAGTCAAAAATTCATTACGTTCTAGGCAGTTTTGTAGAATTATGCCTGAAGCAACCAATCTTAAATAAATTAATAAGTAAAAGTGGAATGAGCTAGAGCTCACAAGACGGTAATGATTACGTTAAAAATTGGTTTTTGAATAAAAAAGAAAGTTGCACAATGTTGAGGTACCATAAATATCAGCCTCGTCTATAGATTTATTCAACATGTCATCAATAATCTTTTATATATATACACAAAGACATATTAAATTGATAATAACGTTTATATATATATATATATATATATATATATATATATATATATGATCATAATCTGGTAAAATGAGACAAATCTATGAAAAAGAATAATGTAATAAGTAGGGTTGAATGCTCAATGTCTTCTAAAAACGTTATTATCAATTTAAGATTGTATGTCTTTGTGTGTTTCCGCGCATGAAGGATCACATCCACTTATTAATGTTTCTCTTAATTTTAATATTTTCCTATAAGTATAACCCCAAGAACAAGTCGTTTTGGGATTTTCTTTTTGATAAAAGGGAAACTTCATTCAACTAAAAAAACATTACACAAATAAGTATCAAAAAAAAAAACAAAAAAACATTACACAAATATTAGGATGAGTTGGGAATATTTCTACAAGTTCCATCTCCCTCATATCCGCAACAAAAGTTTGATAAACAAAAGAACGGCATACAACATATAACATCTCCAACTTTTGCTGGCTTCTACCCTTGTTAGCCAAAATGTTCTGCTCACCAATTCCCTACAATCAGAGATTAGCATGTGCAAAAGAGGAGAGATGTTAGCATTAGTAACCAAAAATTGTAACTATTGGGGAAATTGTTGAGATCAGAAAATAAATACGACTTTTAGGAGTGAAGAAACACAATCTTTAAGGTGATAATTGCCCCTACTCAAAAGAGTTTAGCTACAGGATTATGACAATTCACCTCCAGAATATAACAAAGTCACCAATTACAAAAAACAACTTTCTTTAATTTCCTTAAAAAGTTTCTTACAAAATTGTATGTATTTGACAATAAATCAGACCATTTAATATAGACAATTGACACCATTCTAGAACAATATAACCTTTCAGAAAAATAACTTCCATGAATTAGTTATTTTTTACATCCGAATCACACATGCACATGTGTCACTTGTCCAATTGTCAAATGTGTCACTAATACCTTTAAACACAAACTCACTTTTATATCTTTATATATGTATAACAAATATACAACAGTAACACTGGCAAGGAGTCTATTACCAAATGGACATGTCTGAAGCCCAATTGCCAAGTTAGGTCTAGACCAAAACAATCTGCCCATAACTCAGCTTGTGTATTAGTTGTGTTCCAATATTAAGGGAGAAACCTTCATCTACCTAAGTTAAGAGTAGTGATTATTCATTACTCTCAGATTACAAATAAATGCGTTGTCCATCCTCTCACATGAATGGTTAGTCGTACTAATTAAATTCATGATTTGACCCATCACTTTGTGAGTTGAGAGACTACGCATTTATTTGTAGTCCGGGACTACTAAATAATTTTCCCTAAGTTACCCTCCACACTTCCATCCGTATTTAATTTAATATAAGGGGGATTAGGAGGAAACCATTTTATCCAAATTGATTGCAATGTCCAAGAATTCTCTATATATAAAATAAATAAATTTCATAGCAAGATTAGATATTTGAAAAATGGTTTGGTTAATTGTCTGATCTTGTTGAAAAATAAGCTTATTTCTAACCAACCATGCATATAGACCAACTGGCAAAGATAAAAACCATTTTCCAATGGGCTTGGTTAATTTGATCACTAATCCAAGTGGAATATTTTTTAAGCCAAATATTTATTCGGGTTTTGAAGAAAAGATTTCTTTCAGGAGGTTCTAATTCCGCCCAAACTAGAAGCAATTACTAATCTCCTTATACGAAGAAGGTAAGATTCAAATCTTTCCTTTGTTGTAATTGTGGAATTATAAAATAAATAATAAATAATAAAAATAAGAAGAAGAGATGTACATATATCTGAGACTGCCGTGAATAATTTAGGCTATTTAGCTACCCCTTTCATCCAAACAAAAAAGGACTTGCGGTAGTTCGCCATCTGTCCTCGAGGTTCCCTTGGAAAAAAAAATTTGAGACAGTGATTATAAATAAAAATGAGTACTTATATATAATCCTACCACGTAATGCTCTTGAAGACTTTTTTTTTTTTTTTTTTTTTGAAGTGAGAATTTTTTAAAATTTGAGAATCAAAACGTATTTTGAGATCCAAAGGAATACTAAACTGAGAAATAAAAACCCATTTTATTTATTTTTAATTAACATTGTGGATTATCACACGTGTCCGACAAATTTGCTGGTCTTTACTAAGCAATGGTAGTTCTAATATTTAATTTTTTATTTAATGAACATTTTAGTCTTATTGTTGAAATTTATTCCAACAAATTAAAACAGTAGTAGCATTTCTTTTTATGCATGGTACGCAAAAACCATATTACGTAATGGAACAAGAGATAATAGTAACGATGTAAAGAACAAAAAATAAAAATAAAAATAAAAAATAATTCAAATTCAACAAATAAAATTAAACAACATTATTATGCACTCGTACGATCAAAGGAAAAACTCTGACCTAGATCACTTTTGTATTTTTGTTATGTAAAGCATGTTGAATATCAAGTTATCTGAATTGTCATTTGGATAAGAAAATCAGATTTGCTTGAGTTGTGGCCTTGTGGGTTGTGTTTTAAACCATATTAGACATCCTTGGTATTGGGTCCATATTTTATCAAAATCAAGTCAGCCAATGACTTGGGCTTTGGAGCTGGAAAAAACTGGACTGTTTCCTTTTTATAGAGCATGGGCTTTAGTGTTTTTTGCCTCTTTCGAAAGGAAAGGAAACTGATCGGATCTTCCTTTCTTTTATTTAATTCAAGCACATACATAACAGGGTTTTTTTTTTCTTTGCTGGATATACATAATAGGGGTTTAAACCTTACTGTGATCAAGCCCAAAACAATATATGACGGACTAGGGAATAATTAGAAACAAGAAAAGAAAAGGGCTTTGCTTTGATTGACTAGGAAAGTACCCATTAGTAACTTGATAACATAACACAACCCCACTGTCCCCACCCAACTATTTATAGCCTTATGGGTCAACATGGTCCAGTCATCAACTCAATTGATCAGTTTACTAGCCAGAGCTTAAAGCTACCATTTTCAGCACAATAATCGCATGAAAACCAAGCTTTTACCTCATCCGATCACAAAAAATTAACCAAAAATAGAGTGTTAGTAAATTTCATGACAAAGACCTTTAGTCCGTGTTCTACTGATTCATGGTTCGTGTTGAAGATGATAAAGATTTTAATATTGATATGTAATCTAAACACCAAAATCCACACATTAGGGTTTACACTTTATTTTTCGTCCCACATTGTTCGTAAAACAATGTTTCAATCTTAAAAATAATAGGAACATTATTTTTTGTTTTCTAAAATATTTATTTTTTAAAAAGAAATCGAAACATAATTTGTCTATCCCTTTTATGAGAATGGTGACTCAAGGGGACTGCATTTACATTATGATCTTAAGTGGATAAAGAAAATGAATCTTAGTGTAAAAAATAATAATCTCAAGGTGGAGATTCTCATAGTCGATGATGATTACGCTAATCTAAAGAACTTATAATGGAGTTTCCACTTAATTTAATTACAAGGAAAATTAAATATAAATAAAAAGCTTTGAAAAACCTTTTATTGATGAATATATAAGAAAAATTAGATGAATTGTTTGAATAGAAACTAAATTCAAAGCTCTAGTCCTAATACATTCTAAGAAAGAAAAGTACAAACCTTCATTTCCTAGTAACAATCTAAAATTAAAATTATAAGGACGATTAAGTTTGGGAGCTAAGTTATTAGGTGGGAAAGTGTTAGCCACCCACCCTACCCAACCTAAGTTGGTCTACTAAGCCAATATAAACAAGAGTCCTGTTAACGAGTGCACTTAGGGTAATGGTTAAGGAAGTGTTTAATGCTTCCACTTTATAGGAAATAGTAAAATTTTAATATTAAAATAATACAAAAATAACTTTTAAGGGTATTTTAGTCTTTCTATTTATTTTTTTAATATTAAAAATTCGTTATTTCCCATAAAGTGTAAACATTTAATACTCCTTAACTATTACCCTAAGGGCACTTATTAACAAAATCCTATAAACAAATCCACATCCAACTATCTAATCATTTACAATTACATGATAGACATGTGAAACAAAAATTAAAACCAAACCAAGAACTCCATCCACATAAAGCTAGTATAATTAAAGATGACAACTTAAAAAAAAAAAAAAAAAAAAAACTACGGGCGGCAATACTTGACAAGATACACTTTTTTTGCAAGTAAGTGTTTAGTGTAAATGAGTTCATGTCAAAGTAGGTCAATAAACTTTAGTACGATTAATAAATAGGCCAATTGTGTATTTATATGCTTAACCCGTTATCAACCCAAAATGACATGGTTCATTATTCATGCAATGCAAGTTGACACATTTTGACATGAGCATGTTTAATCCATAAAAGTAAATGTCATTTTAATCCAACATAAATTTGAATTTTAAATATATAATTGAGTAATTAAAAAAATTAATGGTTATATTTGTTGGGATCTACTCACATTTGGCATGATATTAGCTGTTTTGGGCCAAGTTCTCATAGTTTTGTTTTCAAGCACACAGCCCATACTATGCGAGTAAAAGGTCTCGTATCACTTTTTTTTTGATAAAAGGTCTCGTATCACTTATAGAAACTTTGGAACATCCCTTTTATGAAAAAAAAAAATCTAGGAAAATTTAAAATGAGATTACCTCAATGTTTCCCAACATTTAAAATTGAGAGATTTAAAAGCTCCTGGAATTTTAAAATGAGATTACCTCAATATCTCCAAAGAATTTAAAATGGGATTGAGATTTAAATTTTCGAAAAATTGAGACACAGATTTAAAATTGATTTTGTATCATATGCGTGTAGCCCAATGTTGTGGATTTCATACCGACCGGTACACCTAGAATTTGTCACGTGCTCAACAATATGGTACTGGCACACCCCTGTTTCGTCTTGCCTTAAATAGCAGACCATTTCGACCAATTTTGGCTATACCGGTTGAAAATTATACTTTTGCATGGAATATTACTCTTCTGTATTTTTTTTATTTAAAAATAAAAATCAACTTCGGTCCACTGTCCAATTTTCACCATTAAATACAAGCACACCTCTGGAGTATCATCAGAGACTAAGAGTAGCAACCAAGATCCAACAATTGAGTCTGTTAGGATTTAAATTGGCTAATATATGTGACAGTGCATTTAGATTAAAGGTTGAAATTCTTGGTTCAAAACATCCAGTGCTATCGCTTAAAACTTTCAAATCTGAAAATTTTCGCTCGAGTGAGAACAAGCCCGCTCAAGCATGCCCAAAGTCCATGGACAACTCAAGTGAGCATAAGACTGCTCGAGATGCAATGTTCAACTTGAGATCCTGCTCGAGATGAACACTTCATAATGAATCGTGTTAAAGAAGCTGCGAAATTTTGTTCTTAATTTGTGTGTCATGCATTAAATGCATGTATAGTAGATGGATAGGCAAAGGAACAAATGAGAATTTTGGCACATTTGAGTGTTGGGCTACCATTTGTTCATACATAATCAATAGATAGAAAATTTTATTTTTGCTTCAGCTACACAGAGCCAACGGAGGGAGTGCGAGAGCAAATAGAAAACCTTCTTCATCACCCTCAGTTTGTTCTTGATCTTACTTTGATTTAAGATCATAGACCCATTTTACTTACCCCATTTTTAATTCAATCCTATTGTGAGCGAGTGTGAGGTTGAAACCAAGTTTAAGTGAGATTAACTAAGAAAAATCTTTAGTGAGATTCCTTGGAGTGCTAAAGGTTTAGTTTAGAAGAGATCACTATACAAGGATTACAAATGTTCTTCTGGGGAGGGAAGGCAAGCCGAGCTTACAGAGGTTATATAGGTCTAGGCCAGGAAAGTTTTGTAAGTTGCTGACTATGTAACTATTTCTTTTATATTGGATTTTCGATGGGACTGATTTAGCGCCTTTAGTGGTTTTCACATTGAAAAGTTTTCCTTTAGTTTTTTACTTCGTGATTGGTCTCTATCTCACGAGAAATTATTCAGTCCACCCAGTGAATCACTGTATCTGTCCACCATTCCATTAATTAAATGACATCTGTTAAAAATAGCCAAGTCAGCCCTCAATCAGTTTTAATCAGCTAACCGGGGTTAACTAACGTTGGGTTAAAAATTAAAAACAATTTGTTACCGTCACTACTATTCCAGCAGCTTTGCCGAGCTAGACGATTTGTCTTCTTCTTCTTCAACGCTAGGAATGCACAATCCCCATAGAAACTAATCAAGGTGTGATCTTGCTCTTTCTTTTTCTTTTTCTTCTTCTTCTTCTTCTTCTGCTCTTCTGCTCTGTTGCGGACAGTTTTTTTTTTCTACGCTGCTTCCGTTTGCTTCTATGTTGTGCTTCTCCTTCTTAGTCTTGTTATTTGCTAATGTTATTATTGTGATAAAAATGTGATAAGATTGATGTTGTGGCAGATGAGTAGTCACATCCCAGCCTATTTGAATAGTCAATAGTCTCTATTTTGTCTTTTTGTCTTTTTATTAATATAATCCCTTTCTTTTTACACTCTCTTTTGATACCTTTTATTTTTATATTAATATATTCATTTTCTTTAGTTATATATAATGTATAAACTAGTCAGTCTATTCACATTGATTTTTTCTCTGAAGTCAGATATTTCCAACGTAAATGAGTCTTGTTCCTAGAATCTTCATATTCAATTATAGAGAATTTCCAAGTCTTAGTCTGACTTGACTTGAAGAGAATTTTTTCTAGTTTGGAGGTTTGTGGGAAAAATGATGATTTCTTTCCTCTGGATTTTATTTTTTATTTTCTGTGGAGGAAATGAATTTGTATGATTTTTAAGAAAATTAGATATGGTAATTGATTTGCAAAGAGAGTGTTTGTGGATAAATGGAATGTTTGCATATAAACCAGAGACCATCTTTTTTTCCTTTGCTCTTTCACCAAAGAATCTGATGAATATGAATCTTTGCTTGATCTCAGATACTGAATGTTGCTGGTTCAATCTAGTTGAATGGGCTACCAAGAATTTCAAAGGAAATAGATTTAGAATGGCTATCTGCAAGCTAGCTTGGTGGGCTGAAGAACAAATTATCAGAGATATAAGGAAAGATGTCAAGGGCAGAATGGAGAGCTTAAGCAAAGTTCAAGACTCTGTTAATAGGATTTGGTGCTGCAGTTTGAGACATCTGCTGTCTATTTCTTGTTCCAAGTGATTGTGGTTAATGGGGTATCCCATTTGTATATAGGATCATAGATCCTTTTAGGGTGCCATTGTTTACTATATATTAGAGCCTTTTAGGGCCCCATGTGTACTATGTGTGGGTTTTCATAAAAAAAAACTTACAGAAATGTTTGCTACTCTCAATTTTGGCTTGGAATGTAGAATTATCAGTACTATGAATTATCATGTTTTTTAGTTATTTATGGAAGGAATGTATGATATCAAACACTTGAACAGAAAGGGATTATAAATGCAATATTTGCCTACTTCAATTGATTCATGTCTCTATATTCAATTAGTAGCAGAAAACTTTAAAATTGGGCTACTTTAATTGTCCTTTTCGGCATTAACATGCCACATGTATTATCTCCAAATTTGAAATTTGCTTATACTCAAAACATATGAACTATGATATTTTAAAGAAAAATTGTAAGTAGGAGAAAAGAACAAAAGAAATATATTACTTGAGGAGTAGCTAATTCAAATTCGTCTTGTCAACATCCTGTATGTAAAGTTGATGTTTATCATAAAAACAAAAACAAAAATACAAGAGAATAACATGAGGAGTAGCTAATTCAAATACAATTTTCATTCACTGCTCTTCAATAACAGTTGAAACCAAAAACAATAGCAATGACAACTTTCTTTGGTCTTCACAATAACAGTTGAAACCGGAGACAATAGCTTCACACAACTTGGTAACATCAATTAGCCTCTTCACAAGCTTGGTAACATCAATTAGCCTCAAATCTAATCATAAGTAAGGACCTACAAGCAAAATAAATCAAAAGAATCAAAATAGTTAAAATTATATACATTTGCATATAAGAACAATAAACAATTAAATTTAGAGATATTCCCTTTACCTTCCATGTTAATAATATTCCAAAATGAATCACTCTTTCTTATGATTTAATTGCATATAGTTGAAAGAATCCTGCACAAATTAATATATATGTGTTTGTCATGTTCTAATACCAACAGAATAATAAAAATTAATGAAATATCACAAATTAAGAAACAAATATTACCTGAGTCAAATGATGAACTTGTTCATTATTTTGAAGCATACTTGTAAAACGAACATTTGAAGAACCACCATTCCATGTAAAAAAGGGATTCTACACCCCAAATAATCCAAAAAATTAAATTATATACTTAAAGAACCACCATTGCATAAATGAATGATCTATATTTTGTATATACCTGATTTAATTGTTGGAAATGGTTCAAAACACTGATTTGTGGCATGCTCATGGAAGAAAATATCTATAAAATAACTACACCATTTTAATACATACATCCAACATAAAGTATATAAATTAGCAATGAAGTGAGGTAAAGGAAGAACATACTTGATTACTAATATTCACACCTTCAGGTAGAATTCCATCACAATAATTTGTATCCTGTTGTGCATGGGCTATATTTTGTGACAGTTCTTTAGTTGTTATTTATTCCAAAAGAAAAGATGGGTAAATATAAATTCCATTAGCAAAACATATGTCAACTGATAAATTTTAATGTTTAAAACATTAAATTAAAACAATTGTTACCTGAAGTGGTTACATCCACAGGAGTGCTAATATGCTGGCAAGAACCTGCACCTTGTGGTGCCTGGTGTAAGGTTTGTGAAGGTTTTCCATTTGTGATTTTTTCTAAAACAAAGGCAAATATAAATAATAGTCATAACAAATAAAATATCAACACGCATATGGTAAATGAATAAATCATATTAGCATTTTTGGTTAATGTTAACCATACTACTAGCATTTCAAATATCTAAATAAAGTAGCATTTCAAATATCTAAATAATGCTTACTTGATTTGGTAACATCTTTTGGTACCCTCCTTTTACGCTTCTCCAAATGGCTTCTGATTCTTGCATTTGTAACTCCTTTTTCTCGCACACATGGCGGATCCAATATTGGCAAGTCATTGTGTGAGCACTTCATTAAACCATCACTATCAACGTTAGCATCAACATCAACGTTAGCATTACCGACTCTCTCCATATTTGAATTTGCCATATCCTTTTCAATATATTCTACCAGCTCCTTCACTTTTTTTTTGCACATTTCAGTATATCGAGTTGTCTCTGCACTTCTGCTGAATATGTCATAAACTGAGCGCATTAATTCATTGCGACGCACTGTCACTGACATCTCATTATTCATATGAGACGATTCTGCTGGATTGTACAAGACACTTTCTTTCTTCGCATATTTTGTCCATCGTTTCAAAATATATTGAGTCGGTACCTGAGTTATATTCTTGACATTGATCACTCGTAAGGCATGTCGACACAATAATCCCAAGGATTCAAACATTTTACAACTACAAGTAACATCATTATTTGAAGAGTTAAATTGGACTGTGCGTACCCTTTGATGACCTTCTTCAATAAGTGAATAAGTGCGAATCACCCCATCATAATTAACTTCTTCCATTGTGACCCCCAAGGTAGAAGCAAACTCAACTTCAAATAAGTAGAACATTCTGCGAGTATAGAGAGATGATGCATGCTGTAAAATTCCACTGTGCTTAACTAATTTTGGAGGTACACCTTGATTACAACGATAATCTTCTTCCAATTCTTCCTGGCGCATTTTTTTTCCTGCTTTCTCATACTCATGTACAAATTCTGTTAGCCTCATTGTTTTAGTGGCCATGCTTTGAAAAACATTATTTGTACTTTCACTTCTTGATGAAGCTTTCATGTTGGCAGAGAAAATATCTAGGCTAAAAACATGACACCACTTTTCACGAATTTCATACAAAGATTTAAGCCACTTGTGACCTGCCAAATTGTAGTCTCTTATCAAAGCTTCCCAACAAGAATTGAATTCTTCTTCTGTCTCACACCCATGAAGAATTTTATTAAACCGACTCTTAAATTCAGAATTTCCTAAATTGCTTGCTAAATGATTTGTAGCATTTTTTGAAATGTGCCATATGCATAGACGGTGACATGTCTCAGGAAGCACTAGTTGTATAGCATTGATCATGGCTTGACATTGGTCGGTAAATATTGTCTTTGGCTTTCGACTTCCCATTGATTCCAAAAATGTCTCAAATAACCAGGTAAACGTAACTGTTGTTTCATCTAATAAAAAGGCACAACCAAATAGTACATTCTTCCAATGGTGGTTGATACCTACAAAAGGGGCACATATCATATTATACTTATTAGTTCGATATGTCGTATCAAAACTAACCACGTCACCAAAAGATTCGTAATCAATCCTTGACCTGCCATCTCTCCAAAAAAAGTTTGTCATTCTATTCTTCTGATCCACCTGAACTGCATAAAAAAACATGGGGTCTTCAGCTTGCTTTTGTTTGAACAAGTTGATCAAGCTTTGTGCATCACCAGCCTCAACTTTGATTAACTTTTGTCTATTCACAAAATTATAAGCATCTCTTCTCGTGAAGCCAACGTTTTCAAACCCTCCAGTTTCTTCAGACATAAAGGAATAAGCACCTATAGTTCTTATACCAGCTTCTTTGAAAGTTGTTAGGACACCCGAATAAGCATCCGTAATTCTTCGATTTGACCTTAAAAATTGCCTATATTCTACCTTGGCAAGCTCATGATTATGTTCATGCTTGAAGGAAGTAACCTTCCATTCCCCATTTTCCACGGTAAACCGAATACCAGCTTTACAACCAGTTCTTGTTTCCAATCTATTCATCTTTTTCGCTTCACAAGAGCTACTATCTCGTTGGAATCCTTCTTTTGAACACACATACTCTCGTTGGCGTATAACCTTATCCTTTAGATATCTGATTTTCTGTTTCCGAATACTGAATCCAGTACGTGTGGCATAATCATTGTATAATTTATATGCTTCATCTTCATTATACACTACCATTCCAAGTAAATCTTCATCGTTGTTGCCTATGTCACGGCTTTCAATATCAATGACTGTTAACATTTGAAAAGAAAATATTAAACCATATTATATAAAAAACTAAAGGCAAAAAAAAAATGGTCTACTGAGCAAAAAAAGTAAAACATGTTTGTCCATAAAATAGGAATTCAAGAGTTAATTCTCTATAATTGAATATGAAGATTCTAGGAACAAGACTCATTTACGTTGGAAATATCTGACTTCAAGAGAAAAAATCAATGTGAATAGACTGACTAGTTTATACATTATATATAACTAAAGAAAATGAATATATTAATATAAAAATAAAAGGTATCAGAAGAGAGTGTAAAAAGAAAGGGATTATATTAATAAAAAGACAAAAAGACAAAATAGAGACTATTGACTATTCAAACAGGCTGGGATGTGACTACTCATCTGCCACAACATCAATCTTATCACATTTTTATCACAATAATAACATTAGCAAATAACAAGACTAAGAAGTAGAAGCAGAACAGAGAAGCAAACGAAAGCAGCGCAGAAAAAAAAAATCTGTCCGCAACAGAGCAGAAGAGCAGAAGAAGAAGAAGAAGAAGAAAAAGAAAAAGAAAGAGCAAGATCACACCTTGATTAGTTTCCATAGGGATTGTGCATTCCTAGCGTTGAAGAAGAAGAAGACAAATCGTCTGGCTCGGCAAAGCTGCTCGAATAGTAGTGACGGTAACAAATTGTTTTTAATTTTTAGCCCAACGTTAGTTAACCCCGGTTAGCTGATTAAAACTGATTAAGGGCTGACTTGACTATTTTTAACAGATGTCATTTAATTAATGGAATGGTGGACAAATACAGTGGTTCACCGGGTGGACTGAATAATTTCTCCTATCTCACATCTATTTATTGCTTTAGTTTATTTATATATATATTATTTGTTGAGTATATTTTGAATATATACAAATATTGCTTGGGTTATATTTTTAATGTAATGATTAACTGTTAATTTATTAATTCCGCATGTTAATCACTAAGGGTTCTAAACCTAATTGTGTAGGATTTTTCAGGGTCGTTAAAGATTTCGAAGCCAAAATACAAAAGATTATAAGGACTTCTAAATTGAAATTAGGGGGAAATTACGAAAAGCCTAAGACAAAAAACTAAGCAAACAAGCGGTTAACAGTTGGCACAGAGGGTTCTAGAAACAAGTTTGAGGTGTTAACTCAACCCTTGGCTATGAATATGGGGGCTGACTCGAGATTTCTGAAATGTTTCATGTGCATCAAAGTGAAAATCCTGGTCTCATCACCTCTGTATTGGGAAAGTCCCTCAAATTCTTAATATGACTTGGAAAACGAATTGAGTTTCCTTGATGAATAAGGAAAACTAATTAAGTTACATTTAGGTTTCCTTGGTGTAGAAGAAAAGAAGAATTCTTGGTGTGGAAGGAAAGACTATTCTTTAGTATGTAAGGAAAGTCTATTATTTGGCAAAGAATTACTGTATTCCTTGTACATCAAGGAATACAAATTGAAATCTTATAAATAGATTAGTGTTGCAAAGTATTTGATGACTTTGGCCCTAGGGGTTTTCCCCTATAGGGAGAGCAGACGAAAGAACCCCACGTGAAGAGTGAAGCTACAATGAGGCTTTTTCCTAGGGTTTCTCCCCTATAGTGCGAGGATATGGAACGTGAAACCAAGAGAAAATAAAATAGAGATTTTCACTTGCGAGGTAGTGCAAGGAGAGAGACAAAAAGGTTTAGGTATTCTCTAAGATTTATGAGTTAGCACACAAATTAAGAAGAATTTGTGACACTTGGGTTAGTGCACAAATCAAGGAAAATTTGTGACGCTTGGATTAATGTAAAGAAGTATCACAAATATACACAAGTGAAGAATATTTGGGGTTTTCTCTAGAGAGAGTTATTGGGTGTTACAATCACAGAGAGTTGTGTTATTCAAGATGAGTGAAGATCACAGGTGAGTGTATATCCCTATGAGAATATATTATTGCTTTTGGTGTGGATCTCAAGTTAGGTATAAACTTGAGAAGAAATTATTGTAATTAATATTAATAATAGTAGACTTTATTTGGAGTTGGTCTCATGGTTTTTCCCTTCAAAGAGAAAGGGTTTTCCATGTAAATGTTTGTGGTTTTATGTATGATTGATATTTTGGTGATAAATTAAAATATTTGTAGAATTATTTAATTCACATAAGATTATATTGTAGTCCCACAAGTGATATAAGTGCTTCTATTGACCCAACACTTTGCAACTCCCCCTCACTGTAAGAGTGAGGAAGAAACAACAAAAAAAGAAATAAAAATAACCAAAGAAGAATCCGGAGGAGGAAGGAGAGAGATAAGAAGAAGGAAGAAAAATATTAGCAAAAATAAACGTGTGGAGGAGAAAAATTCAAAGGAAAAACTATATATATAAAAGGTGAGGAAATATTAACGGGTAGAAGAGAAAAAGTTAGAAGGAAAAAAAAAAGTACAAAGATGGAGAGAAGAGTAGTGGATGAAGAGAAGGGTAAAAAAAAAATTTTTGAAAAGAAAAATGTTTGGCTAGTGGGTTATGTTTTGGACTTATGATTCGGGCAAAGATTAAAATAAAATATATTAGATGTCTAATATTTATTAAAAGAAAGATGGTTTAATAAAAAAAATTATTTTGTACAAGTTCATGGCACTACAACTATTTGTTATATATATAAAAATGATAAAAAAAATTTATTTTATACAAATTCATGGTATTACAATTATTTGTTATATATATATAATAGTGATAATTGATGCCGAAATATTTTATTTCTTTGATTGATCAATCAATCCAAATTGGTAATTGGCACGGTATTGTTAACTTTGGCATAGACATTTTGGCCAACAAGAGAAGGAAACAACATCAAGCTATAAAAGTGTTTTTTTATCGGTGTCCATTGTTTTTAGTTCTGAATTTTGTGTGGGATTTACGGGACATGGCCTGCAGCCGCCAACTTCCATCTATTCCCTGATGTTGATGTACTAAAACAAGGTTTTAGTTAATAATATTTTTTTAATAAAAAAATGTGTGTATTTGCCTAACTAACAGACAAGTATAAAAATGAGTTTAAAAAATAAAATAAAAAATAAAAAAGAAGAAAAAGGTATCAAAATGAGTTTCATAGATTGAAGTTTGAATGTTCGCTGAGATAAAGTGAAGAACTTTTCTTATTTCACCATCCTTTTCTTGAAGCCCGCCTAACTTTGTTATAAAATGGACAAAAGTTTCACCATAGTTGCGTGTTGAGAATTGTTTATGGATTGTCCAAAAATGCCCTCGTAATGCCTCTCTCCAAGATACTATCTGTCAATCTTGAATTATATTGGTATCATGCAAGCCAACTTTTTTTTTCTTTTCTTTTTTTCTTTCTTTTTATTATCGCAAAAAGAAGGTACGAGGGAACCATCAAAACTGTTTTCTTATCGAGACATGATCATAGTAGTATCTAATTTGTTGAGTTTAAGCCTACAGGTGGTAAGCCATAGTTGTTATCCAAAGTTAATGTGAAAGCCAACCTTATGTTATTAGAGATTCTTTCAACTAAAATTTGATAAGATACATTAGTTTTAGAGGTGCATTACCTTGTAAATTAAAAATTAAAAAGAATTGCATTACATTTTCTTAATCAAGCTGACTTGTGTTAATTATAAAAAATAAAATAAAAAAAAAGTTGACTTGTACGTGTCAAATTGCCATTCTTACAAGAAACTATTGCAACGAAGATTGGACATTCAAGCATGACCAACATGCCATAAGGTTGACTTCAATTTATTCTCAACTTTTTTTTCACCGAAAAAAAAAAAAAAATCCCCTTATCAAAACGCCGACAATCTGTAATGTAAAATAACTAATATTTTAAGCAGATCCCTATATAATTCTATATATTTTGTTAATATTTATATGTTAAACTATTGTTTTTATCTTTAAACTTTGCATGAAATTCGATTTTCATCCCTAAACTTTGAAAAAGTTCGTTTTTACACATGAATTTCGTCCCTGAACTTTTTTTTTAAATGACGAAATTCATGTGTAAAAACAAACTTTTTCAAAATTCCGAAACGAAAAACGAACTTTTCAAAGTTCAGAGACGAAAAATGAACTTCATATAAAGTTTAGGGATGAAAGTAATAGTTTAACCATAATTATATCATCACCAAAATTTCATAAGTAAGATAGAGGATTTTTTTCTTTCTTCCAAACAATATAATTTGCTCCTTCAGATCCGATATATATGTACCGTTGTATACAACATCTCTCTCACATGAGGTGGATCACACACTTGTCAAGGTCTCGTTCACCGTTGTGCTCTTCATTGTCCCCATCGCCAATGCTCTTCTTGTCTCCTAGTCCCTCCCCCCGGCACGCTTTTTGCACCATCCCTCGCTTATCCACCACCGCACTTATCATTAAACCCAACTAATTTCTTCTCCACCTTCCTTAAATCCATCGAAGAGAGAGATCGAAGGACGTTGTTTCCCACCTTCCCAAATCAATATCTCTCTTTGGCTTTTGTGGGAGTGTGAAATTTTGTGGATAGAGGCGGGTTGCAATTTTGTGGGTCTAGAATGACAAAGAGGCTCGTTGAATGTTGATAAATTGGGTGTGTTACTCTGAGGTGAGAGAGGCGAAGGAAGTGGCTGAAAGTGAGAGAGAGAAATGAATGGCTGAAGGTGAAATGAATAAAATAATGGGGATAAAATAATATTTTAATGAAGTAGAGAGCTACATTAATTGACTCTATGAGTGTAGAGAATCATTATAGCAATTTTACAATTTAGAAAGTTTTTAGCTAAGTTGTTAGAGATTGATTTTGGGCTCTTATCTATAAAAAAGTTCAGAAACGTGGAGAATACAAAACTTGTTGGAGATGCTCTAATAACATCTATTTATCTGGAATAATATTATGTATTGAGCAATGTTAGAGATATAACATAATAATAAAAATAAAAAATACAAATTTTTTGCAACTTGTTGAAATGATAAGTTATCATTGATGTAACATCACTTTCATACCACCTTAACAGTTGTAAAACTAAATTTAAATATTTTTTTGTGAATTGACTTATTGTAATTGTAATAATTTTGGTTGGTTCATGACTTTTTTTTTTTTTTGATGAGAAACAGAAATATCATTGAAAGAAAAAAAAATTATACATCTAGGCAGGATCACAAAGATCCTTCATAACAGCATTTACAAAACATGGAGGCCCAGAGATAAAATTAAAAGAACCCCAAAATCTGGACTTCTGAGACAACCCAGCTAACTCATGGGCAACTTGGTTGGCGACCCTGCTAACCCATGAAGAGGACCACAGAGGATGCAAGCGAAATAAGGTGGAAATGTTAGATAAAATATCATTAATTCTCTAGGGAGCATCACTCACTACTCCGTGAATGCAATCCACGCAAGATTTAGAGTCACTTTCAATGGTCACACGCTCCACACCCAAATCAGCTACAACAAGGACAGCCCAAGCTAAAGCCTCGGCTTCCGCTTGAAGAGGGATTGTGGTGTTAACCTTCTTGGTTAAAGCCAATACCACAATCCCTCTCCAGTCCCTGGCAACAATAGCAATAGTAGAAAAATCATAGCCCATAGCTGCATCACAATTTAGCTTCACTTCCTCACCTAAAGGCTTCTACCAGCATGCATTTCTTACCCTTGGTATGGAACTTGAGTAAAACCCCTTTCAACATGAAATGCTCTCTGTCCAAGCTTGCAAGATTTCTCATTAATTTAACAATCTCCACCTCGGTCCCCTCATGGACTTTGAGGTTCCTCACCTTCCAAATTTGGTCTAGGATCAAGGACCCATAAAGGGTGAATGCAATTTTATCAGAATTGTCAATATTCAACTCATTTGGGGGGTCCACAATTAATTGAACAAGCTGGCAGGGGGAAGAAATTAAGAGCTGGTCTATGTGAATCCTCCATTTACTTACAAACCAAATAGCTCTAACCAAAGAACACTCCCAAAAGAGATGGACAGCAAATTCAACATGATTTTCACAGAGGACACACCCAGAATCTAAGGCAGAGGCAAACCTGAAAATGATATCTTTGGTAGGTAGTAAGCTCGCAGCCAGTCGCCATAAATGCATCTTGAGACGATCATGTAGTTGTAGTTTCCAAATTTTACTTAACAATGGATTGGCAACAATAGAGTTTGTTTCGGTGAGGATCTCCTTGAATGCTGACTTTGTCGTAAGGATTCCATTTGGTGTCTTTGTCCAAATCCACTTATCTTTCTCAACACTTGACCATTTTGGGATGTTAAGAATAGCATGCACAGATAAATCATAAAAAACCTGCTTCAATAAGTCAATATCCCAATCAGATTTGTCTGGCTTCATAAAATGGGCCACTGACCATGAAAGTTTAGGCACGAGCTCATTTTTTGGGTGGGGCCTAAAGGCTGGCAGATCCGGAACCCAAGGGTCCTCCCATACCAGGGTGTTTTCACCAGAGCCCACAAGTTTACAAGCCTCATTACAGAGGAGAGCCTTACTGCTCTCTAACCCCCTCCAAGAGAAGGAAGCATTTGAGGCTAGGCTACTGTCTAGCCATTTAGGGCCTACCTTGTACTTTGCCCTCAACACTTTGATACAGAAACTATCCCGGATTGACAAGACCCACCAAGCAAGCTTGGCAATAAGTGCTTCATTAGCAGTTTGGAAGGATCGAAAACCTAGACCTCCATCACACAGAAGTTTGCATAGCTTTGTCCAAGCCATAGGGGTGAAGTATCTGCTACCATCTTTGGAAGGGTTCCACCAAAACTTTCTGAACATGGCATCTAACTCAAAACATAAGCCTTTAAGGAGCTTGAAAGCCGACATGGCATATGAGGGAATGGATTGGGCTACAGACTTGATTAGAATGGCGCGACCCGACCACGATAAGCATTTCCTTTTCCAACCTAATACTTTGGATTCCAGCCTTTCTTTGACAAATGAAAAGTCCTTAGCTTTCTTGTGGGTCAGAAACAGAGGGAGCCTGAGGTACTTAGCATCCTTGGGGAGAGTTTTGAAACCCCATTGGTCCTTAATTTGGCGACAAAAGTGGGGGTGAACCCCTTTAGAAACAAAAACACCAGATTTGTCAATGCTAACCAATTGACTTGACCACACACAATACTTCTCCACGCACCTCAATAGAGAGCTAACTTCATTAATCTTGGCTCCACAAAATAATAGAACATCATCAGCATATAGAAGTTTGGAAATGGGAGGTGCTCTTGGGGCAATCTTCAGACCATTGATCTGACCTCTTTCAACATCACGGTTAATTAAGCGGGCTAGTACTTCACTGCAGAGAATGAATAAGTATAGGGGGAGAGGATCTCCTTGCCTAATTCCCTTCGAAGGCGAGAAGGAAGCACTTTTACAGCCATTCAGTAAAAGAGTGAAGCTCACAGTGGAAATGCATTGAAAGATCAAGTCTATGATTTTAGTGTCAAACCCAATAGCCTTAAGGACTCTGCAAATGAACACCCATTCCAAACTATCATATGCCTTATGGAAATCAAGTTTGAAACCAACATTTCCTTTTTTTCTTTTTTGACTGGCTGAAGCAATGCACAATCTCTTGAGCTAAGACCACATTCTCAATAATCCACCTACCTGGAACAAAAGCTGTTTGAGTTGGTTCAATGATTTTCGGAAGGAGAGGTCTCAATCTATTCACCAGAATCTTAGAAATAATCTTATAGTAAAAGTTGCACAAGTTGATTGGCCTGAATTGGTTGAAATTGCAAGCCCCAATCCTTTTAGGTATCAAGGTAATGAAAGTATGGTTCATCTGAGGAAGCAAGGAACCAAACCTAAAGAAACTCTGGACTGCTGCAACAACTTGATCCCTAACAATCGGCCAATAATGTTTAAAGAAAAGTCCAAGGAGTCCATCAGGACCCGAGGCTTTTAAGGGATGCATGCTCCAAACTACATCTCTCACCTCTTGCAAGTCTGGCACTTTAGATAGGTCATTATTCTCAACCTCTGAGATACATGGAGTAAACAGCTCATCCAACTCACTAGTGATGGTCGACTGGGAAGATTGAAACAACTCCCTAAATTGACTACTAAAATAATTTTCAATATCGGGGAGTTTAATTTCAGCAATGAAGTTACGTCTATGACGAATCATGGTAGATAGGTGAAAGAACATAGAATTTTTGTCTCCCTCCTTTAGCCATAACTCCCTAGACTTTTGTTTCCACTTGATTTCCTCCCTCTCTAGCCAGTCATTCAACTCTAAAGACAAGGCAGCCTTAATTTATCCTCAACTTCTCTAATTCGGGACTTGGCAAAACCAAATATGGATCTATTCCAGCTAATGAGATCTTTCCTGGTCCTGTGACATTTTTTGAAAAATTTAAGATTCTGCGAACCCTCCACTGGAATGTCCCATGCACCCTGAACAACATCCACACTTGAGCCATCTTTAACCCACATAGCCTCAAAGCGAAAAGGTCTGGACCCCCTATGAGTTTCTAGATGAGTGTCTAAGAAAATAGGATTGTGGTCGGAATTTGGGGCAGTGAGGTGTCTCACACCAACTTTCGGAAACATTGATTACCAATCCACATTACAAAGACCTCTATCGAGCCTCTCTCTAATATTAGCCAACCCAATTATTCTGTTCGACCAGGTGAACCGCGGCCCATTAAAACCCAAATCAATTGCACCAACATTATCCACAAAGACTTTGAAAAATTTTGAAGAGCCCCAAGAACTAGAAGTGCCACCCCTCTTATCCGAAGGAGAACTGATACTATTCAAGTCTCCAATCATAAACCACTGCCCAGAGAACCCCTCTATAATATCTTCCATCAACCTCCAAAATTTACGCCTCATCGCTAGGTACGGGGGCCCATAAACTCCAATTAACAGCCACGAACTTTTCGGGGGGTCAGAATACATAAGAGCAGCTATACAATTGTTATTAGAGTACACTACTTCTATATCCACTCCCAAACTCCAAAAAAGCGTAAGCCCACCAGCAGAACCAATGCTATCCACACAAAAACTACTGTTGAAACCCATAGCTAATCTTAAACGATCCACCTTTGGAGCCTTGATCTTTGTTTCTGCCATAAATAGCACATCAGGACCTTTTTTGCCAGCAAGGGCCTTGATGGCTCTAACTGTCGGAGGTCTACCAGCCCCCCAACAGTTCCAAGAAAGAAGTCTCATGGAGGAGGAAGGGGCATGATAAGGCCCGCCTCCTCGGCCATATGGACTGTAATAGGAAGGTAGAATCAGTACCTGGTATGTGCAGCAGCTGCAAAGAAGACTCAACTTGATCACTGCTTCTCCCAACTCTCAGTTTATCACTTTTTTCCCTAGCCAGACTTTTCATGGAAATACTTTTGTGGCCTTTAGAGGTGCAATTGTGGCCAGTTGCAACCCTGTTAAATTTAAGAGGAGATGGGCTACTCTTCTCTTCTCGGGCTTTTTTACTTGGAAGTGTTGGGCTTACATCTTCCATTTTTCTTTTCTCACCTAAATGACCCAAATCAATATTAATTCTAGAAGGGACTTCTATAGTGGCATTGGGCTTGACTGCATACTTAATTGGAGGCCCACTTGGTTGGGGGGCTCCACTAATCGACTTAACGAGGTTCAAAGAGATTGGTTCAATCAGAACTAAATCCAGCTGGTTCACAGCTTGGGTCCCACTGACTGATGGATGGGAAGTTTTTGCATTTTTGAAGTGCAAGGATAGCCGTTTGACAGAGGCAGGAGCTTCTACGTCACATTGCTGCACTGTCACTGTCCCCTCCATACCTGCTGCAGCTTCTAAAGATTCAACCCAATTTTCCAATTGATCCATCGGAACCCTTTGTTGCATCTGCTCCCAGACCTTTGAAACCTTGATCAAAGCCTGGTCAGTGAGTGAAGGATTAGGCTCCACCAGGCCATTCCCCACTGGATTTCTCAATGAGTTGTTATCTTCCACTAGACTTCACTCTGCTAAATCCGAGTATTTCAAGCCTTCAAGGTCAATTCCAGGTTGGAATTCGCTCGATTCCGCTCTCAGCCAGTTTCCATGAACTCCTATGGTGATACCTTTTTTCAAAAGAGCTTGAACTTCTCCATCCCTGCATGCCTTCACTTCATGCCCTAGGAGGCCACATTTATAACAAAAGTTGCCCAATTTTTCGTATTTGAACGGAATCCAGAGGGCTGACAATTTCTCTCTATTCATAGGAAACCATATACACAACGATTTACCAACATCCATCTCTACTCGGACTCGAATGAAATGTTTCCAGCCGCTCCCTGAGAGATCAGTGTTAAGAACCCTTCCCATTATCCTACCAATTCTTTGGAGGTTGAGCAGATTTTGTCTATCCAGTGGCAACCCATGGACTTGGACCCAAAAATCTGTCACTGAGAAGTCAACATCGTTTAAAGTCCACTCTGATTCATACTTTTTGAGGACTACATGCTCCTCTTTGAAAGACCAAGGGCGTCGGTCCCAGACCCTTCGGATGTCCCTTTCATGTTGGAAGGAAAATAAGAAGATGTTTTTTTCAAGAACCGCCACTTCAACCTCAAAGGCCGTATTCCAAGCTTTTAGAACGATCTCCTTCACGACTGTCTTAGAGAACACTTTGGATGATAGAACTTTACCCAGTAACATGAGCTTGGACTTTTCCTTAGCGTCAGGCTCCGCCTCCAGAACCACCGGCTATTTGGACTAACCAAGAGCTTTAGTTTTGTTAATAAGTTTGTCCATCTTTTGAAAAAACAAACCCCACAAACGAGACCACCTAACGCAATAAATGAGAGCAAAACCACTAGAAAGAAAAAAGGATGAAGTAGGAGCACAAAAAAAGAAAATGGAACGGGAAATATGGTGGAGATAAAGACAGCAATAAATGAAAGAAGGCACCAGAAGCAAAAAGCTCTAGAAGAGCCAAGGAAAGTTGAACAAGTCAACATGAAGCTCCCAAGGAGCAGAGAGAAGGACACATGGGTCCCAAGTACCTTGCTGCTTGCAGTGTTGGTTGGTTCATGACATTACTCTTATTGTTATTGTTATTTTTATTTTTATTTTACTAATACACCATTATTAATAGTTTGGGTTTAGAAGACTGGAAGTGGAATTGGGTCACAAAGTGCTACTGGGTTTAATAACCAAGACAGCTACTTCCCCTTGTCTTTCTTCGATTGGGGTCGTCATGGATAATATTTGTGATTGGGCTCATTTGTTTCAATTTTTAAGTTTTTCTTTTATTAAGAATGATTGTAACAAGGTTGCTCAGGCCTTGGCTACAGAGGCTGCATCCTCTTCTTTTGAGCATGTGTGGTTGGAAGACTATCCTGCTTGTATTACAGCTATTGTTCAGTCTGATTATATTCAATAAAAATCTGCTATCGTTTCTATCAAAAAAAAAAAAAAAAGTACTTCTTGAAGTCAAAATATACTATCGCCACAAGAAACTACAAAATATACACAAGGGTCGTGTGATATCTAGTTGATGGAATATACCACAAAAAACCAATGTACAAATAGAGAGGATTCTATTTCGTACAAATAGTCCCTCCCGAGACATTGATGACAGGTTCTCGCGTTAGCTTGAACCAACTTTATGCTATACTGGTTATCAGAGACGGAATATATGGGGCTAAATCATAACATAAAGGATTAGGTACGCAAATTGACAAAATGGTAAAAGTGCGAGAGAACCCAGTGTAGAATGTTCCAAAACAAATATGTATGCACTATAGTCCAGACATATAATTAAACTTGTTTACTAAATGTTTTTAAAAAGTGGGCCTTTTGATTTACTTTCCAGTGCAGTCCATCGAGACTTACTGAATTATGCACTACGGATTGAACATTTAACCCCTACTCTATGATCCAAGCAAAGAAAAAAAAAATCCTACTCATAGAGGAAACACCAACTAAAACCTTAGTAATAAAAGATAAAACCATAAATATAGACTCGATCAACTCCTGGGCAACTTGTTTCTAAGCATAAATCAATTAGGCACATAAACACTTAAAAATACCTAGACATGCATCCTAATTGATTTAATTTACTGGACTAAAACAAAATAAATGATTGTACTTGCGTGTGTTGTTGGGATGCATCCTCTTGAGCGAGTGTCCCGAATCCAACCTAAAAAAATACACTAGATAGCAACTTTGTAAGTATTTAAAAAGATGATTTTAACCATTATGATTGTGATTGGCAACGAAATTACTTGGAGAAATATGTAATTGTATGGTTCCTAGTTCTTAGAAACAAGAGCGTTGTGAGTCTCTTGGTAAGAACTAGAATTTATATTCTTTTCTCGCAAAAATCCAGCTGA
>OU015764.1:27060603-27118161 GCA_907173295.1 Fagus sylvatica
ATGGAGAAGGCAAATGGAGAAACCTCCCCAAGAGAGCTGGTACATACTAGCATATCTAATCAACGCTTTGCTTTTTTCCTTCTTCTGTTCTAAATTTTCTAAACCATTGTTGTTTGCTCTGTTACCTCTGTTTTAGTAAAACTCATTACAGAAAAATACTTGTTTTAAGTGTTTTCTAAACCCAAATGCTCTGATGGTGCTATTTAATGCAGGTTTGAAGAGATGTGGTAAGAGTTGTAGACTAAGATGGTTAAATTATCTAAGACCAGACATTAAGAGAGGTAACATATCCCATGATGAAGAAGAACTCATTATCAGACTTCATAAACTTCTTGGTAACAGGTTGTTACTCCTCTCTCTCTCTCTCTCTCTCCCTGTATTTCATTCATTTTTACAGGAGTAATTAACTTGATTATATGTAGATGGTCTCTAATAGCTGGAAGGCTACCGGGGCGAACAGACAATGAAATCAAGAACTACTGGAACACTACCCTGAGAAAGAAAGCCAAAGCTGAGTCATCTTCACCACGTGCAGAACAAAGTTCCCAGAGCAAATCTCGAGAGAAAAAGATGGCCACTGAACCCGTTACTGCTGAGCCTTCCAACTCAGCACAGGCTGCTGCAACTCCACCCCAAGTAATCCGAACCAAGGCCACTAGGTGCACCAAAGTGCTAATCCCAGCAATACCATCTCCAAATGAACATCAATCTTTCATCTCAACAGCCACAGACCCAGTAGACCCTCAAACTCTTCAAAGTCAACTACCAAATTATCATCAAGATTCAGAAGTTCGCCATGGAACTAAAGAGGTCCACAAGACTAGTGCTCAGGACTCAGATTTCTTCAATTTTAGCTGCAATGAGTTTCAAGCAGGACATGAAGATGCAGATGGGGACAATAATTTCAAAAACGTGGGCTTGCACGATCCTGATCAGTCCCTAACTTTCGACGAAACAATGTTCAAGGATTGGACCACAAATTGCTGTCTTGAGGACAATTTCAATTTGGATATAGACTCTTTGACATTTTTACTTGATTCTGAGGAATGGCCATGATCGAGAAGAAAATGTATATTTTAGAGTAGAAGAAGACGAGAGGCAACATGTACACCAAAAAAGAAATCTGCATTTTTCTTAATTTAAACTTGTGTCCTGAGTGATTGATTATACTAACTGAAAAAATAGTATCCAGAGCGATTATTGTACGTTTGCAACCATACGATAATAGATTTTGGGTCCACAGCCCTCTCCTTTTCGCTTTAATAGATGTTAATTTTATTATTTTTCATAGCCAAAAATAAAAGAGAAAAAAACCACACAAGAATAATTTTTGCAATTCAAAGCAAATTACATTTTGATATGTTATGGTCATAGTACTGCTGACTACTTAATACAACAAATTCATGCTATTCTCTTTACATAGTCATAATGCCCTAATAACAACCCTCACAGGGTACTCGGGGTGATGAGTTTATTGGTTTAGAAGCCTAAAAATTACGTGTTCAATACACCGCACTATTAATTCATGGGATTTTCAGGATATTACATGTACAAAGAGTCGAGAATAAATTTAGTCTGACTAAAGACTAGATAACCCTTTTTTTAATAAATAAATAAATAAAATGTCCTAGTAACCATTTCACTTGTAAATCCTATGAAAGCATGCGTATCTTTTATATATCATTTGTTGGGTTCTAAGACTATTACTTTTAAGAGCAGCATTCAATTTTGAAATAGTAATTGGTAAATTTGATTGCCGCTTTTTAAGTGTTTGCAATTATATCAGTCGCCAAATATCAATTCCTTATTAGAACCTTTGTTTTTTAATTTTGGGTTAGTTAAATCTTAGAGAGACAGTTGCTGCAATTGACATGGTAGATCTTTCTTTTTTTTGGATAAAGATTGACATGGTAGATCATAGATGTAATTGCAAGTTATTTTCATCTTTAATAAGCTAGTTGCAACTTTTGCACACACATGCTAATATCATAGCCGCGTTTTGGCTTAGAAAATTCAAAGCTTCTATTTGATAACGCCTTGATAATTGAATTTCTTTTGAGTCCCTTGAATTATTATTTGATGATGTCGTCATGGACTTAGAGTTCCATACTCCCACTTGCGTGTGCCAAATGTGCGGTGAAGACTAACATGAACATTAGTAGTTTGTCCTCTAGGAATTATTTTTCTTGTCGTTATATGATACCATTCTTAAAAATAAAAAATAAAAATAAAAAGAAGAAAAGGCTTCAAACACTCTCCTTTTTTTTTTTTTCCTTTGAATTGCAGGTAGAACAGGGCCGACATGTTACGCTTTGGTAGGTAATGAAATATCTCCCCTTGTAATTGACCGTTAGATCGAAGTTTAGCCTACCAAATATATAATAAAATTCTTGCTATCCAACCAAATCAAACATCAAATCGTGTGTAATTTGATTGAAATAATTATAGCCCAGTTTTGTTGCGGCTTGCTTGAGTGCTGACGATCAAATATTTCATAAATTAGCTATCATGGAAGCAAAAAAGAATAGAAAGTGACTAGAAAATATCTGGCGTCACATAGCCATAATTTCCTACAATAATGCTTGTTTTAGGTTACCAAACATCTGAAAAACTCGAAAGGTAATAAATAGCTCTGTATTCATTTCAATTTTAAGATTATGACCTACAATAATCGTGATTATTTTCCATAACCAGGGTACCATAGTTGGAATGAGTCCTATTCTTAAGCAACCTATTAAGCCTTAGAATAAATGGAAAGAGGTGGTTGGCTAGTCAATAGGTTGAATTGTCTCACAAAAACTATCCGCATTTAATGTAAGAAAAAGACCCTAGAGCCTAGAGTAAGTAAACACGCCAATTCATGAAAAAAAGGTTGGAAGGCCATGGAGAAGCGAAGCTTAACGAGCCATATATAAGGCCGACCATTTTTAATACCATTTTAGTGGCAATAGTTTGTTAATTATTACTTTAGGCTTATTAATACTAGCTAGTTTATTAAAACTATTATTGATATTATCATGTTTAATTGTTGATTTTGTATTCAATTTCGTGCAGCCCGTGGGCACCATACTATAATTGTTAAGCAAAAAATAACTTTTCCCATCTTTCAGCCTCTGCAACGTGGAATTAAGCCAATGTTTGAGTGCAAGTCCTTACACATTATATCCATTGATTGAACCCTGCTGGTGGCATCTAAAACTTTAGTCTACTTTGGTATGTATATATATATGTTGCTTGTGAATTGCATGTTGTCCGTCATTCATAGTATACATTAATCACAAAGATGCTTTCAATTTTCATGCAGTTGAAACACAACCACCTAGATACGTACGTACGTACGTGCAAGTCAAAGAAAAGAAAGCTTGGAAGAAAAAAAATCTTCATTGTTCGGGCAAAAATGAAGGTAAAGTCACTTGTAAAACAGAAACTTGTAATGAGCAACTCAGGTTTATGTGATTGAATTTGATGTCACGTCCCAACCACACATTTTCATGGTTCCGGACCAGATTCACTGATGATTAATTTGGATGGAATCCCAGCATATTCTTTATCTGGCATTGGACTCCTAGCATATCCTTCGTCTGTGGCATTAATTAAATTAGGTATCCATCAAGGTTCAAGGAGATGAATTTAACCTAGCATCATCAAATCTGGCTTACTTCCGGCCCAAGTTAACAAAAAATACAGTTCTTGTTAATTCTAAATTTCAGTCCCTCCAACGTGTATTGCCACCTCTGCCCATTTCAAAGAGGCGTGTTACAATTGCTTTGATAGCAGTAAAAATCTTCTATTAAGTTATTGACCAAGACAAGCATGATATTGTCATCTGGGGGAAAAAAAAAATCACTGTTTTTTTAACAATTATAGTAGCCAGCGACATTTTTGTAAAAATAATGATGCTCGTGTTGAAACTGGAACGGTTTAACTCATTCATCAGATTCTCCAGAGCCCAGAGCCTGCTCCTTTGCACCATCTTTCCCATACTATCGTCTATCCCAAGATACTATCTGTCAAAATATAGTTCGTCGCAGTTAATCATGTCCTGTAGACACTGAAGTTAATGGATCTAGTGCAGCCACCATCGTTATTCATTTAATAAATAACACGGTTAACCAACATTTTAACACACTGTCATTAATGTTTAGAAGCAATTGTTGTTCCATTGCATGCCACATATGCATGTCATAGCTGTCCCTTGATAGCAAATGATGACCAATCGTCAGATCGATGTCAAGGCTTTCCGCAGCAGAAACTTCATATGCCTTCAAATTTCATGAATACTATATATCTAACACTTGCCCAGTAATAAAAATGAGATTTTATTAACAGGTGTCATTAAGGTAATTGTTAAGTAGTATTAAATGCTTACATTTTACGATAAATAACGAATTTTTAATATTAAAATACTAAATGAAAATACTAAAATACCCTTAAAAATTGTTTTGTATTACTTTAATAAAACCTAATAGTGTGTTTGGGTAAGGGATTTATACACGGAATTTAGACCCATGACAGCATTTTTAAATTCCATAACAAAAACTTTCTTGTTTGGGTGAAGTATGGAAAGAAATTTCAAAATTCAAGGGGAATTGTAGCAAGATTTGAGGGCTCAAAATCCCAGATAAAAATTCCACCAAAAAAGACGTTATTTCCTAAATCCAATGTTCAATGCTCCCAGCCAACCCACAACATCAATATGAACTTGATAACAAAATATTTGCCCGACTCCAAATAGAATTTAGATCGCTTCCGAAAGGTCACGAGCGCCACCCACCACCACAAACAAAGATAGGACCACCAACTCCTCTACCTCTTCTTATTCTTCTTCTTCTTCTTCTTCAGATTTGTGGTTGTCGCCGGAAAATCGCCATGAAATACAGTAAATGTGGCACCTTTTTTTTTTCGGGCAACGACTGCATCATCTGCAATGACACCAGTGAAGTTCATCAAGGATGCCAATTTTACCAACATGAATGAATATTTCATTAAAAATAATACTGGCCCCAACTCTCCATGGCCAATATTAAGCCATGGACTTTGAAACCCATGGCTATGGTTGACATTATTACTCATACGCTATTCTTACAAGGATTGTGGACTGTTGAGTACCTAAGTGTGGAGGACCTTGAAACTCATGGCTATTAATTGATTTCGTTTTTTTTTTTTTTATTTTTATAAGTATTAATTGATTTCAATGTACTGTTTTTATGCTTTGAATTTCACTGTGGATTTCTTTTAAAATAAAAATAAAAATGTTAGTACAGTATTAATTTAGTTGAGTGATTTCCTTATCTGTACCCAAACAATGAAATTAATAATTATTGGGATTTTGAATGATGGGGTTGTAAATCCCATCATTTTAGATTTTCTATGTAAATAATAAATTCTTCATCCAAACACAACATAAGAGTTGTTTGGAGTGAGCATGTGATTCAACAACTATGTTTGAAGTCAACACCAAGTTATTGGAAGAAAATTCTACTTACTCCAATTAAAGTACTATTCAAGTGTTATCAAGGAAGGAAAGGAAATTACTTCATATCTATAAAAGGGAAAAGGTAACTCTGGCCAATTACATAAATTCCAATAAATCCCTAAAATTAAAAATGATCTAATAAATCAATGGGGTCCGTCAATTCATAAGCCACTATGTGGGGAAAATAATCCTCTCCATGTCAAAATCTCTCCATTTTGTCCATTTTATGGTTCAGATTAAATATTACAAATCTAACGGTGTATAAATTGCCACGTTATTTAAAATTTTAAGTAACGTGGCAATCTATACACTGTTAGATATAGGAAATAAAATCTGAACTATGAAATTGATCAAATTGAGAGATTTTGAAATGGAGAGGATCATATTCTACTGAATAGACGGTCTTCTTGTATCAATATTCATAAACATGTGTGATTGGAGCCGAAGACTTGTATAGTGTACTCCACCAAAACTTTCCTTTTCATATGCCATATATGATTAAAAAAGCCTCTCTTTCACCTTTTCTAAGTTGAATTTTTTATCTCTCAATGAATACGACTAATTATTTATAAAATTATAAATGTGACAGAATATGTGAACATATTCCCTTAAAACCTAGTGCTCAATTATTAGGAAGACTTTGCCTCCCCAATTCCCAACCAGTAGACTTGCAGAAGCAAAGGCCGTAAAGGGGTATTCGGCCCAGTGGTAATCCTCCTTCCTAAAAAACCTCACTCCTCTATGACGGCATGAGTTCGATCCCTGATATTCTCAAAATATATATGTGTGTGAGTTTAGATTAGAATTTCTATCATATATATATATATAAATAATAAAATAATAAAAAGGCCGTAAAGTTAAAACATTAAAACCATGTTACCGTTTATTGTAGTAAAAAATAAAATAAAATAAAAACTCTTGAAACTGACAGTATAATAGATTAGCAACCCCAAATAAAAAGGGTTATGATGGGATAGTCTGTAGTTATACTGCAGAACAAATCGCAAAGTTCAACCAAAAGCTTGAGTTTATAATATTTTTAGGGTAAAACTTAGGTACAATTTCTTAAGTTAGGTACATTAGGTTCCTCAATTGAATTCAAACACATTGTTACATTAACCAATAAAACATAAACAATATTATCTTTTTCAAGAATATTTAAATTCAATGTATTTGAATTCGATTAAGAACCTAATGTACTTGACCTAAGGAACTGTACTTAAGTTTTATCCATATTTTTATACTCAAATAGTAGAACATAGCATTAAACATAAGAGAGTTACAAACATCTTGAACTAGAGGAAATTATTTACCTGCACATATCCAATAACGGTGATGAGGAAAACGACACCACTACGAGCAGTGGTGGAAGGAGGGGCCTGGCCCCCTTACCTTTTGAAAATCCCCTCATCCTTTTAAATATATATTTTATAAAAAAAATATTTAACTACATTTATATAAATGATTATAATGTATTATTTTTCTCTCGTTCCCTAAGTAACTCATTAAATCAAAACCTATTCAATGTATATTTTCTTAAAAATAAATAAGTTTATATAAATGATTAATGCATTTTTTTTTTTTTTTTTTCTTATTACTCTTACTTCACGCATATTCAAGAGATATATTCTTAAAAAATAAATACGTGCCAAAAGTTTATAACTCGGTGGCATTCTTTTTATCATCTTTATGAGGAGAACCTAGCTTACAGTAAGTTAACTAATAGATTCAAATCTGAAAGGACAAGAAAGATTTGATTTTACTAAAGCTTCCAATCATAACAATATGGGGTTTTAATGGGAATGGACTGAGGAAGAGCATTCTCCATGTAGGATTGGCTAGGGCATGATCTAGCCTTTCCTTAATGAGTTCACTATATTCGACAGATTTGACCAAATGTACTTCGGACCCACAACAATCTACGTGAGATTTTGAAGCCTAGCAACATAAACTAAGTCCCCTTCACCACTTGTTGTAATAGTGGACTAATTAAAAATAAAAATAAAAGTATGATAACTAAATCTCTTTAATAAAAGTCTTCTTTATTTTCTTAAGTTAAACATTTTTGTTTTTGGCATTTAGAGAATTAAAGATAGGGACAATACATTTTTTTTATTTTCCAAAGTTAAACATTTTTGTTTTTGGCATTTAGAGGATTAGAGATAGGTACAATATTTTTATTTTCTATTTTTAGAAGAAATGACAAATGTAGTTTTTGTGGATAGGAAGTAGAGACCCTTATTGTAGTTTTTATTATTTTTATATTTTTCTTATTTTGAATTATATATAATTAGGCATGTAAAGTGCTGTTTATTATTTAAATTATTTAAAATTGGTAAATTTTTATATGTTTTATCATTTAAAAATATTACTATACTCTAACTATGTATCTCTAATTTATTTAACAACAAATCTTGATCTAAAATGTTTAAAGAATATTAATGATAATCAATATGATTCAAAAGATAGTTCATAGCTATCTTACAAATTGACTTAAAAAAAAAAATGTTTTGAGTTATGTAAACACTAAGCTCATGTAAATATTTTTGTTATATATTTTTGTTAAATTATGTTAAAGACATACTTATATCTATATATATATAATATAAATTAAATTTCTTTTTTGGGTTTAAATGTTTTTATATATATATTAACTTGGTCCAATTGAAATAAAATTATATATAATAAAATAAAATAAAATTCTAGTGCTAAACTTGAGATTGGTAGAAACTATAGTTTGACAAAACTGGTATTAAGAGCATTCACATTTAGCTCATTAAACCGTATATTTTTCTAAAATATAGCTATACACACGCACAAAGCTCTCACATCAGGCTCGTAAAGGGCTCAACATTCAACAATAAATAATTTTGAACAGTAACTCACTTAATACTTTGAGTTACTGTAGATAAAAAAAAAAATAACATATATTATATTTGGGTTCTCTCTCCTCAAGCCATAACTATCTAGCCTCTCGAGCTCTCGAGCTCGCGACTCGCTAGTCATCCACAAACGGCCCCGATCTCCATCAACGAGAAGAAGATATGAGCAAACAATGTTGATCAATATCCACTTCTACCCAGCTTGGGTTTTCTCTCCTCATCGAGCTCGCGACTCGTTGGTCCTCATCACAGTTTAAAGGTCACTAGTCCTCATCGCCGATTGAAGCCCACGCCTTCAAGGTCGTTGATTCGCGTCGCCAGGTCACATATGGGTTTGAAGTTAGGTTTTACATTTTTTTTTTTTTTTTTTTTTTTTTTTTTTTTTGTGGTTTGATCTGAGATCGAAGCTAGATTTTCCTTTAGTTTCAGTATTTAGTGTTGGGTTACAGATCGAAGCTTGATCTGGAATTTCCTTTAGATTACAGATGAACTGAGACTAGTGTTGGTGTTGGTTTGTTGTGGTATGAAAGGGAAAGTGAGAGATGGAATTAAAAACTTATTTATTTATTTTGGAGAGTTGAAAAATAATATATAAATAGAATGTAGAAGTAAAATAGAGAGCCGTGTGACAAATAAATTTGCTAAAATAGAACAAATAAGTGTTTTAGTTACCATTTGACTAAAATTAGCCAGAGGCGGCTGATGGAAACGCTCTAATTAACAATCTTTTCGGAGGCTAGAATTCTAGGATTCTAGGATGCTTAAAGTAAACAACAATTGTAAATCTTGCCAAATTGTAATTGAAAGTTGATGCATATATTTGACTAATATACCACGCTACCTGACATTCCAGCAAGGTGGAATTGACATCAGGCTAATGGAAGGGTAGATAAGATAATGACATGTTTCAATTTTTCACACATCGATCACAATTCCTTCCCCCTTGGAAATAAAACATTATTTGTAACTATTACTGTCTTTATATTGAAGATCTTCACGATATCATGATGACATGAGAACTTAAAGATGCTGAAGCAGTGAAGTAGACGTACCACACAAGTTGAATTGTTTTGTATTGACCAAACACCATATAGAGCTGTCTTCTATTTTTCATGTTATGACTAAAGACTTTCAACCTAGCTTCTCATTACAAGAAAACTTGACCCATCTAGGATATATGAAACATAGAAAGTAGTGTTGCGGCGTTATCCTGGTTCGACACAACACAACAACCTGGCTTCCGGGTTGCCATCATCAACAGGTTCTGGAAAGGAGGGTCTACCGTCTAGAAGCAACTATAGTTTAATTAGGTGATAGCAAAACTATAATTATTATATCTATTCTATAAGCAAATATTTCCTGGCAAGCAAACCAAGAAGCCTAAGAAACCATATTTACAAGCATAAATTAAAAAATAATAATAAATGAAAGACATTAAATTCAAATCGTTGAATTTATTACACGTGCTTGATGGAATTTTTTTTTAATTGTTTGATGGAATTCTATCATTATGTCTGTAGTTCTTTTAATGATCAATAATTGTATCTTTCACTTATGTTTTATATTATTCATGTCCTAAAGATCTGTAACTTACATTAAAATTGTCTAAGAGGATTCGAATCCATTAAATTATCATTCCTGTATAATAATAATTAAAATAATAATTATAAAAAGGGATTGCCACCCTTTGACTCAATCCCCGACAAAATTGTCTAAGAGGATTCGAATACATTAAATTATCATTCCTATATAATAATAATTATAAAAAGGGATTGCCACCCTTTGACTCGATCCCCAACCCCAGCAAATTTAAATAAAGGTAAAACTTAGGTTAGGTACATTAGGTTTCCCAATTGAATTTAAACATATGGTTGCATTAACCAATGAAACATAAACAATGTTATCTTTTCCAAGAATATTTAAATTCAATGTATTTGAATTCAATTAGAAACTTAATGTATTTAACCTAAAGAACTGTACCTAAGTTTTACCCTTTAAATAAAAATAAATAAATAAAAACTTTTTATTAATTGGGAAATTGCAACCCTTCATTAAAGAGATGTAATTATTTCTAATCAATAATATATTTAAATCATATACAGATAGCAATATCCTCCCACGAAGTAAAACCAAAAAAATATGTGTGCATACTTAGTAAATTCATGAGCACATAAATATAAAGGGCAATGATTGCTTCATACTATCTCATTGCACATGTACACCACTTTACACACCATATAATTATAAATATATATATATATATATATATATATATATATATTTTTTTTTAGTTACGATAGTATTTAAACCTATGGCGTCCGCTCATGATGGTTGCTCTTACCATCAGGTCAAGACACTAATTGGTTTTTGGTGTAGGCATGGATTTGAACTCAGATCCCTTACTCGACAACAAGAGACTTTACCAGTTGATCTAACTAGAACCTACATAATTGTAAATATTTGTGAAAGTTAATGTTCACATCTTGTGGATGTATGTCCACACCGAATGAAAATCTTCTATCCCACTGTTTATGTTCCACTTTATACTCCACCAATCACAACTCGACAAGTGTTTTTTTTTCCTTTCCTTATAAAAAAACTAAGATTTAAAATGGAAAAAAAATCTAACACAATCTAATACATGGCTAATTGTGATTGGTGAAGTATAAAGTGGAACATAAAAAATGGGATAGAAGATTTTCATTCATCCACACCTAAGTAATAGTGAGTGATGTAAGATAATATTTACCCATAGAGTATCAAAATTGAGAAAGTTGTGGAGTCTTAATTAAACACTGGTATTTGTTTCTACAAACCACAATTCAAGAGGAAGGCAAAATGAAATTGGGGTTGTCAAGACTCAAAATAGATTAGTCAAAGTTTGATATCCTCGCTAATACTCATTCACTTGTTCACAACCAAATTTTTCATAACCAATTTCTTCCTTTTGAAGGTTACTTTCTTTTTTAATAAGTTAATTTGTTTATTTAAAAAAAAATTAATTAGAATATAATTATATCTTTAAAAAAAATTGAAATTTTCAAAAGTCATTTATAAACAAATAAGTTTTTTTAAAAAAAAAAAACTTATATATATATATATATATATAATAAAATAAATAAATAAAGGTCTTCCAATCGGACACTCAAATTACAACAGTTTTTCTTCATCTACAATATTTTTGTTTTCCAGAAGGATAATACGACATCTAGTTGGAGTGTCTAGCACAACAAATTTGATAAAAAAAATAGCTCGCAGCTGTCATGGGTTCAAATTATAAATGATAGATAATAAACTGAAATTAATAGTGTGCCCAGATAAAAACTAATAAAAAAACTAACCACTCAACTATTGTAAAAAGACTCTGCCTATAACATTACTTGAATGAAGGGATTTTACGTCAACCCATGACTTGCTACTTGAAGATTACACGTCCGCTCTAGTCAGCACTGGACACAAATTGCTTAAAAAAAAATAAAAAAGTCATACTGTGGGCCCAATTTCTTAAACATATGAATTGGGCCTTGCGCCCGATTTTTCTTACGGAATGGGTTGCTTGGGAAAAATATTACCCAAGCTGACATAAAATTGATTGAACGGGCTGTGGGCAGCCAATATCTAAAGCCCAAGTTATACCAAATTAAAGAATTAAGTCCAGGTGAGTCTAATTGATTAACTAGTAAAATCTCTTGTCGTCGAATAATGAGCTTAGGTTCAAATCCTGCCTAAATGGTGTCTTAGGCTCTTGGCTTGATAGTAGCAACAATTATCAATAAGCGGATGTCATATGTTCAAATGGTATAGTAACTATATATATATATATATATATAAAGAAAGAAAGAAAGAATCAAGTCCAACTTACGTTCAAACACACAATGGGTGACCTGGAAAACCCGGTTAAGGCATGCAGCAACCACTAAAAAGATAAAAGAAGGAAAGAAGGAAATTTCTTGAGAAATTTAACACCCATGAAGAAACAAGAAGATTTAAGTGTTCAAAATCAAAGCATGGATCAAGCCCATGTGTTCTTTCATGGAGTGCCACATTTATAAGTTTGGCATGGTCCAAAGGGCCACGTGATTCCATGGCAGGGTTTGTTGTAAGGTAAAGGCCCGATTGGCTAATTAGCAACATCAACAACAACAACCAAAAAAGAAAAAGGCCTGATTGGCTTAATCCGCATCACGTCAGTAGCTGCCTTTTAAGGAAATTTAATCACCATCGTTACCCTTGCTCATTGAATGCAAAATAAAAAATGCCTTCAGCTTCGGGTTGTGTCATGTGTGATTTAGCAGCATAAGGCATATTTACCTTCAAAGGCCTTTAACCAAACAAGACTGAAAGATCTTTATTTGGTAACAACCAGATGTGGACCAAAGACCTATGAAGGCCCGATGCCCCAAAACAAAAAGCTTAGAAAAACTCCTTCAGTAACCCATTAACCAAAACCCTATTCTAGCCTTCTAGGTAAAATATGCCTAATAAATCCTAAAATACACTGTCAATGGATTAGCAATCCAATAGGTAAAAGTAGCTTTGAGCTAAGGTGAGCATTCTCAACCGGTTAGGCAAAATACTGTATAAGTCAAAATATAGCTAATAAACCCTAAAAATTGCTCCCATTGGACTAGCGACATATTGGGCAAAATAACTTTAAACTAAAGTACTTAGGCAAAAATACCTAAGCACTTTAACTTAGACAAAACAATATTTTATTATAAATTTTATTTTTAATTAGTTTCTCTCCCTTTCTCTCTCCCTTTATTGGGTTATGTGTTTGGATGTTTTGAATGATATAATAAAAAATAAGTAAAGAAATAATATTATAATAAATTAGAATTGAGAATAGAGAATCGGATGTGGGTGTTTTAAAAAGTGATTAAGCAAAATTGAAAAAGTAGTTCCTAAAGCTAAAATTGGGATATTATTTTAGCTATACCATTGGGAATGCTCATTTTACCTATGCACTATAGCTTAGGCAAAGGAATATATAATATATAATAAACCTTAAAATACACCCTAAAATACACTCCCAATTGAGTGCTTTAGAAAATATAATAAAAAAATAAAAAATAATAATATTTTAATAAAATAGAGTTAGAAATAGATAATCGGATGTGAGTGTGTTTTGAAAAGTGGTTAGTTAAAATAGAAAAAGTAGGGGGTCTTAAGCCAAATTTTGGATAGATCCATCATTGCTCCTTAGATGTCGGTTTTTCCTCTTCATTGTTCCTTTGGATAGATCCTTTTTTGTTGTTTTGTTGCTAAAGCCTTTGGATAGATCCATCATCCATCTATAATAATCAATAATATAAGAAACACATATTTTTTCATGGATTGTTTCAGCCCTCTCTCAAATGCACTCTTCACTTGAGTCCACCACAAAACAAGAAAAAGTGAAAGTATGTGAAAATTTTGGTGAATCATTCTATGAGGACTTTGGTAAATAGTCTTAAACCCTAATTGCCTAATATTATTTATTTCTCCCTTCACGCTGTCCTAGTCTTCTCCATATTGGTAACCATCAACCCTCTCCTTATTTTCTCTCAGTCTCACTCTCACTCTCTCCTTCTAATTTTTTTTAAGCCAAACCTCACATGATTAGGACTCATCAACTTTGTATTGGCTAACCCCTAATCTCAAACACTGTTGGGGATTGCCAGGAATCATTGGGAACTATCACATCTTAATTGAATCAAACTCAAACCCACGTGTTTTCAAGTTGAATTCGCTAGATTGAGTGCTCCAAATGGTATGTTGTGTGTTTTCTTTTTTCATAAATTTAAGTTGTTTTAATCTATTTGTTATGGTTTTATCAAATCCAATCTATTTATAAAATTTGAGGTTTTTGGCTCAAGCAAATGGTATTAAAACTTTAGGACCTTAGATTAATTTTTACGGATCTTGAGAAAATCTTTGAAGCTAGTAGCAAAGAATAATATTTAGGGAAAATTACACTTTACCACCCTCAACTATCACCCCTTTTTCACTTCACCCCCTAAACTTTAAAAAGTATCAATTGACCCCCTAAACTAATCCAATTGCACGGCCGTTACCCCCTGTGACCAAAATCGCGTTAGAATTGACGGAACAGTGTAACACGTGACATGCACGTGACATACGGGCCCACCCGGACAGCTATCACCCACAATTACCTTTGAAAACCCGAAAATGCCCTCATCCACTTTTTTTCTCTTTCTTCTTTCTTCTTCTTCCTCTAAAACTCCCTCACTGACCATCAAATGTTAAAGCAACATGTCAAGAGCTGAGTGGTATCAAACAACACGTTTCCCTTCAATGATAAATCCGTGCCCAAAGTTTCAACGAATCAGCACTTGAATTCATGTCGAAACAATTTAGATTTGGCCTTATCTGATTATTTTGCAGCACTCCAAAATAATAATAATAAAACTCATAAATAAAAGTCATCCAAGTCTTTCATCACCTTTTCAAGCTTATAAATTTGGAGCTTCCCTTTCTTCTTTGTGCCCACTACTTGTCAATACTCCATAGTTAGTGCTTATATAGTTATATATCTATATATAGCTTTGTCACTATACGAACAAAGCCAAGCCAAAGGCATTGGCAAGTTTAAGGCCCTGACACAATATCATGGCATTAGTAAAAATTGCATGGGCAAGCACCCGTGAGGCCACACGGGTGCTTGACTTCATCAAAGCCATCGTGGTCGAGTTCATTACAACTCCTAAACTAACAACAATTCCTAAAGATAATCCCTAAACAATTGCTCTGTTGGACAGCACCCAAAACAGAGTTTTATTTGATTGCCAACAATCCTAAGCAATCCTAAACCATCCAGTAACATCAAACACGTAACCTATAAAACATGTAGCTATTTAAAACTCCCATTTGCAACCAAGTTAACGGATCAAATTTGATAACCACTGAGTTGACTCAGCAACATGCACTACATGCAACTTGCTTGTAACATTAAACAAACAATGTGTTTTTCCTTCTGCTTCCTGAATTTTCTTTAACCTGTCTGTTGTTAGACATTATCAAACTGCAGAACTGAGGTTTGCAAAGCACTTGGAATTCCAGAAGAGCAATGTGAGCTATCAATGGGCATGTCTGCAGACTTTGAGCAAGCTGTAAGACTATTCTGAAGCTGTTCTTCTGCTTTTTTATGTTTTGATGTTTGTTTATTTTCTTTAGTGCTAGGAATTTAGAGTATCAAGGAATTGAGCTAAGAAAGTATAAACTTTAAACAAGCACGTTGCATGTAGTGCATGTTGCTGAGTCAACTCAGTGGTTATCAAATTTGATCCGTTAACTTGGTTGCAAATGGGAGTTTTAGATAGCTACATGTTTTATAGGTTACGTGTTTGATGTTACTAAATGGTTTAGGATTGCTTAGGATGGTTTAGGATTGCTTAGGATTGTTGGCAATAGATTGTTGGCAATAAAACTCTGTTTTGGGTGCTGTCCAACAGAGCAATTGTTTAGGGATTATCTTTAGGAATTGTTGTTAGTTTAGGAGTTGTAATGAACTCGACCACGATGGCTTTGATGAAGTCAAGCTGTGTGGCCTCACGGGTGCTTCCCATGCAATTTTTACTAATGCCATGATATTGTGTCAGGGCCTTAAACTTGCCAATGCCTTTGGCTTGGCTTTGTTCGTATAGTGACAAAGCTATATATAGATATATAACTATATAAGCACTAACTATGGAGTATTGACAAGTAGTGGGCACAAAGAAGAAAGGGAAGCTCCAAATTTATAAGCTTGAAAAGGTGATGAAAGACTTGGATGACTTTTATTTATGAGTTTTATTATTATTATTTTGGAGTGCTGCAAAATAATCAGATAAGGCCAAATCTAAATTGTTTCGACATGAATTCAAGTGCTGATTCGTTGAAACTTTGGGCACGGTTTATCATTGAAGGGAAACGTGTTGTTTGATACCACTCAGCTCTTGACATGTTGCTTGAACATTTGATGGTCGGTGAGGGAGTTTTAGAGGAAGAAGAAGGAAAGAAGAAAGAGAAAAAAAGTGGATGAGGGCATTTTCGGGTTTTCAAAGGTAATTGTGGGTGATAGCTGTCCGGGTGGGCCCGTATGTCACGTGCGTGTCACGTGTTACACTGTTCCGTCAATTCTAACGCGATTTTGGCCACAGGGGGTAACGGCCATGCAATTGGATTAGTTTAGGGGGTCAATTGATACTTTTTAAAGTTTAGGGGGTGAAGTGAAAAAGGGGTGATAGTTGAGAGGTGGTAAAGTGTAATTTTCCCTAATATTTAATCTTATATGTTTTCCTTATTAGGTATTGCTACATGTGGTTTGCTATAGGTTTCGAGGATCTTGGTGACAAATTGGTGTAGGTTTGATTGTCGCTTAAGTGATTGTGTGTGCTTGATAAGTCAAACTGCACACACTACTCCGTTTGTGTTCTCCATATTCATCGATGAACCCATTGGATGTTCCTTACGTCTCCTTAACTCATTGACAACCTTTTTACATATTGTATTGTGGATACTTGTGACCCTTTTTAATATAACATTACTTTCATTTAAATTTTGAGCTATTCTATTTGCAAAACTAAATTTTTTACACTTGTACGCACCCTTAATTGAATTCTTTGCCATGAAATAATTTCAGTCACCCTACCCATGAAGGCAATACTTGGGCCATGATTAAGATTATGTGGTGTGTGGATGCACAAATTTTCTTACTTACCACGTATCGCCTTGTGAGTGGCTGAACGTGGGTTAGATCTGTTTGAAGGGGATGTTGAGCCCAAAACTCTACACTGGGCTTGTTAGGTTGCCCGATGGCTAATGGTGCCTCCCTCTGAAGTTTCTGATCTGTTGGGCCACAATACTCACAAAGAAAGGTCGTCGTAGACAAACAAAATCAGTGCCACAGAATTAAGACTAATCACAATGCACTTTACTTTCACCAGGACTTACAATAACGATAAGATGTAGGAAATTTATAGTAAACAGTAGAACTCAGGAGGTTTAATGAGCGGGAAGAGGATTAATTACTATGATAAATATGTATGAATCAACATCATTAAATGGTGTAAGTGTTTGGTGGTTGAAGATAGGTCTTTGGTTGTGGCGGACAGAAAGTGTTTCAGTTTGCCATGATTCTTCAGAAAGTGTTCTGGGAATTGGTTATCTTCTAGTCTTAAGCTTGATGAGTTAGCTATTAAGATCAGACCAACTCCGGATCCAAAATCAACCAACCCCCCTTTCTTATTTCTAACCCCTCTTTATAGTGGTATTAATATCTTGTGGTCTTACCCATTGTCTTCTTAATCATGATGTTTACTGTTTATCTGAGAGATCAAAGAATTGAGGATTTTGACTAAATCTTATCTGGGTTAAGGAGATAATCTTTATCTCTTGCAGACCTGATTTGGGCTGCGACAGACAAATAATCTCTCTTTTCTGATGTTGGGGTTGGTGAGTATTAAATACTTGACAAGAAGAGTTGGAGTAATTGAGTTGACCCATACACGTTTTGTATAATTTAGTTTGATCTTACCATTGCATTGTATCCCCAGCAGATGTAATGCTTTCATGTTACGGCAGACCAACGAAATTCAGTAAATTAATCCCCTACCTCCAAACCGACCTTCCTAAGTTTTATGTTGAAGATGAACAAGGACCACCGGAATGCTAGGCCATGGTGGTCGCTACTCTTAAGTGGTGGCAGCCTTGGTGGCCATGGTAGCTCTCTTGGCTTCATCTGTTCTTACTTTGTCTTCTCCATCACTTCACCCATCACAGCTTGTGTTGCAATAGACATTTTTGTGAAATATCTACCGCATATAATGGTTAATGGGAAGAACCAGCTACCTTGAGTAATCATGATAGCATGAAGACCTACGCTTTTGCATTGGAAAAGCACTTCATGAGTGCCTCAAGCACCGCGCCAAAGGGAGGGAAAAGATCATCACACGTGTGATGATTTTGGCTCTTAATTTTGAACAACTCTGGCGGGTCCCACGGCATCTCAGCAGGTGTGTGTTTGAATTAAGTGGGTTGGCTTGTATTGGGGCTTAAGTGATGGCCCAATGCCATGTCCCTTTGTTTCTATCACCGTAGACTACTGGGCTTCGTTTGCCTTGGACCCTCAAAGCAAAGTTTGGTACTTTGGGTTTGGGCTGGTGTGGCAAAAAACGGGCCTCTACATTTAGCTCCTCGAGCCCAAACCTCACATGATGTGTGGTTTGGGTGAGTATTTGTTCAGGGAGAAATATATATGTATATAAGTTATAATATTACATAATAATATTTCTTTTCTCCCTCTTTTTTTTTTTTGTACGTGGGTTCCTTCTTTTATGGGTGTAGTGGCAGATGGGGAATGTCAATTACTGACAGTTACCAGGCTAACCCTTCTCTTCATAGTGCCTTTTGGCACTTAAAGTTTCAAGGTTTAAATCCCAACCACCAGCCCCCAAATCATTTATTTCATCATCATAAGAAAATTTTTGGTTTAACAAAAGGAGAGAGAAAAGCTTGAACCTCTTAGTCCACCGATTTCTCTTTCCCTCCTCTTCTTCTTTTCTTCCTTGTTTCTCACCAATGGCTTCTTCCTCCACAATTCCTCCGGCGAGTTCCATTCGTCCATCCACCACCGGCGAGTACTCACAAACCCCAACGGCGGGGCCTACGGCATCTACCGAGGCGGTGGCAGATGTCCCCATGGCTCCTCCCTCTTCTTCAGGCGAAGCCAGCGACCCAAAGGAGGGCTTCGTTTTTCCCCTAGTAGACCCCTGGTATGAGAGTAGTCTTTTGTTCCCCTGTACTTCTTTTGATTTCTCTTCTCCTCCTCATGATTGGGAGTGAACAACCATGGGACCAGAGATAGTGGTAGATCAGGCTTGGGTTCCCTACCTTGATAAGATTTCTGATTTGTTGATTCAGCGGCAGGATATCCAACCTTGTCCCCATAGACTTCGAATTCCCTTGTGCTGCCTCTAAGGATTGGTCTCATTAGGTAGATTTAGAGATCTTGGACCGTGAATTTTAGGGAAATCTGCGGAGGGCTGGCATCCATTGGTCTATCGTGATCTCAAGGAGTTGTGGTATGTTCAGGGACACCGAACCTCTCTGTCAAGTGTTGCGGAGGTGGTACCCCGCCACCCACACCTTTTTCTTTGCGTGGGGGGAGCTTACATTGACTTTGGAAGATATAGAGAATCACTAGATGCTTCCCGTTTTGGGTGAGTTTGATCCTTCTACCATAGAACTGTCTGCGGAGGAAGAGGAGATTGATGAGGCTTTGCGAAGACATTCATCTACCAGAGTGACTAGTTGGCCTGCCCTCTTCCTTCATCATAAGGACGTTCATGTCCGTCGTGCCGCTTTCATCGACTATTGGCTTTGTAAGTGTGTTTTCGGCAACTTTCCTTACAATGCAGCAAACACACTTTACATTCCGTTGGCTGTGAAAATTTATGTTGGTTGTTGTTTTCCCCTTGCTCCCATGTTTCTTGGCCACTTGTATTCTCAATTGGACTTACTCCATGATTGTGAAGTTGAGGAAGATTCTTGTCATATTATTGCTACTGCTTTTAATGCCACAGTATTGCAAACTTTTCTTTGGGAACATTCTGTGAATTATACTTTCATTGCCAAAGACAGAACAACTGCATGGGGCAAGTTTTCTGATCTGCTGCAACGTTTTTTAGATCGTTTCCCAGATTTTTAGGATAATCTGCCGTTTGTCTACCACTGGGTTGGTTTGAAAACCAAAGATCATGAGTTGGTTGCTTCTCTTGACTTCGAGGAGAACATGTCGTTGAGACCTTATGGTGAAGATTACCCCGACTTTTCTTGCATTTCAAACCTTAGTTGGTTCAGCCAACCGGCCTCCCTAAGTTATGAATTGAAAGCCGAAGACTATCGGGGTCTAGCATATCTGTCTGCTGTAAGCCCAGGTTGGCTACCCATCTTGTCTGCCACAGGCCTTGGATTTACCCTTTACTGTGTGCAGAGGGTAAAGAGGCAACTCGGCCTAGATCAAGAAATGCCTGGCAGCCTTAAGGAGTCTGTGCCTTCATCTCCCAGTTTGGCACCCTTCATTAAAGATCGTGCATTTGCTTATTGGAAAGGCAAAGTCAACCGCATGATGATTCCAAGTGGTCATAGATTCGACTTCAACACCGTGTCTATAAATGCTTATTGGCAAAGGCTGGCTTATGCCATGGCGGGCTATGTGAAAAGTGGCAGGGGTAACAAGGCTCCTATATCTAACTACTGCAAGCTGCAAATTTCAAGCCCTTGTTTTTCTCCTTCTTCCCGATCTGCCATAGCTTATAGGAATAGCCAAAAACTTGGCTTTGCCAAATGGGATGAGACTAGAAGTGGTTGGATTGTATATACCACGCATTTCCCTGAGGGTTTGAGAGTTAATTAATGTTGTAGAGGAACGCCTTGTCATGCTCTCTAAGTGAGGGAAATGGGCTAAAAGAGACGCCCCTGTAAACTCATCTGTGGAGAAAAGCTTTAAGAAGCGGGCTCACTCTCCTAAGAAGACTCCTTTAAAGAAGACCAAGGCAGGAAAAAAGAAAGAGTCTGCCACCCCAGTGCCTGAGCTTGAGAAAGAGTCCAGCACAACCTCTTTAAAGAAGGTAGTTGAGTCTGTCGTTGCTCCTGTAAAGGCCAAGGGTGTGGTTATAGGATCCTCTAAGAGGAAATTTGCTGCAGTGCCTGCCTTGGAGGGTGTGGAAAAGCAGGCGGTTTTTTCTACCAAGGTTGGAAAGAAAAGTGTTACTCTCCGTTCCTCTGAGGATCAAAGGAAATTTGCTGTATCTCCCTCATCTCCGAAGGGTGGACAACAATCTATGGTTCCGACTCATTCATCTCCCAAGAAGAAGAAGTCTATCGTTCCTCCTTCAGGTGCTTCTACTCGCACACGAAGTAAGAGTGCATCTGTAATCAAGCAAACTGGTTCCAAAGTAAGTTTTTTTTCTTTGTTTGTCTGCTGCTCTTACTTTGCTATTCTTTTTTACATTTTCTTATTCTTTCATCTGCGGCAGGCAATGCACAAGTCTGGCGAGCCTAGCGGTGTTGTTGTTGAGGTTATCTTGAAATTTCCTTTCGTTTTGATTTCTTTTTTGGGCCAAATTTGTATTGTCTAACCCATGTTGTTTACTTCTTCCTTTAGGATTCTGACACCACTGCTGATGTCATCTCCTCAAGCTTTTCTGGTAGAAATAATCCTTTAGCTGCTACCACAGATCGAGATGAGAACATTGGAGGGAGTTCCGAAAGTAGTTTCAAGGCAGATGTTGGATCTACTGAGGGAGGTCACTCTATCGCCAATGACTCACTTTCTGATGTAGCTCCAGGCTCTATGAACGAGGAGCAAATGGCATATGTGGGATTTGCCACAAATGGTGATGACGTGCTTGAGGCTGCTGAGTTGAATGTCGAGTCTACCAATTTGATAGGGCATAATTTGGCCATTGTCACCCATGCTAGCCACACTTTTGAGTATGGTCATGATAACAGTGATGCCGTAGACTCTGATGAAATGCCTCTGTCATTTTCTACATTGTAGATGGCCCTGACGAGTGGGACTACAAGTATGTTTCATTCCACTTCTACTTCTTTGAGTTGTGTAGATAAGGAATATACATGTATATATTTTGAATGTTGTGTGTTGATCCGCCGTAGGCCCTGATGCCCCTATGTCTTATGTTGTGGAGGGAGTTTCTTTCTTTGGAGCTACTCCTCGATTTGGTAGCATTTCGGCTGGTGGTATCATCATACCGGCAAGCTATATTATTGGGGAAGTTCCCTTAGTTGAGAAGTTTCCCGCTGCTAGTGAAGTTCCCATGCTTAAGGAGATTCATACTCAAGGCTTTGAGGGGAATGAATTTGTGGCAAACTTGGAAGTTGCTCCAAAAGTCTGTGGTAATATTGACAGCGCTGTTGGTCATGGTATGCGAGCTGAGGGTACTAGTTTTCCTACGACGACCACACCTGTTGGTGGTGAACACTTGGACAACATAGGTGAGTTTGAATTTCTCACCCCCTCTTTTGGTAGTCATATGCAATGTCCCTTAGACTTAGCCACGACATATCAAATGTTCTATAAACTTGATCGTGTCATATCTCTGTTATTCCATAGACTTGATTGTCGTCATATGAAATATTGTTCTATAGACTTGATTGTTGTCATATGAAGTATTCTGTTTCATAGACTTGGCTGTCGTCATATGAAATGTTCTGTTCCATAGACTTGGCTGTCGTCATATGAAATGTTATGTTTAGACTTAATCATGTCATATGAGATGTTCCATAGACTTGATCGTGTCGTATCTTTGTTTGTTGCAATCCCATTGATTTTCTTCCTGCCTTATTTTTTGTGTATCTCCTCTTTGTAGGCACGAGCGATGCCACACATATGTTAAAGGAGGATGCTGATGCGGGGACTATTGATGAGATTGCCGTTGCTAGCCAATTATTAAGGCCAACACCCAAGCTGGGCTCAAGCGTTGAAGCCGGTGCCATATCCAACGAAGTTGCTGATTTCTTTAAGGAGTTTGAGAAGAGGACACCTAACCCCCACCCTGAGTGGTATTTTTGGAATTTTAAGGGGTCTTTGGTGTCCTTTGGGGACTTTTGGGTCCCAAGTGATTACGTGCCTTATCTGCAGCAGTTGATCGCAAAGCATGGTAACTTTGTTGCCAAATTCAAGCTTCTAACCACGGGAATGTGGCCAAGGTTTAGATCCTTGCATGGAAGAGTGTTGTTCAAGACCTTATGGAGGTAGGCTTTGACGTTGGATTCATAGTTGGGTATTTATGGCAGATCGCCCAACATCTTTTTTAAGAAGATCTCAAACGAAATGCAAGTTCTACGGGATCAAATTGCCCTTTTGCATGGAAGAGTGTTGTTCAAGACCTTATGGAGGTAGGCTTTGACGTTGGATTCATCGTTGGGTATTTACGGCAGATCGCCCAGCATCTTTTTGGTAAGAAGATCTCAGACAAAATGCAAGTTCTACAGGATCAAATTGCCATTTTGCAAGACTTTCTCGCTGTGCTGACAACTCATCAGGAGGAGATAATGTCTACGGGAGTGACAGTTCCCGAACTTGAGCACAACAGATCACTTTTTGACAGTCTTATCAATTGACTTCTATATTTATCGTGTATATATATTATTATATATATATTCATGTCTTATAATGACCGTGTTCCGGTTTTATTTTCAAACATTTATGTTCATGTTTTTGTAATGACCAAGTTTTGGTCTTACTTTCGAACATTTATGCTCATGTTTTGTAATGACCAAGTTTTGGTCTTACTTTCGAACACTTATTCTCATGTTTTGTAATGACCAAGTTTTGGTCTTACTTTTGAACACTTATGCTCATGTTTTTGTAAATACCAAGTTTTGGTCTTACTCTCAAACTCTTATGCTTATATTTTGTTTATGTTAAACTAAACATGTGAATTTGATTGTGGTATAGTTAATCTATCATTTGTGTGATTTTATGTTCTCCATTTTTCCTTAGTTAAAAAATCTTTTTTTTTATTTTTTTTTTTTTCTTTTTGACAAGGACAAAATGGAAGTCTTTTTTGACAAAACATAGATATTGTGCATCATTACTCTTTGAACAATACATAAGAATTCAAATTGTTCCAAGACAAAAAAAGATACCAAATACTTAGCTAGTAGAAGTGTATCTTACGAGTAATAACGCTTTAGCCATTTCCCATTGATGGGGTTTGCCAGAGTGGTGCCATCCGCTTTAGCTAACTTGTAATAGCCACTGTCATATGCTTTAGGGATTAAGTACGGTCCTTTCCAATTCGGTGTGAACTTGGATGGTGAAGGAAGACCTCTTCTCACATGGTTTACCATTCTTAGGACCATCTAGCCCTTGGCAAAAATTCTGATCTGCAGCGTCTTTCCGTAAGCGCTAGCAAGCTTTTGATGGTACCATAGACTACGAACTTGAGCCAGTTCCCTTGCTTCTTCCAGACTTTCTAAGTCTGCCACCCTTACTTCTGCACAAATATCAACATCAGCTTCTAAGTCCATCCCATGCAAGATCCTTGGGCTAGGCATAAGTAATTTCGTGGGGGAAATAACATCGGTACCGTAAACAAGAGAAAATGGGGTGAAGCCCGTTGCCGTCTTGGGTGAGTTACGGTAGGCCCATAATGTGTCTGCTAGATGAGAACTCCAGTCCTCACCATAATAAAAAACCATCTTACTCAAAATGCACAACAACATGCGATTAGTTGCCTCCGCTTGTCCATTGCCTTGGGGGTAATAAGGCGTGAATCTGCAGTGCTTGATCTGGTAATGTTTCAAGATCTCTCTAACATTCTTGTTAACAAAAAGAGTGCCATTATCACTAATGATTTTATGAGGTATGCCAAACCTTGTGATAATGTGCTCACAGATGAAATTAGCCACAGCCGCACCAGTTGCCTTAGAAGGGGAATGGCCTCAACCCACTTCGAAAAGTACTCGGTAGCTACCAAGATCCAAATGTATCCACTGGAAGACGGATTAATAGGGCCAATGAGATCTAGCCCCCAAGTATGGAAGGGCCATGGTGTTAGCATGTTCTGTAAACTGGTTGGGTGTGTGGATCAGATTAGCTTGAAGTTGGCAAGTGTGACAAAACTTAACGAAATCTACCGTGTCCTTCTTCATAGTTGGCCAGTAATAGCCAAGAGTCAATAGTAGTTGGTAGAGTCTCTTCTTGCCTTGATGCTCTCCACATTCCTCGGAATGAGCTTTTTTCATTACCATTTGAGATTCAGCCAGGTTGAGGCATCTCAAAGGATCCCCGTGAAACCCTTTCTAAAATAATAGACCTCCTTCCACAAAATACTTTGTGGCCAATTTCTTAAGTTGAGTTGCTGCCTTGCTGGTCTGTGGCAGAATGTTTTCAATGAGGTACTCAAGAAAAGGAGTGCGCCAGTCACTAGAAACAAATGTTGCATAGACTTGATCACACTCATGTTGGTGTTGACAAAATGAACATTGCTCTTGTAGACTGGCTGCCTCTTTACTCATGTTAGGTAAAAAATAACCCAAACGTTGGAGTCTGCGGTAGAGACTCACCCCGTCACTGAATTCACAAGACTTCTCATGGACTTCTGTGAGTTTCTTTGATGCCTCTCAGAGGCTTACATATCTTGCCAAGACACCTCCAGGTAGTCTACAATAAAAATCACCAGCAATCAACACATAGTCCTTTAGTGTCTTCAGGTTTGCTACACCTTCAGGTGACATAAGTTTGGCCTTTATTGGTGTTCTCCAATCCTCAGTATCAAGGAGTTGTTCTTCAAATTCCTCTTTCAATAGATCAGTGATGGGCTCACTTCTTTTGTTGATTGTGACATCTACCTTTGGCCCTTCAAATAAAATTTGTGAACCCAAGGTCGCAAGTGCATCCGCATAATGGTTCCCACTCCTCACGACGTAAGAGATCTCAAAAGTGCCAAACTTCTCTTCCAATTTATGGGCTAAAGCACGGTATGGTGCCAATGATGGTTCCTTGAGTGAAAACCTAGGAAGCACCGATACGGCAAAATGGGCGCCGTACCCGTACCGAGTACGTCGAGGGTATAGATATCGTCGGGGTACCGCTGCATGCGTACCCCAGGCATACCCGTTTTCAGCAACAACAAAAAAAATTCCCGGTACGGTATGGGTCGGGTCAGGTCCGGTACGGGGCGAGCCAAAATGGTGCCGTTTAAAGTAAATCTCAAACCTTAAATATCTTCTCCCGATTCTTCTTAGCCGCTCGATTTCTTCTCTGCAATGCCGCTCGATCTCTTCTCTGCAACGCCGCTCTATCTCCTGTCACTCCACCGTCGGTTCTCTCTTTCTCACTTCTCCTCTACCGGCGATGCTACGGATTGCTTATTTTTTGCTCAATCTCTTCTCTACGGATCTCTTCTCTGCTCTCTATTCGATCTCTTCTCTACGGATTGCTTATTTTCTGGTAAATCTCAAACTTTTATGATTTATTTTCTCATTTTGGATCTGAGGGCTACGGATTGCTCTGATTTTTTTTTGTTTTTATAAGTAATTTGATTGCTTTGATTGTGGTATGAGTTTGTGGTATTTTTGTTAATATGCTATGGGTTTGTGTGTATGTGATAAATGATAATATGTATGGGTTTGTGTTTGCTCTGTTAACATGTTATGGCCTTATGGGTATTGATTTTAGTGTTAATATGTCATGGGTTTGTGATTGCAGTGTGTGCTTGGTTTTTATGTGGGTTTGTAGGTTAATGGAGAATACTTCTAGTTTTGGTGGTTTTGGTACTTCTATGCCGGATGGCAATGCTCCTTTATGGGCATATGTCACAAAAATAGAAAAGAGTAGTGGAGGTGGGGGAAATATGAGTTTTAAGTGCAATTACTGTCAAAAAATTTACAAGGGTTCCTATTCTAGGGTCAAAACCCATTTATTAAGAATTGCTAATGTTGGGATTAAAGGATGTCCTAAGGTGACAGCTAAACATAAGTTAGAAATGCAAAAATTGCAAGATGTGGCTGACCAAAAGAAGATAAGTAAAAAATCTACAATCCCTTTACCACCCGGGGATGGGAGTGAAAGTATTAGTAGTAATATGTTTGGGGCTAGAAAGAGGAAGTTGACTGGGAAATCCCCTTTGGAGAGGGCATTTAATAATAGTTGTAAAGAACATTTGACAAGTCTAATTGCTAGGATGTTTTATTCTGGTGGCATACCATTTCACTTTGCGAAGAACCCACATTATGTTAATTCTTATAAGTATGCGGCTAACAATATGATTACGGGTTATGTGCCTCTGGGGTATAATGCTTTGAGAACAACTCTTTTACAGAAAGAAAAAGTCAATGTTGAAAAAATGTTGAAACCAATCAAAGATGGTTGGAAAGAAAAATGTGTGAGTGTAGTATCTGATGGTTGGACAGATTCACAGAGAATGCCTCTTATTAATTTTATGGCTAAATCTGAAAGGGTTCCAGTTTTTTTAAAGGCAATTGATGGGATAAAGGAGTACAAAGATAAGTATTATATTTCTAAGTTGTTAATGAATGTTATTAAAGAGATTGGACCTGAGAAAGTTGTTCAAGTGATAACTGATAATACTTATGTGATGAAGGCTGCTGGATCTCTTATTGAAGCTGAGTATCCTCATATCTTTTGAACACCATGTATTGTCCATACTCTTAATCTTGCCTTGAAGAATATTTGTACACCAAAAAATACTGAAAGGAATGCAGTTACATATGTTGAATGTAATTGGATTGCACAAATTGCTGATGATGCATTTTTCATACGTGTTTTTATCACGAACCACTCCATGAGGTTGACAATGTTTAATGAAATTTCTCCTTTAAAATTGCTTGCTGTTGCTGATACAAGATTCACATCAATATTGGTCACCCTTAAAAGGATGAAGCTAATAAAAAGAAGTCTGCAATCCATGGTTATTAGTGAGCAATGGACTTCTTACAATGAGGATGATGTTGAAAAAGCTACACGTGTGAGAGATATTATTTTAGATGATTTGTGGTGGGATAGGGTTGATTACATTATTCTATTCACATCACCTATCTATGACATGCTTCGAGCAGCTGACACGGATAAGCCCACTCTTCATCTTGTGTATGATATGTGGGATACAATGATAGAAAAAGTGAAGACAATAATATTTCGGCATGAAGGCAAGCAAGAAGGCGAGGTCTCCACCTTTTATAATGTGGTGTATGACATACTCATTGATCGGTGGACCAAAAATTGTACCCCACTTCATTGCATGGCTCATTCCTTGAATCCTAAGTAAGTACTTTCATTTATTTTAGATTTCCCTCATTCCTTTAGTAAAATATAAAAACATTCATTACTCCCTTGTCATTTTATTTTTTAATTTTAACTAGGTACTATTCCACCGAATGGCTTGATTTGTCTCTAAATCGTGTCCCTCCGCATCAAGATTTTGAAATTTCTGAAGAAAGGAACAAGTGTTTGGAGAGATACTTTTTAGATAACCATGAAAGAACATTAGCCAAAACTGAGTTTGGTAAGTTTTCAAGAGGCATAATCAATGGTAAGATTCAGGTTGCAATGGTTAAAGATAGGTCGGAAATAGATGCCATTGATTGGTGGCAATGCTATGGAGCTTATTTCCCGAAGCTTCAATCCATTGCCTCGAAGTTTCTTGTACAACCTTGTTCATCCTCATGTTGTGAGAGGAATTGGAGCACATACTCCTTTATTCATTCATTGAGGAGGAACAAAATGACTCATGCACGTGCTCAAGATTTGGTATTTGTGCACTCTAATCTTCGACTTCTATCAAGGAGCAATGAGGAGTACATTAAATGACCAACAAAGATGTGGGATATTGCAGGTGATAGTTGGGAGGATCCATATGGAGGAGCTGGGATGCTTGAGATTGCAAGTCTTACACTTGATGAGCTGGAATTGGAGGAAGAAGTTATAGGGGCTACTAGTGTAACTGTTGGTTCTAGTGCACCTGCTGATAGTGGAAGTGGAAGTGGAGGTGGAAGTGTTGGAGATGAGGATGATGAGGAAGATGTTGTTGTTCTTGGATAATCTTGAATGTTGGTTTGTATGGCTACTCTTTTGAATGTTGAACACTTATTGCATTTACTCTTTTGAATGTTGGTTTGTAATATAAAGACAATTCAATGGCAATGGATGTATCTTATTATCTATATTTGTTTTTAAGTTTACATATATTTAAAAATATATGTATAATAATATATAAAAATATATAATAAAAAAATACTTCGCCGTACCCGTACCCTAGTTTTTTAGGAATTGGAGTACCGCCATACCGTACCTGTACCCGGAAACGTACCCGTGCTTCATAGGTGAAAACTCACCCTTGGCCTGGCAGATTATAAGATTGGAATCTTCAATTACCTTTAAGTGCCTTATCCCCATCTCATGGGCAATGGCTAACTCGGTTATGTAGGCTTCGTATTCCGAGGCGTTGTTGGAGTATGAGAAATCAAGTTTGAAAGACTTAGCTATAGTCTCTCCATCTTCTCTAATCAGCACAATACCAGCCCCACTTGAGATGGAAGTAAAAGAACCATCAAATTTCAAAGTCCATATTGAGTCTACCAGATCTGCCAAAAGTGCTTCTCCTACCCCTCCCGGTACTTCATGTGAGATTAATGAACTATCCTCTCCCGGGAATTATGCGAGGAGATTTGCTATGGCCTGGCTCTTAATTGCCATAGGAGTTTCAGTGATTATCTTGTATTGAGATAATTGCAAAAGCCACTGAGTTAATTTGCCAGAGAGAACTGGCCTGTGCAGTAGACTTCTGATCAGATAGAACTTAGTCATTAGTTGAATTTTATGGGCTAGGAAGTAGTATCTTAGATGTTGTGAAGCATATACCAAGGCCAAACATGCTTGTTCAGCCCCCGAGTACCTCGTTTTAGTATCTCTAAGTGCCCGGCTAACATAATAGACCAGTTTTTCGGTCCCACCTTCATCTTTCTGGGCTACTAACGCCCCAATTGCTTCACCATTGGAAGCCAAGTACAAACGCAAGGGTCTGCCAGTAACCAGAGCACATACTGTGGGCAGCTTAGTCATGATTGTTTGGATCTTCTCAAAAGCTTGCTGGCATGTAGTAGACCAGACAAAAGGGACCCTTTTTTTCATTAGAGGTGTGAAAACAGCCGTCACTGCTGCCAGACTAGGAATAAATCTCCTGATATATGACAATCTCCCCAAAAAACTCTTCAACTTCTTGTGAGAAGTTGGTGCCTTTAAGGTAGCTATGGCAGACGCCTTAGCTAGATCAACATTAATCCCTCGGTTGTGAACTAAGAAACCTAAGAACTTTCCAGCAGACACCCCAAAAGCCCACTTAAGAGGATTCATCTTAAGTTTGTAGAGATGACATCTTTCAAACACCTTCCTCAAAGTTTCAAGATGATCTTCCCTCCTCTTGGATTTCACCACAATGTCATCCACATAGTTTTCAATTTCTTGATGTATCATATCATAGAACACGGCCGTCATGGTCCTTTGGTAAGTAGCACCAATATTTTTAAGACCGAAAGGCATAACAGTGTAATAAAAATTATCAATTGGTGTACGGAAGGCAGTTTTTTCAGCATCCTTGGTTGACATACGGATTTGATTATAGCCACTAAACCCGTCCATGAAAGAAAACATGGCATGACCAGCGGCTGAATCAATAAACAAGTCCATGTTTGGAAAAGGGAATTCATTCTTAAGGCATGCTTTATTAAGATTGCGAAAATCAATACAGCATCTGATCTGCCCATTCTTCTTCTTGACCAGGTACAATATTTGACAGCCACCGTGGATGCTGTATTGGTTTGATGAAACCAGCAGCAAGTAGGTTTTTCACTTCTTGTGTAATCTGAGCTTCCATTTCTATATGAAAAGTTCTCATAGGTTGTACCACAGGTCTGGTACCAGGCTCCACATTCAAGGAATGGGCCACAAGTCTCGGATCTATTCTGGGCATCTCATCATAATTTCAAGCAAACACATCTTTATATTCATGCAGCAAATCAATCAAACATTTTCTTTCTTCGGCAGACAAAGACATGCTAATTGATACAGACTCGCTAACATTAAGATTATCACTTAAATTAATTACCTCAAGTTCTTCTTTGGTAGTCACCTTTGGTTTGGCTATGGTAGACTTTTCTGTCTTCACTGCCGTAGACTCTGCCTGATTCATCATAACTTCTTTAGAATTTTCAGTCTGCTGCGTCAAGTGGCATGAGGGTTGTAGACCACTCTCTTCAAGTGTGGTACCCTTTGCAGTGAGCAATCAGGCCCCACGCACCTTCATAAGCAATAAACAACACGTCCATCAGGGAGTTGGACACGCACACATTGCGATAGACTCCTATGCGCAACTTCACTTTCCTTCCTTTTCTTTTTCCATTCAAGCAGCTTTTGTAGATCAACCTCAGGATCATTCTTGATGTCCTCCCAGTCAGGGAGTGGTGTTCCACATAGTTTCACAATTGAAGGATTTTCCGTAAATGAAAGCTCATCATAAAGGGCTGTTTCAACAAAGTGAGCTTCAGTTTAATCAAAAGGAAAAGAGTTTGCAACTATACGGATTGGCTTCTCATTGAGTCTTCCCTTGACACATTGATGGTAAGTGGATGACTCCAATTTGTGCTTATGCAGCCAAGGTCTACCAAGGAGCACATGATATGGAGTTTCGGCATTCACGACATGAAATCATGTGAGTGCTACAATCGGCCTAACCCTCAAGACGAGTTGTACGTGCCCCATTGTATATTCAGTCACTCTTCCAAATCCAATCACTTCCATGGGAGACCCTTGGATTTTCTGTTGTGACACATTGGCGACTTGGAGAGTGCTCAATGGAATAAGGTTTAGACATGAACCAGTATCTACCAGAGCACGTCTAACTTGAACATCTTTCACTACAGCAGACAAATAAAGTGGGCGTCTATGGTCCGGGTGCTGAACTTCCATATCCTCATCTGTGAAGATTATGGCATTCGTGGTTTCCAAGAAGGCATGGCTAGCATGCACTTCTGCCGTAAAACAAGTGGCCTCGGACTCCGCCGCTATTGTAATGAGTGCCTCCGGTGCAGCATTTCTATCTTCAAGTCCGAATCCCAGCTGATTAAACAATGACTTGAATTTTGGACTTTTCTATAAAGTCCTAACAACTGCAGGTGCCAAAGAATAGCTTACTGCGGCAGACTCATCCACTTCCATGTCACTTGTATTTCCGTGGATTACCACCGAGACCACTGCCTTGTTCTTATCTTTCTTGTAATTAGGGAAGGGCATCTTGTGAACCCTTTGTTGCTCTTCGGAGAGTTGTAAAGTGTCATCTTGAATCTTACGGTTGACTTCCCATCGGAGAGTCCGACAGTCCACTGTAGGATGATGCACATATCTGTGATAACGGCAATACTTGGGATCTTTCTTTTCATCTGCTGTAGGCTACTTGGTGATTTGTGGAAGCTTAATCACATCATCTTTGACCCATTTATCAAAGATAGCCATCATTTCTTCAGCCGTGAAAGACAATGGAGGTGGCTTTTCATAAACCTTCTTTGTTGACTTCTTTCTTTTGGTGCCACTGGCTGTAGCTGTGGTAGACACAATAAGAGCCTACGGTGGATCATTCTTATCTCTACCTTTTTCAACATGAGGTCTAATAGAGACAACTATTTTTCTAGCCTTTTAGAGTAGAGGGGCAAACTGTGAAATGTCTAAGTTCTTTAAATGAGCATGGAACTTAGGTAGCATGTTGTCCATGCACACTTCAACTAGTTCCCCCTTATGATACTTGACATGACAATTTAAAGACACATCACGAAAGCGGTGGATGTTCTTTACCAAGTCTTCCCCAGTCAGCTGTTTAGTGCTGTGCAAATTAACGAGAGTAATCTTCTTTTCAACATGAAAATACATGCTGCAGAAACTCTTTACCATATCTTCCCAGGTCTTGATAGACCCAGCGGGTAGCATCGTATACCAAATGTATGCCCTATCTACCAAGGACTTTGAGAATTCCCGTAGACAAAGTTTGCCATGTGCAACAAAGGGACCCATGGAATCTAAGAATTTACTGATATGTTCTAAAGCACTTCCCTTTCTACCATCAAAGAGAGCAAAAGTGGGTGTATCATACTTCTCTGGATAGGGCTCTTTCAAGAGCTCTATGGGATAAGGGGGCTTTCTCATAAATTGTCTAGGCTCCTTGAGGGGCCTTTCTCTTTCTTGTTTGAGTAGATCTGCCACATCAAACATAGTGACAAATGGTGCATCATTTCTGTTGTGAAACTCCCTCTCTTCGTGGTTGCGGTTATCATTCTTGTTTTGGTGGTCTTCTTTGTTGCTATTGGCCTTTTCAGTTGTTTCAAGGACTCAGCCAGCTCCACTTGGGCTTGCTGCATCCCTTTGATCATTTCAAACATTAGTGCCATCTGCTGTGCTCCACCAACTGGAATGTTCTCACCCCCAAGAACGTGTCCACCACCAAGGGGATTCTCACCCCCTGGGATATGTCCACCACCAAGGATATTCTGACCCTCGAGAATGTGTCCACCACCAGGAGCACGTGTCTCTCCCATAGTATGGCTATGACCATGGGATTCCGTTTCAACATGAGAGTTAACTATCGAATTCTGTCTAGTAGATTTCTTAGGCGGCATGGCTGCAGCTCAAAGAACAACAGATCTTCTTCAGAAAAATGAGGGAAAATTGCAACTTAACTCCCCAGTGGAGTCGCCAAAATATGAATGCACAAATTTTCTTACTTACCACGTGTCGCCTTGTGAGTGGCTGAATGTGGGTTGGATCTGTTTGAAGGGGATGTTGAGCCCAAAACTCTACATTGGGCTTGTTGGACTACTCGATGGTTGATGGTGCTTCCCTCTAAAGTTTCTGATTTGTTGGGCCACAATACTCACGAAGAAAGGTCATCGTAGACAGACAAAATCAATGCCACAGATTAAGACTAATCACAATGCACTTTACTTTCACTAGGACTTATAATAACGATAAGATGTAGGAAATTTATAGTAAATAGTAGAACTTAGGAGGTTCAGTGAGCAGGAAGAGGATTAATTACTATGAAAAACATGTATGAATCAACATCATTAAGTGGTGTAAGTGTTTAGTGGTTAAAGATAAGTCTTTGGTTGTGGCAGACAGAAAGTGTTTCAGTCTGCCATGATTCTTCAGAAAGTGTTATGGGAATTGGTTATCTTCTGGTCTTAAGCTTGATGAGTTAGCTATTAAGATCAAACCAGCTCTGGATCCAAAATCAACCAACCCCCCCTTTCTTATTTCTAACCCCTCTTTATAATGGTGTTAATATCTTGTGGTCTCACCCATTGTCCTCTTAATCATGATGTTTACTGTTTATCTAAGAAATAAAAGAGTTGAGATTTTGACTTAATCTTATCTGGGTTAAGGAGATAATCTTTATCTTTTGCAGACCTGATTTGGGCTGCGGCAGACAGATAATCTCTATTTTATGGTGTTGGGGTTGATGAGCATTAAATGCTTGACAAGAAGAGTTTGGAGTAATTGAGTTGACCTATACATGTTTTTTATAATTTAGTTTGATCTTACCGTTGCATTATATCCCCAACAGATGTAATGCTTTCATGTTACGGCAAACCAACGAAATTCAATAAATTAATCCCCTACCTCTAAACCGACCTTCCTAAGTTCTATGTTGAAGATGAATAAGGACCATCGGAGTGCTGGGTCACGGTGGTCGCTGCTCTTGAGTGGTGGTAGCCTTGGTGGCCATGGTAGCTCTCTTGGCTTCATTTGTTCTTACTTTGTCTTCTCCATCACTTCACCCATCACAGCTTGTGTTGTAGTAGACATTTTTGTGAAATATCTACCGCATCTGATGGTTAATGGGAAGAACCAGCTGCCTTGTGTAATCATGATAGCATGGAGACCTGCGGTTTTGCATTGGAAAAGCATTCCATGAGTGCCTCGAGCACCGTGCCAAAGGGAGGGAAAAGATCATCACACGTGTGATGATTTTGGCTCTTAATTTTGAACTACTCTGGCGGGTCCCACGGCATCTCAGCAGGTGTGTGTTTGAATTGAGTGGGCTGGCTTGTATTGGGGCTTAAGTGATGGCCCAATGCCATGTCCCTATGTTTTTGTCACCGTAGACTACTGAGCTTCGTTTGCCTTGGGCCCTCAAAGCAAAGTTTGGTGCTTTGGGTTTAGGCTGGTGTGGTAAAAAACAGGCCTCTACATGGTGTTATGGAGGTTGGGATGTTATGGTGGTAGATGTTGTGATTTTGATTGGTGGTTACACATTTTTAAGTGACCCTATCCATGAGGGCAATACATGGGAGTGACCCATCCTACGAGGGCAATACGCTGGACATGACATCCAGAATTTTTGTGTTTGTGATATTGTGCTTATACCTTGCTATGCATATAATATGACTAATTGTATTTGTATACACAACAATCAACTTCCTTTGTTTTTCCTTCATTTTTATGTTGGAATATTTTGAATCTACCAACTTATTGCTAGCCACCATTGTCGAAATTCTATTTGCTTCTTGCCTCATAAGAACCTAGTGCCTTTTTTTATCCCCCGGTGATAATGTGTGAATACCACTTATTGGGATTTTAGCTCATTTCCACTTGTTATTATTATTTTTTTTCCAAACTATTTCCTCGGATTCATAGTCATAGGAGATAGCAAGGACATTATCACTTTGTTGCAGGTGGACCACTATTGAGATGTCGAACACTTAGATGATTTTGAAGAATTTTCTTATATGTTATAATTTTTAGTTGGATTTAAAAGGTTCAATTTTGTGAGGAGTTATTTAAGATTCTTGTATATGTTTGAACCATTAGGGGTGTAAATTCTTAGAGATAGAGAACCACTATTAGGACTGGATCTAAATGAATTTTGGACTTCAACAACGGGATTGAAGCTTGCGAATAACAAATAACAACCACCTATGCATTCGACCAAGGTTAGCCCAGTGGGTTGACCTTTAATCCTCCAACAATGTTTCTAGTAGAAATTTATGATATGATCCTTGTTAGAACAAAAAAAGTCAAGATATAAGTTATTTATTTTAGGGGTATTTATACTAAGGGGAATGATTGGTGGTGCAGGTTCTAAGGGAATAGATTTGTAGTTCAAGGGTATTTATACTAGGGGAAATGATTGGTGGTGCACATTTCGAGGGAATACATGGGTCAGTTCTGACACGACCGACCTTCCTTAATCGATAGGAACTACTAAACTCAATCACTTGCTACCATTACTCTTCAATTTTCTGTTGAGGTCTATCCTTGACAAGATTTTCCAGCTGAAACCTATTCCTGTCACACCTTAGGGATATTCCAGAAATCCTTTTTGTCCCAAGATCATCAATGTTCATCAGAAAATTATTCAGTAGTCCAAGACTACAAATAAATGCATAGTCCCCCTCTCACATGAATGGTGGGTCCTACCATGAATTTAATTAGTGGGATCCACATTTATGTGATAGGACCCACCATTCATGTGAGAGTAAGCTTACGTATTTATTTGTAGTCTTGAACTACTGAATAATCACTTATTTTCATCTACCTTGTATTTATTGCATGATTTTTGGAGACTAACCATGCTCCAATCAAGCATTTATTACCAAATGATGTCAAAAGGATATTTCTTCCTAGCTTCTTGGAAAAGCTTTAGTTGCCACCTTCATGATATCTTTCTTGCCTGAAGTATTTGATTCCCAAAGATATGGGCCTTGGAGCAATCTTGTATTCAACCTTTGTCTAGAATGGTCCGAACTGGTCGAGATCATATCTTAGTTTGTTTGCTTACTTGGAGCTTGGGGTAGAAAATTCTAACCTTCCAAAACCTTTTGGAATTTAGATCATTTGGTTATTTTGGAGATTAGATGAAAACATACATTTTGATGATCTAAATAATTTGAGTTTATGTTTTAATGAAATTATCTCACTTAAAAATTGCATAACCCCAAATTAAAAAAAAATAAAAGCCTTTGAACATGTATATTTTTTTAATAATTACCTTTGAACACGTATATAAAACTTGTGAAGGGTATATACCAATGGGAGAGGATCATTTTCCATTGAATTCTCTAATATCCTCTCATTTTTAGTTAGATATAAGACACGTGGTATTTCAAAAAAAATCCAATGGTCTTAAAATATTTATTGAAACCACATAAAATCAAATAAATGTTATTTGTCATAATTCTAATTAAAAATTTGAGGAAATTTGAGGTTTTCAATGGGAGGGGATCATTTCCCTATACCATATACTATATATGTGCTAGTGTGGAATAGAGATGTGACCAAACACATCAAGTACGTGGTTAGAAAAGAAGTCACACTCCAACAAGCGAGACGTGACGAATTAAAATCCTTTAAAGTTCTTAGGGTAATATTACCATAGAATTCTTAAAATTATTAGGTTAAATTATTGTTTTTGTCTCTAAACTTTGCATGAAGTTCGTTTTTCGTTCCTGAACTTTGAAAAAGTTTGTTTTTACCTATGAATTTCGTTCTTTTAAAAAAAGTTCAGGAACGAAATTCATGTGTAAAATGAATTTTCAAAATTCAAGACGAAAAACAAATTTCATGCAAAGTTTAGGGACGAAAACAATACTTTTGCCAAATTATTATATCCATCAATTTTAAAATTAGTTTATTAAATTTTGTAATGTCATCAATATTTAAATAAATATTAACTATACTATTTTGGTATTTATTTAAAGGAAAAAAAAAATGGTCTTTTAGTGTTATCATAGTTTGGGGATGTGTTAGTCAAAATGAACACACTTACACACCCCAAATATAAAGTCACATGTTTTGAGAGAGATTTTGCTCAATAATTTATTTTTTAAAAATATTTTGCAAACCAACACTGTTTTAAAACTTTTGAACAATTTTTTTTTTTTTCTTGGAGTATAGCATTAAAAAAAAAAAAAATTATTAAGCAAATTTTTTTTCATATTTTAAGGTAGATGGATAAAATTTCAAAAATAAATTTGGTAACTCTTAAGAGGATTTTATTCGACGCGTGACTACCGTGAAGAACCGCATTTCATTAAAAAATGAAAAAGAAAAGAAAAAAAGAACCGCCTTAGAGAAGTCTTAGGCTTATTCTCAAAAAATAAAAAGAGAAGTCTTAGGCTACCAAAACATTCGGAATTAAAGTTTCAGCAAAAAAAAAACATTCGGAATTAAAGAAAGAGAAAGAGCATTTAGGTTTTGAATCTTTAAAAAACCTTAGCACCAAGAAAACCGAAATTCTCCGGACTCTGGCCCTTACACAATAAATAACAGATCTCTCTCCCCGTTTCGTTATTCAGGACAAATTCTATCAACTCGGCCATGGCTGTTCGTTTCAAATTCAGGAGCTCAGCGGACTTTGACTCTGTCGACATTGAAGGTCGACCTTCCATATCGATTCGTGATCTGAAATCCAAGATCGTTCGTCACAAAAACCTCGATATCTGCCAAGACTTTGATCTCGTATTCTCTGATGCTCTCACCGGTCAAGGTCAACTCTCCTATCTCTCTCTCATATCTCTTTCAATTTTTTTTCTGTGTTTATTTGCATGGATGCCAAATTTCCTGTTTGGTTTGGTTGCTTTCAGTGGAGCTCTTCTCTACGAAATCAACTTCGTACTCATAGCAACCTTTTCGAAATTTACAGCATATGATTTAAGTTGTCACTTATTTGTTATAATATTTTTGAGAAACCAATCGAAGGCTTAGAATAGTAGATTGAAAAACTGTTCAAATTCAAAGGTGTCGAAGCGTATTCATTCAAATTTTATTGTTGTTGAAGTTTTCCAATATGAAGTTGTTATTAAAATTTATTGTTCTTATTGGGTTTGAATTTAATTCAGAGTACACCGATGAGAAATTTCAAATTCCGAGTGGTTCGAGCGTGATAATCAAAAGAGTGCCGGCCGGATCAGTTCCTTCTATTATGTAAGGTTTCTCAACTCCCCCCCCCCCCCCCCCCCCCCACACACACACACACACACACGCAATGACAATTCTTTTGGAAATGTTTTATAGTAGTTGAGAAAATCTCAAAGCTGATGTTTGTTTTGTGCTTCTTCTTACATGATATTACTAATTTTTCAGGGCGAAATTTAACTCGGTTGAGAATGTTCAGAGCAAGCACTCGAAGTTGGTTAACTCTACTCTTCCAGTGGTATGTCAGTAAATTTGCTTTTCATTGAAAGCCTTTTCAGTTACTCTGCCAACAAAAAGCTTATGATTGATTGCTTTATGACGATTGATGGTGGTTTAGCTTTACACTGTTATCCATAATATAGATTTTTTTTTTTTTTTTTTTTTTTGGTTCTATGTTGGAAATTTTTTAAGAAGCAAATTACAGGAAGGTTTTAAGGTTGGGATTTTGGGATTGGCTTTGACACCTTTGGGGCAGTGGCCAAAGAGCAACTGCTGCCTTTGACTGACCCTGTTGGTTCTGTACTATGAAAGTGCAATGTGCACATTCATGGTGTTGTTTTATTTTTGGAAAGTAACATAGTCGTCTAAGATGGTTATTTCAACGTTTAAATCTCTTTGCTTGCTTATTTACCAACCTATATCATTCTCCACCTCAGTATAACTTTATATATTGCAGAATGTTGAAGTGGATGACTTTGATGACTTTGGGATTGATTTGTATCCTGTTCCTGAGGGAACCTTATCTGGTGATGATCTTGATACTGACAAGAATGTGTGCACTGGCAGCGATCAGAAAAATGATGATCTTGTGAGGTATGGTTGTTTTTGTGGAATTCTTATTTGTGCAGGATTGTTGTTGATGGGTCAAACTTATGTTTCTTGGCTTTTTGTTTGTGTTTGTTTTTTTTCATAATTAATTCTTATGTTTCTTGGCGTTTAGAGTTTTTGGATTCTTGTTCTTTTAGAGCTTAATTGTTTTGTTCTCCAAGTATACGTCTAGTGTACTTGGTGTATTCTTTTTTATCAATAAACTTATTACTTATCAAAAAAGAAAAAAAAAATATTTATGTGTATTCAGATGTTTTAAGCCATCTAAGGAAGGATGTCAGAGACTTGAAGGAAGTGACCTCAGTGAGGCTATTCCTAGGGGTATGTAATATGTCCAAATGTATTTTTAAAAAAGTCTTCAAGATGCAGCTTGATGCTTACCATGCTTCAATTTAATGGCAGGTCTTGCACATAGTGGAATTGAAGGGAATATGTCCCAGAAAAAGTCAATACCTAAAGTTGAAGAAGATAAAAACTTAGAAAAGTAGGATACATATAGCTAGTCATATCCTTATAAGTTCACTTGGTCATTTGGTTTCAAATATCTGATTCTTTATACTTAATGGAAATATGAAGGGTGTTTGATGCCAATCCTCCAGCCATGCAAAACGCTGACTTTCCATCAGAGCTGAAGTGCTCTCTTTGTGATTCATTTTTTAAGGAGGCTGTGATGATACCTTGCTGCCAGCATAGTTTTTGTCAGAAATGTAAGTTTTTGGTTATGGTACATGTTATGATCGCTTAAATTGAACCTTTCTGTCTTTCTTTTTATTCTTCTTTTGAATTATATAGTCCTTACTTATCAAAAAAAAAAAAATTATATAGTCCAAAGCACAGAACTTGTGCATTTTTTTTTATCAACTGCCTAAAATAAATAAATAATAATAATTCGAGCCTAGTGAGAAACTTATATTTCTTCCTTTACGAAATTCTACAGCCAACCTCAATTTTTCAAAGGCCTTGGTGATCCTCGGTTGTTTTCTTTTTGTATCTGACATATTAGTATCTTGTTTGTGGAGTTTGGGTACAGGCATTCATCTGGTGCTGCTTGAGAAAGGAAGGTGTCCTAAGTGTCTTTCTACCAGATGCAGAGTAGAAGATTTACTACCAAATGTATCTCTTAGGCAAGCAATTGAACATTTCCTTGAGTCCCAAATTCTAACCACTGGTTCAGGCACTGCGTTTTGTCGATATGTTCCAGGTAGGAAAATATTTATACAAGTTTCTTTCCTTACACCAACTAAATTCTAGTGAATAACCATTTAATAATCCAAAAACAGATGGGGAATCTGGAATTCAAGCAAAGGATGTGTCTTGTGGTGTGACTATCCTTCAAAGAGAGCCAGAGCCCCACTCTCCCTCTGCAACAGGGAGGGGATCCAATCAAAATATGGTAGAATCTGCTTTTGACATACAGATAAAAAATAATACATTCATGGGTGGCAGTGGTACTTGTGCCAATAATTTGGGTGTGAATAATCCTTTGAAAGCACCACCTATGTTACACAAAATAAATAAAATGGATGGAGAACGACGTGGCTCGTGTCATCCTGTGGACATCAAAAGGAGACCTGAGGACTTGGCCACTTTTGATGATTTTCAAGGGGAAAGTCTGGCCATGCATGAGGAAGGTATCATCTTATCAAACTTCTGTGACCTCATTCTCTGGTGAATTCTCTAATTATGATATTACTACTGTTAATAATGTTTGAGCTGCATCTTGAATTTCAGACTGTTAATAGCTTATAGTTACTGATATAGTTCAGAAAAGATATTCTTTAATGGATATAAAACATCTATTATTGTCTGCATGATATTCTACTCTGGTTCTGCAGCTCTAATTTTTCTATTTCTGATGTTACCACAGCTGAATCCAGTCTGAAGAAAAAGAAGGGATTTTGGGTTAATAATACTGCAGGTAGAATTTACATTTCTGGTGCTTTTCGTCGCTCCAAACCTCTTTAAGTTATTATCTCCGATATATTTTCTTTCCATTCTGATGCTTATTGTAAAATTGCAGGTGGAGACAAGACTTTTATGGAGTCTGGAAGACACAGAAAGGTATTAGCTTTGACAAAAACTTGCATTATTAATATTACCAAATGAAATTCATTTAAAACAACATTACACACAACTAAATCTTTTGCTTGCCAATTTTTTGCTTGGTACTTTGGTTCAAATTGGTCTTATCACGTGATATGATCCCTATAATGATTCTTAAGTGGAGATTTACATTACATCAAATTTCCTTCCTGATTGTAACAACAACAGTAGCAGCCAAGCCTTAATCCCAAAATCTTGAGATCAGCTATGGATCTTCAACAGACTAATCAGGGTTGGTCACATGTATTATTTTTTGCCATCCTATTCTATTCGAATTCATACTCTCTGTTTCCTCCTTAATTGACATGTCCTTTTTTTATTACTTCTAATGTTCCCTTCGACTTGAATCAACTCTCTTTTCTTCATTGGTGTATTAATTGCTCTCTACCTATCAAAAAAAAATTGCTCTCTTCTGCACATGACCATACCATCTCAAGCGACTCTCTCATTTTTTATAGGGGCCACCCTTATCTTTGAGCGGATTTTCTTATTTCAAATCCTATCTTTTCTTGTATTTCTACTTATCCACTTAACCTTCTCATCAGTTACACTCATGACAATGTTGTTTCTAAACAACCCAACATTCAATACTATAGAGTATAGTTGGTCTAATAGTCGTGTTATAAAAATTTTCCTTTAACTTAATAGCTATTCACGATTCTACAACACTATTGATGTGCTCCTCCTCTTCATCCACCTAGGCTTTAACAATATATAAAAATGGGGTAAAGACGTGAATCAAACTTGGGTGCATGTTGCAAAAGTTTTCTAAGGGCTTTTATTTTTTCCCTTTTCCCCTTTTGAACTGATCCAAGCAACAGTGTTGGAATCAGGGGGACCGTACCTGTTACATGTGTGGTTCACCAGATCATCTCATAAGGGACTGTCCAGCTGCTTCAAGTCCGCATTCTTTGCTTCAGAGAGGTATAGTCTGGATACTCTCTGACATTTCTCCTAAGTATATGTATTGACAAAGTATGTATGTGATATTAACCTTGGTTTGTGATTCAGGAAATCCTTTGTTTCCAGGAGGTATTCAGAGTTATGTACCACCATATTGGAATGGTACTTCCTTTCCCCATGTCAGGCCCTTTGGGAACCTATATGGAAATGCTGGGATGATGCCCTTCAATGCAACCATGGTCCCGGCTGCCCCCTTTGCCGTACCTTCTTATATGCCATCTGTATATGGTGGTTTTCCTGCCTTCAGGCAAGTTCAATTTATATTCTGTTGAATGCTGTTTGCAATGTACTGGTTCTGATCAACATGCTCACATACAAAGTTATGTCTCATTCATTAGATCATAGAAAATATGACTCCAAATCATTTTGCAGTGGATATATGACGATGGGAGGTGTGGCACCTCCACTAGGGCCAATTGAAGAATGCCGTCAGAGTCATCAAGACTTTGCAGATTTTCAAAATTTTGAAAAGAGACAGAAGATCTCAAATGAGAATATGAGGAGGTAATTCTTTAATAATATCAGGCTATAAGAATTTGGATAGAAGGCATTTATTGACATTTTGCTCCTTTGCGATGTGATTCTGCTTTCCTTTTTTTATGTGAAAAAAATTATATTTTAAACTCTATAGTTTAGAAGGTTTAACAAATGAAACCTTGATATTTCAATAGGTAACAAATTAATCCTTGATGTTTCATAAAGTAACAAATTAAAACTTAGTCCATTTAAGTGGAAAGGCTGTTAATTTCACTCGTAATTTTAATGATTTGGAAGTTGGGGTGGTGGTGGCTTTCCTTAGTCTCCTCAATTCTATTGTCCCGGTTAGGGATGGGGAGGATGGTTGGCAGTGGAGGAGGACTAGTAGTGGGGTATTTGGTACCTGTTTGTTTTACATTGCCTTACGGGGGGGATACGGGATTGAGTCGTTTCCCTGGAGGAGTATTTGGGGGATTAAGGCACCTTAGAGGGTCGCCTTCTTTGTTTGGATTGCAACTTGGGGTAAGATTCTTACTTATGATAATCTTTTGCGGCGGGGGTATGTCATGGCTGGGTGGTGCTGTATGTGTTGTGGGACTGGGGAAACAGTGGATCATCTTTTATTACATTGCCCTAGAGTGGCGGGGTTGTGGAGTTATGTTTTCCTCACTTTTGGGGGTTAAGTGGGTGCTATATATGTCGGGTTATGGATCTTTTGTTTGCGTGGAAGAATTGGTTTGGGAAACAATCCTCTTCAGTTTGGAACCCTGTCCCTGCATGTTTGTTGTGGACTATTTGGAGAGAACGCAAGCGGCGTATTTTTGAAGATTTGGAAAGCTTTGAGAACTAAATTCTTTGAGAATTTTGGTACTTCGCTGTATCAGTGGTCTCGGGTTTGGGGTTCCACTTCTTGTACATCCATTGTTAGTTTTATTGAGACATTAGGTCTCACTCATACTTCTTCTATGGAATTATATGACACTCTTGTGTTCATACTTTATGCACACGGAGTTGTCTCTTTCTAATAAAATCGCTATTACTGATCAAAAAAGAGAGAAAGTGGAAAGGCGTTGTGTTTGAAGTTTAACATGAGCTGAATGTTTAATTTGTTACCTTTTCAAACTTAGGGTTAATTTGTTACTTTTGAAACTATAGGATTTAATTTGTTACACCCCTAAACTATAGGGCTTAAAATATAATTTTCCCTTCTTTTTTGTGGTTATTTATTTGGAATCAGCTTCCTTCTTGTTGTTATTGCTTTTGTTGTCCACTTCAATATTCTGTAACCGACATTTTGCGACCTGCTATCAGGCTGCAAATAGGGATGGGCTGGAAGGATCATCTCTCCCCCTCCCTGCGTTCATCTCTTTTTCTCTCTCTTTCTCTTAACGGCACAAACACATGGGGTTAAGATATCTACATGCTGTATTTTTTTTTATGTAAAAATTGTTTTCTTATCATTTTTCTCAAATGATTTCATGTCTAGCAGTCCCTTTTGAATTTGCTCTAGGTCTTTTCTGCCATTTTGAATTTTAATGTCTAGATGAACTAGAGTTTTTCTATTAATTGATAACTAACAATCTTGGGTGAAAATTTGAAGATATACATTTATATGTAAACTCTTTCTCTCTCTCTTTATATATAACACAAACTTTTGCATGGAACAAAGATAGTATTGGCACTAAATTTATTATTTTCCTGATTTTTATCCGTATTTCTTTGCTCACCAGAGAACTCTCTCGAGATGATTATGAAGATGATGATTTTAGTAAGAGGACTCCCTATGGTGAGACAGAAAGATCACGTGGCCATAAATCTTGTTTAAACAGGGAAAGGAGTGTAAGTTACTCTGAGGACAGCTTTACTCAGAGGTCACAGAAGAAACATCAGCGTGAGAAATATGTACATGATGACAACTTGGTTGATGAACGATATGAGAAGGGATCTCATCCCTCAATTGCTGCTAGAGATCTGAGGTCATATCATCACACAGAGAGATCAAGTTCAGAAGTAGAAGATATGCCCAGTAGCCCGAAGAAGCCTAGTAAAAAGAGGCACATACACCACCATACAAGCTCCGAGAAGCACAGTGAAAGAAGGTATAAGTGTGGAAGTGATTCTAGTCAGAGTCAGCATCAAACTTATAAAGAAAAAGAAGTTGAAAGGAAGAGAAATAGGTCTGACATCAAACGGCACAATCACAAACATCACAGCCACTCAGAATCTGGTTTGGACCAAAGTCTTTCCAGTGATCGGAAAAAGCAACAGAAGGAGACCAGTCACACCTCCAGACACTCTAAGCACAACGCAAAATCTAGTACTGATGATCTCAGTCATAACCGGTGGCAGATGGTTAGTGGATCCATTGAGGATGGTGGAGAAGACCACCATTCTTATAAACGGAAAAGAGTTCATTAAAAAGATGCAGCGGGCCTGACTGAGGTAAATTTGTATATGGTGGCACATATCTGAACTTAGGTGATCAATCTGTTACTCTCTCGTTTTTAGTTAGATATTGTACTAACTTGGTTCATTATTAGTTTTGTTCTTGCACCCTTTATCTGCTTAGAAGTGTTGGGTTTAGCGCACAACATTTTTCTGAACACATATAGGCTGTTATGATCTAATGTCAATTTCTGTTGGTTTTGTTTATTCAGATCTAGTTGAGTGATCGGCTTTCAAACTGTAACTAATTGTTACTATCTGCTAACTAACTCTCTTCACTTTTTTAGCTTGAGGTGTGGACGCTAGCAAACAAAAGTTTTAATCAGAGCAGCATCAGTAAAATTTAATATAGGGTTTGGATGCTTTATGCTGTGCCCAAACTTCTTTCTGCAGAGATTGTTGCAGCTGGTGAAGGTATGTTTTCCTTTCATAAATTCCGAAACAACCAAAAAAATGAGGAAACATAAAAAAGAAAAAGCCTTTCAATGATCACTTCCCTTTGACTCTTGGTGCATTGAATCCCTTCCTCAAAGTAAGTTGGATTTGACTATAGCTTGTCACATAGGTATGTAAAAAACCCTGCCCCTGCCCCTGCCCCTCTCACTCTCCCTCTCCCTCTCCTCCAGACACCAAAAAAGGAAAAAGAGAAACAATACTGAGAGTCCATAGTGAATTGTTACGATGTACAACATATCGACATTCAAGCGTCATCTCTTCCCTAGAATCACTACATTCTTGTTAGATCATATACTTTTATGTTTAAGAGTTTGAAGAGAGAAGAAATGAGAGGATAAGGGCGAAGAGGGAGAGGAGAAGAGAAGGAACCTCCTTTGTTGAGATGTGTAAATAATAGGAGAGAAGAGTACTTAGAAAAAAGAAAAAGAAAAAGGAGTGGAGTATATATCCCACTTTTTCGTTGTTGAGTAGAAAGGAAGGGAAGGAGAAGATTAGTTATTATGTATATGGACAAGTATTAGTAATTATGATAAATTGGCAAGGGTAAAAAAAGAAATTACAATCATTAAATTTGATACTATCCTTTCGAATACCCCGATTTTGAGGGAATTGAAAAAAAAAAAAAAAAATGCTTTGAGGGGTTATGTACTCCTCCAACGTCCCTCACATTTTCCGCCTTTCCTTTCATTTTTCGCCTCTCCTATTCTCCATTCGCTCAAATCTTGGTTAATGTCCAAGATATTCTTGACCTTTGCTTAGCTTTCTTCCTTGGACAATAAGTTGGGCCATTCCTACTTGATAAGGCAACCCAAATTTGGACTTCCCTGGTTGTCAACCTTGTTTGGGGTTCAGTAGGTGGTGAAGTCACATAGGTTCAAATTTTCAATAGCTGTTGACCGAAGTAGGTGTTCTTGTTGGACGTGTTAATCCTTAACTGGATTACCTTAATGCATAATGGAGGGGGGAAAGGATTAAGTCTGAAGACTTGGACGTTATCAATATTGGGGGATGGAATCAACAGTCTCAGTGTGGGATGTCTGAGCTTGAGGCGATCACAAAATGCCCTTTTTTTTAAAATGGAAAAAGTATAAGTGGGACAGCCAATTATGGAGAGTCTACCTGGGATGTCAAAATATCCCAAAATATAATTCAATAATGAACTGGCTCCTAAACCTTAGCTTAGTTGAGATGCATTATTAAAACCAGGTCGATTTGGGCTTAGCTGCTTGCTTCTCTCTCGTCTGCCTGGGATTTGTTGGTAGTTATTGCTTGTACAAGTTCTGGTGATGTTTGATGAAGCAAACACACCCATCCCTAGACCTGGCAAGGGTTCAGTAGATTCGGGTTTAACTCAATTCTGTACGGGTCAAATTGCAATTGGTTCAAAAACTTGTTGGACCATGATGGGTTGTTAAAACCTATCACTTTTACTCGATCTTTGACGGGTTGGGTTAACCTGGTATGACTTCTATAGTATTTTAATAATGTTACAGACATCACGTTTTCACAACATTCTTACAACATTATTTAGGTGGCAAGTTATAAATGATAAAAAATAAAATGGTGTAAGTGGTGGGTTCATGTGAAAATCAATAACAATTTTAACCCTAAGGTAATGTTGTGATAATATTGTAAAAACGGTGTCGGGTTGTGAAAATGTTGTAAAAACGGTGTGTTGGTAGTATTACTTATATTTTTTCACATAAAAAAAAAAAAAAAAAAAAAAAAAAAAAAAAAAAAAAAAAAAAAAAAAAAAAAAAAAAAAATAAGTCTTTTTTTTTTTAAAATACAAATTAGAGAAAAAAAATAAAAAAATAATATAGCGTTAAATATACTTTTGGTCCTTATTATTTACACAGGTTGCAAGTTTGATCCCAAATGTTTTAAATGTGCAAAATTGGTCCCTTATTTTTCAAAAGCGTGCATTGTTGGGACCAATAGCGGTTATTTTTTTAAAACTTTAGAGACTAAAAGTGAGAGTTATTGGTCCCTAAATCGCACCATTCAAGGACTAATAGCGTTCACTTTTTGAATTGCAACCACTTTTTGACACTGAGGGACTAAAAATCACTATTGGAATCAATAGTTCACAATTTTGAAATGGTATGGATCATTGTGTGCGTTTGAAATATTAGGTTTCAAACGTGCAACCTGTATAAACGTTAAGAACACATAGTGTATTTAACCCAATAATATATTAATTCATAAGTTTTCAGTTCGATGTTAATTAGTCTAATAATTTCATAAAATAATAAAAGAAAAATTGGATGGCATTACTAAATTTCAACCTTGAGTTCACATAATGTAGTATATAAAACGTGAAATAAAATTATCTAACTTTTTAAATTTGATTAAAAGACATAATTAAGGGAGGATTATGCATGGATTGTTTTAGATAGTATTTGTTTAGTCCATGTATTTAAAGAAGTTTAAAACGAGTCTCAGACAAGATGATAATTTCTCAATTATGATTAATTACGTTAACACATGGAATTTGTCTAACTCCGTTGCTCAAAAGTTGTCGACCTGGGCCCTAAACATCATGGGCCTTAGAAATGTGGCTCCTAAAGGACTGTGTGGACTTGGGACAAAATACCGATTATGCTGGGCCTAGGGGACTGTGTGGAAGTTATAAATTAATGTTAGATGTCTCCAACACCATGTACAATTCGCATAGGGGTGGATGGCTTAAGCTGTGGGATTGGGGTTTTAGTGGATGAGCCCGCCCTTTTATTTGGGGATTAAAGTGATAACGATTTTGACAATAATTTTAAAAGTGTGACTGTCATATCAGTCAGTAAAATATTAGTAAGGGTTGAGAAATACACATATGGAATATATTGTTTCATTGTTTGTTTGGAACTCTTGAAATCGTTTGCCGAATTTGGACCATATACATAGTATGGTGGCATTTATGTGAACTTTTTATTGGTTGGGACTTGGGACGATTAGGTTGTAGTTCTTTATTGAATAATTTCACCTGCTGTCAATGCTTGTGGAAAATGGATAGACTTGTATGTCCATATCCTGTAACAATCCTGTCTTGTTATCTGCTGGTTTTTATTTTAAATTTTTGGTTTTTCTTGGGTTTCATTTGTTTCTTGTTTTGGTGGGACTCAACCCAACCTCCTTTGGTTGAGAAATCTTTAACTCAATCCAACTCATAATGGTTCTAAAAAAACCAATCCAATTCGATCATTTCTCTAGTCAAGTTGGATTCAGGTTGAGGTAATTTTGTTAGGCCTGATAAAATAATTTGGTTTTTATTTAGCTATTTAAGGCTATTAGTTAATAAATGATTACTATTTAAACAATTGAACCTGATATTCCTATCAAAACTAAGATTAAATATACAAAATAAGTCTCAAAATTTAAAATAAAATCAAACTATTTTTTTTTTTTTAATTATTAATAGCAAGAGTTGAGTCGGGTACATGTGTTGAAAATTTTCCTAACCCAAATTTGACCCAACTCAAGTGTCAAAAAAACTTGTAACCCAATCCAACCCATCAAGAAAGAACTTGAAGGGTTGGATTTGTCAAACGGATAGGTTGAATGCACATCCATAATTTCATATCTACACTATAAATATTACCATTATTATGTAAGGGAACTGAGAATTACTAGCCATTTTAGTCCCATTGTAAACTATGTACCACCCCAAAAAAAAAATGTAATCCTAAATTGTAATTTGCAAGTTTTATTTTGAAATTTTAAACTTGAAAAATCAACCTCTTGAAATCTAAAGTCCATTGTAATCAGGGCTGAACCAAGGGTAAGCCTAGCAAGACTTTTGGGCTTAGGCAAGCCCTCTCCCCATAGGGCAACCATAGAAAAGAAATAAATAAATATTAGTCTACAGCAAAAAGAAAGGCTTCAAGGGCAACATCAGACAGCACATTTGGAGTTTTTTTTTTTTTTTTTTTTTTTTTGCCTCTCCTTTCTTCTCAAGTAGAGCTCAATGCTTCTTTTCTTTTTTTTTCTTTTTTTTTTCCATACTTCCATCAAATTTTTAATCCTCGAGATCATAATCCACAAGTGATCATTGACTCATCCATAAGACAACAAGAGAGTCAAGTCACTCACTATCTTCGACTTTCAAACTTCTTCAAGGTTAGGTTTTTTATTTTTTTTTTTTTACTCACAAATAATTGTAATTTTATTAGTTTAATATAACTATTGTGTATACGAAGTAGTTTTTGTTTAATATTTATGTTGTAATGCTTAGATTTTTTTTTTTTGGTTATTTATGTGATTATACAAATATCATTTCCTAATTATTTTTAGTTACGTTGATTGATTATTCAAACATCATTTTTATATGATTTTTTCTTTTGTTAGTTTCTTTTATTGATGGTGATAAATTTTTATTTGAAACAAGATTGTGATATGATATTGGTTATAGGTCCTATGACGAAAAATGTTAATGACTAGACCAGAGTGAGATCTTGTAAACAAAAATCCAGATTTTATAATAAAATAGTTAAGTAACGAAAAGATGCAACAAAATCACTAGTGAATTCGATTTCTAACATATTTAATGTAAGAATTCAAAAATCTCTACCTCGAGTCAAGTTCATAGTGGTAAAGATATGAATGAGATACATGAAAAGCCTAATAAAGTTTTTGATGTAGCAAAAGAAGAATCTAGGGATTAGCATAATGAACATTTTATTTCTATGAATGATAATCTTAGAAATGAAGGTGGTAATGAAGAAGCTAGTGGTGAAAATATGGATGAGCTTCATGAGAAGTCTATGAGTGAAAATGTTTATTTAACAAATTAAGAATCTAGTGAGAAACATAATGAAGATCATATTCCTATTAATGATAATCTGAGAGATGAACGTGTTAATCAATAACATAAAAGTATGTTTGACCTTAAGAAAAATGTTAATGTGAATTATGATCCGGGGTTGTGAGAAAGTATTAATGACACTAAGGTGGTAATGTTAGTTAAACGAGCTACTATTAAAATCTTAAAAGAAAATTATATCTTTCCAAAAGAACAGAAGTGTGGCAGAGATTTTTCTTCCAAACACATTTATGATCGTCCAAATAGTGAGAAGTAATAAAGTAATTGGCTTGTCTATTCAAATGATTTGAATAAGGTGAAAAACAAAAGACTTTATTTAACTCATTTGAATGCACAAACCACTTCATTTCTTGTTTCTCACTAAATCACAAATTTAAAGTTTAGAAGAAAAATGTTTCCCATAATTCAGTTATTTTTCGAACACATCATTTTTTTTAAAGATCCTAATAGGACCTTGTTGAATTAACATTACACTTTTAGTATCATTAATATTTTCCCCACATTCTTGGATCATAGTTCACACTACATCTTTCTCAATGTCAAGAGTACTTTTATGTTTATTAACACCCACATCCCCAAGATTATTTTTCATACAAATATGGTCTTCATTTGCTATGTCAACACTTTCACTCATAATCTCTTCATGAACTTTATTCATATCTTCACCACTACCTTTTTCATTAATACATTTATCCCTAAAATTATCATTCATATGAATAAGATGTTCATTATGCTCCTCCCTAGATTTTTCTTTTTCTACATCAACACCTTCATTAGGCTCTTCACGTACCTTATCCATATCTTTACCACTATAAACTTGACTCAAGCTAGAGATTTTTGAATTCTTACATTAAATAGGTTAGAAATCGAATTCACTAGTGATTTTGTGATTGCATCTTTTCGTTACTTGACTTTTCTATTATAAGACCCAGAGTTTTGTTTTCGAGACCTCACTTGATTCTTCTCATTATCATTCTTCGTCATAGTACTCATAACATGTATGATATTAGAATCTCATTTTAAATCACAATTCATTTACCATCAATAAAACTAACAAAAGAAAAAATAATATTTTCGAGAGAAGTAGCAAAATTGATTGATATTCTTAATTTTATATCTTCTTATTGGGAAGATGGTGGTTTCCAAATAGTATGCTTTGCTTATCGAATTTTGTTGACTATACTTGTTATAGTTGTTTTCTTTAAATTTGATATATATATATATATATATATATATATATAAATAATATATATATATATAATAATATTTTAATTTATTATTATATGTAATTCAAGCTAAAAGAATAATGTAACCTTGATTTTGCATTTTTTTTTTTTTTTTTTTAATATTTAATAATAAGTGGGCAATCAAAATCAGAACAAGTTTGGGCAACACAAACTTCGGGATCGGCCCTGGTTGTAATGTTTCTCTATTGGTAAAAGTTTCTTTAATTGTCATTATACTTAACCTTAAATTTGACTTGCTTATCATATTAATAATAAGTATTTTGTACCTTTATTTTTGTGATTATGTGTCAAACACGTGCAAATTGAAAGTTAAACATGAAGGAAATTAGAGATCTTCATGAGTAAGGGAAACTGTTAGTAATTAAGTATGTGTAATTTAAGAGGTGATTGTTTTAATTTTAAGTTTTGAGAGAAATTCTACCCAAAAAAGTGAGGTTAAAAAACCAATATTTTGAAAAGGGAAAAAAAAAAAAAAATTGCAATTTCAAATTGTTGAAACAAGCAGAATCTTATTAAGCTTCATCTCACTGCTCTGCCCTGAACGGTGAGGTGGTTTCTCATATTTCCGTTGTATACATTGTCCCCCTCACAATAAGTGGGACCCACACTAGGAGAGCGGGCAATTGAAGCGATTTTTTTTTTTTAAGCTCCCCGACATCTTTAGGTTTTTACTTTTTAAGCACTTTCGCCTCTTTCTCTGTCTGACCGAAAAAGTGAAGGACAAGTATGGCGTTATCTTTCCATGGGTGGGCTAAGCACTCCTATTAAGGACCAATTGATTTTTCTTTTCAGATTTTTCTTATGCCATCAACACATAATTCAGAGTTATCTTTTACCTTTTTCATTAATACATTTATCCCTAAAATTATCATTCATATGAATAAGATGTTCATTATGCTCCTCCCTAGATTTTTCTTTTTCTACATCAACACCTTCATTAGGCTCTTCACGTACCTTATCCATATCTTTACCACTATAAACTTGACTCAAGCTAGAGATTTTTGAATTCTTACATTAAATAGGTTAGAAATCGAATTCACTAGTGATTTTGTGATTGCATCTTTTCGTTACTTGACTTTTCTATTATAAGACCCAGAGTTTTGTTTTCGAGACCTCACTTGATTCTTCTCATTATCATTCTTCGTCATAGTACTCATAACATGTATGATATTAGAATCTCATTTTAAATCACAATTCATTTACCATCAATAAAACTAACAAAAGAAAAAATAATATTTTCGAGAGAAGTAGCAAAATTGATTGATATTCTTAATTTTATATCTTCTTATTGGGAAGATGGTGGTTTCCAAATAGTATGCTTTGCTTATCGAATTTTGTTGACTATACTTGTTATAGTTGTTTTCTTTAAATTTGATATATATATATATATATATATATATATATATATATATATATATATATAGTATATATTCAAGCTAAAAGTAAAAATGTAACCTTGATTTTGCATAATTTTTTTTTTTTTTTTTTAATATTTAATAATAAGTGGGCAATCAAAATCAGAACAAGTTTGGGCAACACAAACTTCGGGATCGGCCCTGGTTGTAATGTTTCTCTATTGGTAAAAGTTTCTTTAATTGTCATTATACTTAACCTTAAATTTGACTTGCTTATCATATTAATAATAAGTATTTTGTACCTTTATTTTTGTGATTATGTGTCAAACACGTGCAAATTGAAAGTTAAACATGAAGGAAATTAGAGATCTTCATGAGTAAGGGAAACTGTTAGTAATTAAGTATGTGTAATTTAAGAGGTGATTGTTTTAATTTTAAGTTTTGAGAGAAATTCTACCCAAAAAAGTGAGGTTAAAAAACCAATATTTTGAAAAGGGAAAAAAAAAAAAAATTGCAATTTCAAATTGTTGAAACAAGCAGAATCTTATTAAGCTTCATCTCACTGCTCTGCCCTGAACGGTGAGGTGGTTTCTCATATTTCCGTTGTATACATTGTCCCCCTCACAATAAGTGGGACCCACACTAGGAGAGCGGGCAATTGAAGCGATTTTTTTTTTTTAAGCTCCCCGACATCTTTAGGTTTTTACTTTTTAAGCACTTTCGCCTCTTTCTCTGTCTGACCGAAAAAGTGAAGGACAAGTATGGCGTTATCTTTCCATGGGTGGGCTAAGCACTCCTATTAAGGACCAATTGATTTTTCTTTTCAGATTTTTCTTATGCCATCAACACATAATTCAGAGTTATCTTTTACCTTTTTCATTAATACATTTATCCCTAAAATTATCATTCATATGAATAAGATGTTCATTATGCTCCTCCCTAGATTTTTCTTTTTCTACATCAACACCTTCATTAGGCTCTTCACGTACCTTATCCATATCTTTACCACTATAAACTTGACTCAAGCTAGAGATTTTTGAATTCTTACATTAAATAGGTTAGAAATCGAATTCACTAGTGATTTTGTGATTGCATCTTTTCGTTACTTGACTTTTCTATTATAAGACCCAGAGTTTTGTTTTCGAGACCTCACTTGATTCTTCTCATTATCATTCTTCGTCATAGTACTCATAACATATATGATATTAGAATCTCATTTTAAATCACAATTCATTTACCATCAATAAAACTAACAAAAGAAAAAAATAATATTTTCGAGAGAAGTAACAAAATTGATTGATATTCTTAATTTTATATCTTCTTATTGGGAAGATGGTGGTTTCCAAATAGTATGCTTTGCTTATCGAATTTTGTTGACTATACTTGTTATAGTTGTTTTCTTTAAATTTGATATATATATATATTTATGTAATTCAAGCTAAAAGCAATAATGTAACCTTGATTTTGCATAATTTTTTTTTTTTTTTAATATTTAATAATAAGTGGGCAATCAAAATCAGAACAAGTTTGGACAACACAAACCTCGGGATCGGCCCTGGTTGTAATGTTTCTCTATTGGTAAAAGTTTCTTTAATTGTCATTATACTTAACCTTAAATTTGACTTGCTTATCATATTAATAATAAGTATTTTGTACCTTTATTTTTGTGATTATGTGTCAAACACGTGCAAATTGAAAGTTAAACATGAAGGAAATTAGAGATCTTCATGAGTAAGGGAAACTGTTAGTAATTAAGTATGTGTAATTTAAGAGGTGATTGTTTTAATTTTAAGTTTTGAGAGAAATTCTACCCAAAAAAGTGAGGTTAAAAAACCAATATTTTGAAAAGGGAAAAAAAAAAAAATTGCAATTTCAAATTGTTGAAACAAGCAGAATCTTATTAAGCTTCATCTCACTGCTCTGCCTTGAACGGTGAGGTGGTTTCTCATATTTCCGTTGTATACATTGTCCCCCTCACAATAAGTGGGACCCACACTAGGAGATCATTTTTCCCTACGCGGGCAATTGAAGCGATTTTTTTTTTTTAAGCTCCCCGACATCTTTAGGTTTTTACTTTTTAGGCACTTTCACCTCTTTCTCTGTCTAACCGAAAAAGTGAAGGACACGTATGGTGTTATCTTTCCATGGGTGGGCTAAGCACTCCTATTAAGGACCAATTGATTTTTCTTTTCAGATTTTTCTTATGCCATCAACACATAATTCAGAGTTATCTTTTACCTTTTTCATTAATACATTTACATAATAATGTGTAAAGTTTATACTCTATATTAGATTAAGTCCAAGTTTTTAATTTTGTCAATTAAAGTCTCAAAAGTCAAAACTTATGAAATCATTTCAATTTAAAGCTATTTTTTTTTTTTTTTTTTCATTTAAGTTATTCTGGATAGATATGGAGCAAAGAAAAAATGGAAATTGTTGATAAAATTTTATGTTTCACTTAAATAATCAATTTTGACTTTTTGATAATTTCTTTCTCACTCTTAGCGAAAGTTTTTCTTTCTAAATTGAGTTGTTTCTCTTTACCCTCTCAATTCAATGGTTATCAAATTGAATTAATGTTTTTGCGTTTTTATCTATTTTATTACGGCCTTGAATAACGGAAATGAATAATGAAGATGACATAGGCCTTAAACTAAAACGATTTTATATATCTTAGACACTTAAAAAATAGTACCTAATCTGAAAATATGATATAAACTTATAACATTTTTATGTAAGATACCCTTCTTTTTTAAGGTGACATAAAATGTCTTGCAATATTCAAATAGAAAAACTAAAAAACAACTCCACCAACAAACCTGACCCTTTCTCTTCCTCCACAGTTCTCTTTGCCAACACCAAACTTCCTCTGAGCTGGCCCTTCCTCCATTTCCTCCTCGCCAACAAAATCCCTAAAAACTGACTCCTTAAACCCGCCAATTTGACAAAGGGAGAAAGAAAAGAAGATTGAGGGGTTAGGTAGGAAGTCAGATGAGGAAGGGAAAAATAAAAGGCCCATAATTGTTGGAAGTCTGAGTTTTATTCAACTAAAGGGTGTATTTTTGGAAGTAACCCTAATAATTTTATTTTTTTACTTTTCCATATAAAGGTAGGGGTTGTTAGAGCATTCTCAGTGGGTAATGTAAAACCCACTTTCAGTCATAATAGTTGATATTATTCATCTAAAATCACAAAAAACCACTCTCAGCCGAACATGTAAACTAGCCCCAAGTTTTACAAGACGCTATAGTAGCGTGTAAAAATACATGCTACTGTAGCATCTTGTAAAACTTTTCTTTTCTTTTTTTATTCACCCCCCTCTCTCTTTCGCACTCTCTCTCCTTCCCTTTCAACTCTCCCACGCCGTCTCTCTCCTTTGTTCTCTGATCTCATTAGACCTCCTGCTTCTCTCTCGCATGCTCGTGACCAATTTAGATCGGTGGTCTCACGCTGCCTCTCTCCTTTGTGGTGTTTTGATACGAGGTTGGTTTTCTTGGCGGTGGCTGTAGCTTTGGGATGGGTTGCCGATTTGGGTTTTGGGTTTGGGTTATGGGGTTGCTGATTTGGGTTTGGGGTTTGGGTTATGGGGTTGTCGATTTGGGTTTGGGTTATGGGGGTGGCAATGGCGGTGCTTGTGGTGGGTTGTCGATTTGTGGATTAGTTGTGGTGGGTTGCCGATTTGGGTTTTGGGTGGCGATGGCAGTGTTTTGGGGATGAGTTGTTCTGGGTTTGTGGATGGGTTTGTGTTGCGGGTTTGTGGTTTTGGCGGTGGCGGTGGCAATGGGGGTAGCTTTGGGTTTGGGTTTGGGTTATGGGGGTGGAAGAATGGGTTTGGGGTGGGGGGTTTGTGGTGTTTTGGTGGTGGCAGTGGGTGGTCTGTTGTTGCCGGTGTGGGTGTGTTGATTAGTGAATTTGGAGTGTTGAAAAAAAATATATAAAAAAAGAATTATTTTATAATATTTTAATATGATAATTATAAAATAGAGAATGAGATGTGTGGTGTTTTGTAAAAGTGGGTAG
>OU015764.1:27118261-27331239 GCA_907173295.1 Fagus sylvatica
AGAGAGAGAGAGAGAGAGAGAGAGAGAGAGAGAGAGGACACTTATGTGTATAAGTAGCCAAGAATCATGCGGATCTACAGGAATACACATTGTGGTGTTTGTTCTATTTATGAAAAAAAAAAAAACTCTTTTTTTTCTGTACTCAACAACATCAACAAAGAGGGACTCGGTGGCTTAAGAAACATACACAAAAATATATGGGAAGCCGAGTGAGCTAGTCAGCTCAATTATATTTTTATCCATTGGCCGCCTGCCATTTGCCTGTCCAGTTCCTTTTGTTGTTAGAAAACATAAACACCGCCACAGCCACAGCCACCAGCCACAGCCATGAGTGTTGTTGGACTTGTTGGTCAGCCTTTTTCTTGTGGTTGTATTCCAAAAAAACCTTCTAGTTTTAGAAGCCGCCGAGTTAGATTATTTGCCACGAGAGCAGCTCTTGTGCAGGCCAGACCAACAATCGTGCCTGCAGTGAGAGATGGGTCAAGCTCAGGCTCAGGCTCAGGCTCAGACTCAGCGCTGGTCATTAAAAAAGGGGATCGAACCGACGATCTACAGGCCGAGGCAAGAGCCCTGGCACGCTCCGCTAATGCCTCCGTCTACAGCCCCGAACTTCTTTCCCTTAAATACGGCTCTCGCCCAATCAAGGTTTTCCATTTTTTTTTAAAAAATCTTCAATTTCATCAAGTTATATCTTATTGATAATTCATTAATTCTCGGTGATTAGGTATTGCGGAGGACTCTGAAAATCTTGATTGCGTTAGGTTCATTTGGGTTAAAATTATGGTTAGACCAAAGGAATGGCGTGTTGGATGAAAATAAAAGATTAAGGGCCACAGAACTGAGAAGAATATTCACACGATTGGGCCCTACTTTTGTGAAACTTGGTCAGGGTTTGTCCACCAGACCCGATATCTGCCCACCCGAGTATCTCGAGGAGCTCTCTGAACTTCAAGTATATTTCTCTTTTACAATTCTCATTCTTATTAACCTCTTATAATCACAATACTTTTCCTTCAATAACCTGCTTAGGAATAGGTTTTGTTAAACGAACAAAACCGTTCGTAACAGCTTGGGCTGAGCTGCTGAGCAATGCTTGTTTACGTAAATATCAACTCAAGCTCAAGCTCAAACATAGTAATATGTTTGTGAACATGGAACTTGATTGCTGTATATAACATTGGGTAATACTTAGGTGCAGTACATTAGATTCTCCAATTAAATTCAAACACTTGACTACATTGAATTTAATTGTATATGCTTCATCAGTTAATGCAACCATGCGTTTGAATTTAATTGAGAAACTTATAGTACAGCACCTAAGGAACTGTAATAATCCAATTCGGGTTTTGTGGTGAAATCCTTTGTCATTGTCTCTACTTCATAGACAAATATGTTAAGACAAATATCACTCTCATTGTGATTGAGCAGGATTCTTTACCGACATTCCCAGATGCAGAGGCATTTTCATGCATTGAGAGGGAGTTGAGACTATCACTTGATTCCATTTACTCATCCATATCTCCACAGCCGATCGCAGCGGCAAGTTTAGGTCAAGTTTATAAAGCTCAACTGAAGTATTCTGGACAAGTTGTTGCTGTAAAGGTGCAGCGCCCTGGTATTGAAGAAGCTATAGGACTTGACTTCTACCTGATAAGAGCTATAGGATTTCTAATAAATAAATACGTTGACATAATCTCCAGTGATGTTGTTGCGCTTATTGATGAATTTGCAAGCAGAGTTTATCAAGAGCTCAACTATGTACAGGTTAGTTTTCTTGACAACGTTTGTGTACTACCACATGCTGTCCTAATTAATTGTTGTTGAGAAGACAGCATCTGGTCACTTTAGCGTTTGATATCATAAATTTGTATAAGATTCTTTCGGGGTTGAATGTTAATTTTGACAGGTGCCTGCAGGAGGGTCAGAATGCAAGGCGGTTTAAGAAATTGTATGCTGACAAGGCAGAAGTCCTTGTCCCTGATATTTTCTGGGATTATACCAGTGGCAAAGTATTGACAATGGATTGGGTTGATGGAGTCAAATTAAATGAGCAAGCTGCCATTGAGAAACAAGGATTGAAGGTTTTGGATCTGGTGAACACAGGTATACAATGCAGCCTCAGACAGCTACTTGAGTATGGATATTTTCATGCAGATCCTCATCCTGGTAATCTCTTGGCGACACCGGATGGAAAGCTTGCCTTTCTGGACTTTGGAATGATGAGTGAGACTCCAGAAGAAGCAAGATCTGCTATTATTGGTCATGTTGTTCACATGGTGAATCGAGATTATGAAGCTATGGCTCGTGATTACTATGCTCTTGATTTCTTGTCACGTGATGTAGATGTTTCTCCAATTGTACCAGCACTTCGAAACTTCTTTGATGATGCACTTAATTCAACTGTGAGTGAACTAAACTTCAAAACGATAGTGGATGGTCTGGGTGCTGTTTTATATCAATATCCATTTAATGGTGAGTCAATACTGTTCTTGTCAATGACTTTCAAACCATAACCTGTAAATTTTTTTTACATCTGTACAATTACAGCAGATTTTGGCAATGGGCCCTGGTTTATTGGTTACAAAATAGCCAATGAATATAGTGGATCTTATAACTGAGTTGGTAACGATTTATTTGTTCTTTTCATACTCGTGAGTTTGATGTAGTGGGTATTCCTTGCTCTTGTCTGTAATAATTCTCTCCTATTTGGAAGGGAAAAAAGCAATATAATATTGATTTCTTTGAGTTCACAAGATCTAATTTTTTGCAATATGAGAATAGCATAGTTGTACTGATTTAAAGAAGTTGAAGCTTTTCACACTATTGTTTTTTCTAGAATTTGATGGCTTGGCTTGTTATTGCAGTCCCAGCATATTATGCATTGATATTGAGGTCGCTCACTGTACTGGAAGGTTTAGCACTTTATGCTGATCCTAATTTCAAGGTGCTAGCAGCATCATATCCATACTTTGCTAAAAGGCTTTTAACCGATCCAAACCCATATCTCAGAGATGCTCTTATTGAGCTGCTTTTTAAGGACAGGAAGTTTAGGCATGCCTTTTGTTTCTATCTTAACTTTATACTTCTTCTGGTTTGATTGGATATCGTTTGGTGTTATAGACCACCTGAAACCCCGTCTATTTTTTGTTCATTGCAGGTGGAACAGACTTGAAAATCTATTGGTACAGGGAAGAAAAGATAAAGACTTTACTGCAAAAGAGGCTTTACAACCAGTTTTGAAGCTATTGTTGGGTCCAGATGGTGAAGAGCTAAGGAATTTAGTTATTAAAGAAGCTGTCCGTGTTACTGAAGCTTTTGTTTTAGGCACATTTATTGATACCTACAATTCTATTCCTGATCTTATGAGGACTCTAATGTTTAATGGAAATGCAACTGGACCTCTTATGATGAGTAACACTGAACGGGAAAGCATGATAGAGCTTCGAGATCAAGTGTTAAGAATATGGATTCTTCTGCGATCCTCTGAAAGTTTTGATCCAGCACTTTTGCAGCCTATTTTACAGGTAGGAACCATAGTTTGCCGCATGATTGTTTTTTATTTCTTTATTCTTTGTGGTTTTGGGTGGATATAGTATTGAAAATAATTGCTTCATACACATCAGAACAGTTGAAAAGGGAAATAATTACATTAGAACACACCAATGATAAAAGATAACAAATCCTAAACTTTTGTCGTCAGCACGTAGGCTCCATGTTCCAATTATCTTTCATTGCCAAATTCACTTGATGATTAAGAAATGCATAAGTACTGCAACCCTTTTTCCTGAACTTGAAACATATATCTTAGTATCTGCAATTTATCCCCCTTAACTCCTATTTTTTGTGGTGTTAATTTTAATGTTAAAATTAAGCCAAGTCTCTGCTTATAGTCCATGAGAGGAATCCCAGGGCTAAAAAACCTACAAGTTTCATTTCAAAAAAAGAAGCTATGGAGGACCTCAATTAGATCCCAGGCTTAATTTAGACTACATTTTTTTAGATAATTTAATCAGTGAGCTTAGCTTTTATGAGCCTCTTGTTGCCTACATCAAGTAGCTTGTATGGAATTAGACTTTGGAGGGGGAAAAAAGGATCAAGGTCTTCAAGATTGGTTTATAGCTAAAGAATTGGTGTGGTGATAGGATTTCGAAGAATGGCCAACTCATAAATTTATTAGATTCTTAAAACAAATTTTATTACAACAAAAACCAAGCCTTCGTTTAAAAATTTTGGGGTTGATTATGGATCCTCAACAGATTAATCAGGATTAGCCACATGTATTTTAGTCTCATTACCGTATCTTCCAAGAACATCCACAAAAGTGATCAATTACACTGTACTTTGTTATCAGATATACATATAGGCTGACCTAAAGCATACTTTTATATGTGGGTTATTGTTTCGTTTCTTTACTGGTGAGTTTGTGACTTTATTCACTTTATTTTGTTACTTAAAAAAATGAGATCTATTCTCATTTTTTTTTACAGGTGAGAAATTTAGATTAAGTAAATTCTTTATATTTTATTTAGAATTTTATCTGTGTAGCACTTAGATTAGAATCATCATACTGTAACAAAAACACTAGTTATGTATTAATATCGTAGAAAAACCTTTTTTCTACTTATTTATATTCGTTTTTAAAGCTAATTATTGAAGCATATGTGAGCAGGTCCTTCAACAACCAGAGGCCCGCAGTCTAGGGGGGCGTGTTATTGGTGGGATCACTCAACGTCTTGCTGCACGCTTACTGCAACAAGTACTCCGGGTTCCGACAACTGGTTCTGCTTCAACCTTGTGACAATTTTAACAGTTTCTGGGTGAGCTAGAAGATGTATGTTATATATTTCTTGTCAAACACTAAGAAGCACGAGTACGTTTTAGGATACGGGTACCGGTACAGGTACAGTATGGCGGTACAAAAATTCTTTAAAAAGTAGGGTACGGATACGACAGGGATATATATTTTATTAATTTTTTATATATATTATTATTCATATATTGATAAGTATATGTGAATTTAAGAGCAATTATAGATAATAAAGTATATTCATTGCCATTAAATGGTCTTTAAATTACAAATCAAGATCCAAAAGAGTAAATAAAAGAAGTGTACATTCATATAGTTCTACCTAAAGTTTATGTTTCCATCACTTTCACTACTTTTATCTATTTTTGTAACATATTCAAAAAAAAAAAATGAAAGAAAACTTCTTTTTTTTTAAATTTTAGGTACACTTGGCAGAAGTACCCCAAAAGTACGAGTACTAAAAAAGTATCCAGTATGGGTACGGCTCTATTTTTGGAGTACCCGTGCTTCATAGGTCAAACATGACTTGCCACTGCCCCATGCTTCATTACTATCAATTGTTAAAATGAAAAATGAAAAAGGAAAAGTATCACTTTTGGGATGTAAAATGTGTATATATGAGCAGGGAAGGTGTTCTCCAAAGTAATTTTGTTGTGTGAACAACAAATTGTTGTTTCATAACTCTCGTACACGAACATATAGACATATAGCATTTGAAACGAGTTTAATTTAATTTGTGGACTACCTAAAGACTTCTTCTTTTTTATTATTGCACTTTGTTCAATATAGGTTATTTAATAACACTGTTGTACATCACTCAGAGAGATATTGCCCCATGTTCTTATTGAGAAAATCAAAATTCTTGTTTTGTTGTTTGTTGGGTGGGGTGGGGATGAATATGATGGCCTTGATGACTTGTAGGTACGATTTTGCATTGAGAAAATAGAGATACCAGCTGATAATAATTTTCATTTCTTTATCTGTAGAAGAAATTTCAAATCATTTTCTGATTTTGATTGAAGTAAAATAAAAGAGTAGCGTGTTTCATTAATTTTAAGTGCATTAATATTAGTTGTTGTTCTACAAGTTGACATTGACAAGTTATTTGATGATAGAGCAAAATTGGCCTTTCATCTCTGGCCACAAATGGGAATCAAATCTGAGAGGAGTTACGTTCTGGACAACAATTCTGTGGACGTGGAAGCAAAATTAATTATAATTTTATGACATTGATGACCTAAATTTACCATTTATATCCTAAATTTACCATTTATATGCGGATGGATGTCACAATTCAAACCCATATGATATGAGTTTAATTGCATGACTAATGGTGAATAAAGTTATTAAACCTCATTATTCATTATTTAAAATAAAATAAAATAAAGTTATTAAACCTCAAAAAATAATTAAAACTCCAAATAAATAAATTCCCAAATAAATCTCTTATAATCATAAAATATCCATAACTACTCCCGACAAAAAATCTCCAAATGTCATAATCCAAAATGAATAAATCTTGTGAGTAACTCAATCATAGATAAAAGCAATTGAAGCTCTCAAAAGCCAGTAATTATAGAATATTCTCGAAGTACATTAACAACGTATTCTCTACTAATTAAATTCATAATAAGATCCATCATTCATGTGAAAGCTGAGAGTACGACACTAATGTACTCCAAGAGTTTTTTAGTTATTTTTCTCTCTATGAGTACAACCAACGGTGGAGAAAAACAAAGAGCACCCCTCTCATAGGGGGGCCACCAGCCAACTAGCCGACCTTCCATCACCAGTATCGGTGGGAAGAGGCCCCTAAGTCTAGAAGGTGGTAAGTTTTTTCACCGTTATCGTTAGTCATGGGAGAAAATAGGTTTTTTTATGTGGAATCAAAGTCTTTTGAGATTACAAAAAATGCATTTGAGGTGAGGATCATTGAACGTGGCAGGAAACACTTGACCAATGTGTCGATGGGTTTTGCGGCAGCCCACTGGCTCCGTGATGCATTGCTTGAGGTAGCCAAATTATCCAATGACCAAAACCTATTTCGCTCATTCTGAGAAGGTAATAAGGTATATGTGGTTCAAAAACAAAGGAATGGTCGGGGTAGTTTTGTGTCGGTAACGGTATTGGGCGATTCGAAGAGTAGAGACTGTGTGATTATCCCTGAAGGGAGAGATGCGTGGGGATGTCGTGGGGTCAGCCATGAAATCGACCACCTTCTGAGGCCAAAGGTGGTGGAACAGCAAGGTGTTAATTCACGTAGACTGGAGGGAGGCAATTTCACAGCGGAAGGACATTTTAGGAAAGAATCTCACACTTTCAAAGAAGCCGTAACATTAGGAGGTAATATCCCAAAAGTTTCGCACAGAATTACTGGAGTAAATATTGATTTGAATCAAGTGGGTAACGGTTTGGTCGATGGAGCCACAGAAATCTCTCTTAAAATTATTCTCGGAATTCGCCACAAGAATAACTGGGAAGTAAAGTGAGCTGGGGTAGTTGATGGGTCAAGTGGGGATCAACACCAGGCCCAACAAGCCATTAAGCCCGTTAATCTTAATTTTATTCCACAGAATAGTGTGAACTCACGAGTTGAGATACCAATTAGGCCCCAGGCCTGTTGGACCATTGAACATGCCCCGAATACTCACAAGGTCTGGAGACCACGGGTCATGGATGCTACAAAATGTTTAGAAGCCTCTCGAAGCTCCATCGGGGTCAACGGCCACCAGGCCTGATGTAGATCATGTGTCGGTACATAGTTGCGACACCGATTCAGAGATCTCCACCCATATAGTTCCGGTGAACTCGTGTAATCGGCCTGTCGCGGAGGTCATGCAAGGCTTCGAAGTGGTCGATCAATCGTGGGGGTCGTCAAGTGATTGGTTTCTAGACCTTAAGGACGGATGGCGGCTATGCATCCCGGTGGATTTAAGTGCTCCAATGGCCAAATCTCCTCAAAAGGAGGCGATAGCACAAAAACTTCTCCAATGGGTCTCGGCTAAGCGGGAGGAGTCTGAGTCCGGCGATGGGGAGGATGACTCGGAATGGGATTTAGGGAGCTCAATGGGTGGTTTTGTTCTCGTTGGAATGGATGACGTCACCTCTCCAATTAGGACGCAGAATGACTTGGCTTTGGTTGATTTCGTTGGAGGTAAGTCTTCCACGCCAACTAATTCTGAGCCGTTGGCTCTGACTGTTGGGGGTAAAGATGGGAGTGGTGGTGAGTCATCTTATCGTAAGTCGTTGACTTTGCTTAATGGGGGTTTTGTTGGGACTAATGAGGGAATTGTGGAGGGAAGTGAGGCTTTGGAACCTGTTAGGGTGGAGCCTTTGGCTATACTTATTCCTCATGGTGTGGAGGGCTCTGGGTCTGAGGTCGGTCGAAGTTTTGGAAGAAAGCCATCAGATTGGGTTATGAGGAAGGAAAAAGGTGTTGGAAAAGTTTTAGGGGCAAGTTATGAAGGGTATGAACAGGCAGTTATAAAGTTGCTAATGGAAATAAAAGCCAGGCATATTGAGAGGAAAGCTGCCATGGTTGGTATACAGAAGCCTACAAGCTCGGGAAAGAAATGCAATAGGGAGCTCAAAAGACTAGTCAGTTCTGTCAACTATGAAGCACGACATTCAAAGGAGGCAAAAGGAAAAGGAAACCAAATTGGAATTGATTATGTCCCAAATTGTTCGCAGTTTGTGGCGGTGTCAGTTTGTGGACTAGATGTTTCTAGGGTCTGTTGGTGCATCGGGTGGAATTTTGCTAATGTGGGACAAAAGAGTAGTAGAAAAGGTAGAAGATGCAGTTAGGCAGTTCTCTGTATCCTGTTAGTTAAAAAATGTAAAAGATCAAAAGGTGTGGATGTTCACTGGAGTGTATGGGCCCAATAATGATGGTGACAGAAGGTTAATGTGGGATGAACTGGCTGGTATTCACAGCTGGTGGGATGTGCCGTGGTGTGTGGGTGGGCATTTCAATGTGGTGAGATTTCCTTTGGAAAGGGTGGGGTCAGAGTCCTTTTCTTCTCCAATGTATGATTTCTCTGATTTCATTTCTGATCATGGTCTGTTGGACATTCCATTATTAGGGGGAATCTTTACGTAGTCTAATAATAGAGAGGTTAGTTCTATGTCCCGCCTTGATCGCTTCCTCTTCACAGCTGGTTAAAATGAGGGGTTCGTTAATATCTCTCAGAAGAGGCTAGTCAGAATGAGCTCTGATCATTTTCCTGTCTTGTTGGATTGTGGTAATATTCAACGGAGAAGCCGCCCATTCCGGTTTGAAAACATGTGGTTAAAGGCTGAGGGTTTTGCGAAGTTGGTCAAGGATTGGTGGAAGTCTTATTCTGTGGATGGTACTCCCAGCTTTGTGTTTGCTGCTAAGCTAAAAGCTTTAAAGGTGGACTTAAAAAAAACGGAATGATACCCAATTTGGGCATATATCCTTGCAAAAGAAGCAGATGATGGCTGACTTAAGGGATATTGATGAAATGGAGGATTCTTGTCCTTTATCTGTTGAAGAAAGAGGGAGGAGAGAGCTCATTATTGCTGGTTTGGAGAAGGTTATTCTTATGGATGAGATAAGTTGGAGACAAAAATCTAGAGTTTTGTGGCTCAAAGAGGGCGACAAGAATTCTTCTTTTTTCATAGGATAGCTAACTCAAATCGGAATACTAATACTATTAGTCAACTTCTCATCAATGGCACCTTATCCACCAATTAAGATGAGATCTGAGACCACATTGCCGAGTTATATGAGCAGTTGAAATTGGAGGATGGGCATAGAAGACCATATTTAGATGGGGTTCAGTTCTCCACTATTTCTACAGAAGATGCAAATTGGTTGGATCGGCTTTTGATGAGGTTGAGATTACCAATGTAGTCCAGGGATGCAATGGAAACAAGGCTCCAAGCCCGGATGGGTTCTCTTTAGCTTTTTTTTAGCATTGTTGGAGCATTGTTCGCAATGACGTTCTGGCAGTTTACAAGGAATTTCATGAGCATTGCCAGTTTGAACGGAGTCTTAATGCTACTTTTGTTTCACTCATTCCTAAGAAGCATGGGGCGAATCAGCTAAAAGACTTAAGACCGATTAGTTTGGTTGGAGGAATGTATAAAATCATAGCCAAGTTTTGGCGAATAGATTGAGTGCTGTATTGGGGAGGATTGTGTCTCCGTCTCAGAATGCATTCGTGAAAGGGAGACAAATTCTGGATTCGGTGCTTATTGCAAATGAGTGCTTAGACAGTAGACTCCAATCAGCCATCCCAGGGGTGACTTGTAAGCTGGATCTGGAGAAAACTTATGACCATGTCAATTGGGCTTTTCTCTTGTATTTATTTCAGAGGTGTGGGTTTTTGGCTAAATGGAGATAATGGATTTATTTATGTATCTCTTCAGTGAGGTTTTCTATTTTTGTGAATGGCAGTCCATGCGGGTTCTTTTAGAGTTCACGGGGCATTCGGCAAGAGGATCCATTGTCTCCAATGTTGTTCATCATCATTATGGAGGCATTGAGTAGGATGATCGAAAATGCTATTGGGGCTGGAATGTTGTCTAGTTTTGCTGTAAGCAGGAATGTGCAGGATCCTTTGCTCATTTCTCACTTGTTATTTGCTGATGATACTCTCATTTTCTGTGAAGCTAACAATGAGCATATTGATCACTTGCGCTCTATCCTTGTTTGGTTTGAAGCCACATCTGGGTTGCAAGTTAATCTGGGCAAATCTAAATTAGTCCAGGTTGGTGAGGTGCCTTTTCTTGAGGAGTTAAAGGCTATTTTAGGTTGTCAAACTTCGACTTTTCCTATGAAGTATTTGGGTTTGCCTTTGGGGGCCAAATTCAAATCAAAGGATATTTGGAACCCGATAGTGGAGAAAATGGAGCATCGGTTGGCGGGTTGGAAATGGATTTATCTCTCAAAAGAAGGCCGGCTTACTCTGATAAAGAGCACCCTGTCTAATTTACCCACATATTTCCTATCTCTTCTCCCCATTCCAGCTGCTATGGCTAAGAGAATTGAACAAATTCAACGAAATTTCCTTTAGGGGAGCTCCATGGAATTTGTTAAATTTCCTCTGGTTAAGTGGGATCAGATATGTAGGCCATACTCTCATGGAGGCCTGGCTATCAAAAATATTAGATAGTTCAATGCAGCTCTCCTCGGGAAATGGCTCTGGCTTTTGGGGTGGAAATGAATGCTCTTTGGAGGCGAGTTATTATGGAGAAATATGGCTCTATGGAGGGTGGGTGGATGACCAAAATCCCCACTGGGCCATATGGAGTTGGTTTGTGGAAGTATATCCGGCGTGGATAGAATACTTTCGCTAGATTTCTAACTTTTGAAGTAGGTGATGGATCTCGTATTCGATTTTGGGATGATGTGTGGTGTGGCGGGGATCCTCTTAGGGAAGCTTTTTCGAAGTTGTATCGTATTGCCCGTGTGAAAGATGGTGCTATGGCTGATTTTTTGCATTTAAGGGGTGGTTCTGTGCATAGGGAGGTGAATTTCACTAGGTTGATTCAAGATTGGGAGCTGGAATTCGTTTCTTCTTTTCTGGATTTACTGTATTCAGTTATTATTCACAGATATGAGGAGGATAAGTTGATTGTGAAGCTTTCTCCAAATAAAGGCTTTCAGGTAAAGTCTTTTTATAATGCAATTTGTTCTCTTGGTTTTGGTTCTTTCCCTTGGAAGAGCATATGGAAGACCAAGGCCCCCCCAAGGGTTGCTTTCTTCTCATGGACGGCTGCATTGGGAAAAATTTTGACTGCAGAGAATTTGAGACATCATGGTATTATTCTAGTGAATTGGTGCTACATGTGCAAGGTAGTTGGGGAATCTATTGATCATCTTCTTCTTCACTGCACGTATGCTAAAGAGTTATGGGACATGATCTTTGTGTTATTTGGGGTTCACTAGGTGATGCCTAGGAGTGTCATGGTTATGTTTGATTGTTTGCAAGGGAGTCTGGGTCGTCACCAGAATACTATGATCTGGAGGGCTGTCCCTCATTGTGTGCTGTGGTGTTTATGGAGGGAGCGTAATGTGAGGACCTTTGAGAGATGTGAAACTAATGTTGTTGATTTGAAGCTTCACTTCTATCAGTTATTATTAGATTGGTTACCAGTTATAGGGTTATTTAATTTTACAAATGTGATTGACCTCATAGATTCTTGCTCTTTTTGAGCTGTTTGTATTCTTTCTCCTAGTATACTTGTTTTTCTTAATAAAATTATTACTTAAAAAAAAAAACTAAAGTTTTCCTCAAAACTCTATCTTGGGACAATGCCCTTTTACAATCAACCATCAAAGTTTGTTTACTTGATCATCATCAAAGTAATTATTTAAGACCATCTAAGTTCATTTATGATTTATCATCAAGTTTCCTCATACGTTTTTTCCAAACGATACAGCAATAAGATCACGAAGCGAATGCAGACAGTAAACTGCTATTCTCAAATAATCTGTTCTTTAAGACAAACCTACAAGCAGGTAGATTACATGAAGGCGTAAAAGCACCGTGAAGGCATAGCATGTAAATTACATTTCCACTATACATAAAAAGGGGGCAAACCCCCATAATTCTTGTTTCTAAATGCTATGCACCAATGAGACTAAAAGGTCTAAAAATAACTCGGGCTGTGGAAGATTTACATAAATAATATCATGAGAGTCATTTCTCAAATTCTGATGGTTGAATCACCCCTCAACTTGATCAACTTTAATATCTTTAAAATCACATTGCCCAGAGAAGTTAATCTCAAGTTCCATAGTTATCCTTATGATCAATTTGTCCCAAGTAACATAGTAACCAGACTATGTTACCAGACATCATTAATATAACTTTTCACCAGAAGTTGCACCATCATGGATTAACTAACCTTCATAACTATTTTTTATTTCACTTTTTCCTATTAAAATAAAAAATGAAAAATGATTAAACCCATCACTATTTCGAGCAACTTGCAAACTATGTAAAACCACAAGCAGAGTTATCCCTCTTATGCAATGAAGTGGTCATTTCACCAGGTTAAAGATAACTTTCTGGCTTTTCCGTGCCAGCAGCATGTATGCCTTGACAAGCTCCTCCTTGACCATGAAAAGTACAGAAGCTGCAAAAACACTCTGTACTATCTTAGTGCTCATTCCCTTGTAAAAGCTGGGCAATCCTTCATAGCGGATCATTTTAATGATCGCATCAAGAGTACCTGTGCTGCAAAGATATCAGTTACGGCCATACCATAGAACGAATGGTCTCTATTGTTGAATAAATTAGGACACAAGCAACTACAAGTTGCAGACTGAACACATTAGAAAGAATTAAAGGGAATCACAATTAACCTGGAAATATTTTTGCAAATAATAACAATAATAATACTAGTAACAAAAGGAATGCTAATCAGTACATGGGTTGGTCAGCCATTTGCATGTCCCTGTTTGAGGAATTAAAGAGAAGTAGAATGACAGAGCGGGGGCACTCAAATCCCAAGACTTTTAAAAGAACGAAGAAAAAAAAATCTTGAGAATATAAAGCCATGATAATTCTTACCAACACAAGTACACAGTTGTAATTTACAGTTCATTATCAGGTACAGAGTTCTCATAGTATTTTCTTCATCCGTCATCTTCCTCTATCTTCACACCCTACTTAGGTTTGTGTGTATACCAAAGTTATAAATACTGTCATAGCTATTACCATACCAATACATGTAATCCCATGAAAAATTTTCAGCATTTCATTCCCCATTTGGTGAATTTCGGGTGTTTCAATTGATTTTAAAATGAAAGCCAGTAACAGTTCTTATACTATTTTTAAAAATTTATCAATCTTGAAAAGTTATTTTGGTAAAATTGATATGCCCTGATTTTGAAATGAGAAAATATAAAATGGAATAGGATGTTGAGAAAGAAGGGTAAATTCTCTGTGAAAGGAGTATACTAGAGGCAGCAAAATCATAGTTTTAACCAGGAGAATAGGAATTTTTGTGAGAAGCCATGAGGTTTGAAAATTCATGAGATTGAAATTGTTACTATGGAGAGTACCTTCTAATAGTATGGCAATGAAATCAGTTTTAGCCAGATTTTTGGAGATGACTGGTGTGCTGTGTCCCCCTAAATGGTCAACACTCTGAAAGTACTTTTTATATGTTCAAAGAGTGTGCCTTGTTAATCAAGTTGGTTTGCTTATGCTAGCAAATGGGGTCTTATGTGGAAGCTAATTCTGTTAGGGAACAGGTTTGTTTGTAGACCCAAGTGACAAGTTGTTAGGAGAAGATTAGAGGAGAAGGAATTCTCTTTAGTAGCAGCAATTATTATTGAGCCAGTATGGAAATCCAGGAATACAGTTGTATTTCGTAAGGAGCTGCTGCTTGTTAAGGAAGTGGTTAGAAGGGTTGAGGATTTGTTTGATAGTTATCAAAAGCAACCTTCAAGCATCCCCTTGAATTCCATGAGAGAATTAAAGCAGAATTGGAGCCCCTTTCCAAGGCTTTGGTTGAAGATGAATGTCGATGTGGCAATAGGGAATGGGAAAAGCAGCATGGCGGTGGTCTTGTGAGATTCAGATGGCAAAGCACTAAAGGTGTGGACCTCAGTATGTCCTTGAACTAATCCTCAAGTAGCAGAGACTAAGGCTTTCAGAGAGCAGTTCTTTTGGTATGGGATGAAAATTCTAATGATGTAATTATTGAAGGAGATTGTCTCCAAGCCATTCAAGCAATACAAAGGCATCTGGAAGATGTAGGATGGGAATTGCGAATGGTGATCCAGGACTGTGGACATTTTGAGGTCAATGCAAGGGAAAAGAGTGTTGTTCAATTGGGCCAACAGGTTGTGCAATTCTGCAGCTCACAACTGCTGTAAATGGGCACTGCATGTTGGTTTTGTAGGGTCTTTGTCTACCAGAAGCTTTCTTGGGGATTTGTATCGTGTTTTTGGTTTGGACCTTTCTTAAGTTTTTTGTTTAATGAAAGCACCAATTAGCAGGAAAAAGAGAGGAGAAGAGAAGAAAAGAATAGTTCCCAGAAATAGCACAGAATTTGACCCCTATTTTACCTCATGAGGAAAGAGAAAGGTGGGGGGGGGGTGGGCGAGGATCTGTTATCTAAGGCTTTCGAACATAAAGAGTTCAATCAAACTGGACAACACGTGAGAAGAAGCCCACAACAAGTTAATTGACCAAACTAGAACTTATTGACCAAACCAACATTCAAAATTATAAATTATAAACAGGCAACAAATCTTCCTTGCTCAGTTTTCAATTCAAAACTAAATCAACTCCTTATTAAATTAGCCAAAGGATCTTCTTTATATTCTGCTTGATCAATTTTGTAGGATATTTAAAAATCACATCAAATTCTTGGACAACCAAGGACAATAGAAAGGTCACAAAAAGTGTCTTGCCTTGCCTCTTCAAAACTGAAACCCAACAAACCAATCCATAATATAAATAATGCCCCAGACAATATATATACAAAACTGATATTATGAAAAATCAAAGTTACCCAATTTTCATACTAACATCTCTCGCAAAATTAGAAAATAAGTGTACACCTGATAGAAGAAGCTCAATCCATCATTCAAGTTTGGTGTATTATTTTATATGTGGAGCTAGCAGATGCAAATGTTTTGAAGATAATGATGAGAATGAGGATCTTAATGAAAATAACAATATGGCCGTTCATTGAAATGCAAACCTGAGTATCTTAATGAGATATTCCCACCAATCTCCTGCTTTGCTTGCAGCCTTGACTGCACAGGCGTTTAAGTGACACAATCAAGAAGCTTCAAAAAGGACTAATTATTGCAAAAGCATACTATGCCAGTCTGGATGCCAAGTAATTGTTAATGCAAAACTCAATGTTTTGAGTAACAAGCCTAATGGAAAGGTAAGTAATACAAATTTAAATGAGAGAACTGAACATGTTCAGACTTGAGAGTTTTATTTCAATATGGTATAAGATAATATGATAGAGAAGTAAGGCTTTTCAGCCAAACCAACTTTTTAAGAAGCAATTTTTTATTTTTCTTGCTCAACAGGGTAATAATACAAAGCAGAGAGTAGTGGTTACTTCACCTTGACAACTAACAAGGGGTACGTACAGACAGTTGCTCCCAGCTTTGCAATAGCCCCTAATAGAAAAACCTTTTCACAAGAGAATTAAAAATAAGAGAGTTTCTTTTTGTGGGGGTGGGAGGGGGGCATAGAAAATCACAAAAAATCTCAGTTCCATATTAATGACAAAAAATGAGACCCGATAAAGAAGGTTCACTGTGCCTTCCAACTTATCATTTGAAAGGGATCTTATACCTCCCAAGCAGTTACGCTTTTTGATCCCTGCTTGCTTGCAGCATGCTTTGCCCTTAGATGTTTTAACGAGCTCTCGTAAATCATGAACTGAATTGAAGGATTGCACACCTGGTAACAAGATTACTCATCATACCAGAAGTAACTCGATAGTGCATGTTGAGTTCATTCAATTATGAATAAAGGCTAACCATTATAAGTGTTGGAACAATTCCTTTCCAGAATCCAGTAATTCCAGCTTCATTATAAACCTCGCGTGCCTAGCCAGCAATGCATGCATTTAGAACAGTAGGGAGAAGCAATATAAAAATCACTAAACATATAAAAACTAAATAAAAACCAAAATCACTAGTGCAATGAAGAGGAGGAGGTTAATGACAAAGCTTGAAAGAAGAGGAAGGGCAAATACACTGTCAAACCCTAGAAAATCCTTGGATCCACAAGAAAATCTTTGGAACAGATAAAGACTATTGATGAATATTAAGCACCCATTTTCATTTTAACATAGGACCAGAAAATTTAGTTTCTAAGTAAAAATATATCGAAACAACCCCTAATTAATTATCATGTATCTACGCACACTGTAATCACCACGTCGTGCAATTTAATTAATTTAATCTTGGAGTCAACATCAGTATCAGCTTGTGAATAAACAATGTTTCAATTTTCTAATCGACAATAACAAATTGTAATTTTCACAGACCAGTATATATATCTTACTTGGGAAAGATTATTAACCCAATTATTGGAAATTTAGGTCCTGTCCCACATTGATGTTCAATTAATCCAAGCAGAAGAGTTAACAGTCCCACAAGGTCATCTGAATATCAATCAGAGAGTTCTTTATACGTCTTTATTATCAATGATCTATTTATGTGAATAAAGTTAGAACTCATAGATTTCAGGCTGAGAGAGCTTGCAAGCAAAGAAAGCTTGTTAAAGGAACTCCATTCCAGTGGCAATATCTTGTAAAATACATCTCAAGATGCAACTACTCCTCCTGTTTACCATACCACAGCAACAAATCTGCTTAGCCTCATTACTGCAACTTTAATTAATTGAAGGCAGGCGTACTTCAGCACTGGCAGAGATAATATTAAGTTCTATTTGGTACCTTTGAAATGTTAAAGTGTGTTCTTAGAGGTCGAATCACAATGCAATCAATGCAAAAGCAACCATAAATTCAAAAAGATAGGTCATCTTGCAACCAAAAACCAAAAAAGAATAAAATGGGAAGGAAGAACCAACCGCATGCAGAGTTCCATATGGACGAGGTTTTTCTGAATCAAGTTCAGCCAATTTCTCTTGCAAAGTTGAGTCTATCAAACCGCTTTCAGAAGCTTCCCTCAATAGAACCTCCTTTCTTTCCTCCATAATCTTTCTTTCAGCTTGAGTGTGTGTCTAAAACCATATTAAAGGGGGAAAAACAAGAAAACAATACAGAGGGGGGAAGAGAGAGTAATGCATTTAGTCTTTATAGCATTGTAAAGCATATAAAAAGGCTTATATTGAGGAGTCCATAATTTTTAATTAAATCAATTAAAGGTTATAATGGATTGCAGAGAAGCACTCAATTTCAGACAAATTCTCCTTCTCATATCCATCAACACACAGTGTGTGCGTGTCTGTGTCTGTCGCTGTGTTTGCAGCATGACCATGGTTTAACTATTCAGCTGCACTTTTTTCTTTTTTGGTAAGTTACACATGCACCTAATGGGTCTTGAACCCACGACCTCATCCTCCGTCCCATTGTTATGGAAGGCAGAAGTGCCATTTGAGGTAGATCCATGGCTAACTATTTAATTGCTCTTATAAACCTTTGATTACTAAATGAGCCACAAACTACAAAGGAGTTGAATCTATGAATAAATCAAAGCAAACCCCATTGTCAAGGTTTTAACTTAAAGCATATAAAATTGAAGTCATTAAAACCGCTAGTATATATATATGCACTCAAAAATGTGAAGTTACCTGCATACGAGTCACAAGAACCCAAATAGGAATTGTGAGCAACACATTCAAGGAGCTGCAAAATAAGACATTTCTCCAAGTTATTATTCAAAGAAAAACCTAGTCATCATAAATAAGAAGGGAGGACTACCTCTACCCATTCAAACTAAATCCTGACTTCAACTATCACTCATGCTATAGCCAGACAGGCACTGATTAATGCCCAATCCTGGCTCAACAAAGCTCTCACATGAACCTCCAAACTCCCTCAATACATAATTACTATGAAAAGAAAGTAAAGCTAAAGGCTACTTCTGTTTTGATGCCATAAGAATGGATTCTGTACCCAGCAATTGCTGCCACAACAAGCCAAGAGAACATGCCAACAGTACCATCCCCACGTCCTTTGTCTCTACGGGCAGCTGCAATGGCCTCTGCCTTGTTTTTGAAAACCTGATAAAAATAGTAATAAATTCCCTGGAGCATAAGAAGAAAATAGTTAGATCAAGGCAAAAGAATCTAGTGTCAGAGGCAAACTGATAAGGTAACAGACGCAGATACCATCTTAATTCTTCATTATAGACACACACACACTCACTTTCTTAAGCCATAATGCTTTGTTAGCTACATTTGCCAACTTTAATTTTTTTTTATAACAAAGCTACTTAACTCACTGTTGAACAATAAGAAAAGTCCATGTAGGCTGTTAAAATGAGAGTTCACGGCAAATAGCATTTTTTGGTAACCAAAAGACGTCTTCGCTTCAAATTTTCCATTCATATAATTCAGGTTTGATGATGCTTACAGGTGCTAGAAAGATTATAACTATTCTCATATGCTCCTACTTCCTAGGCAGCTATAGCTTAGTAATCTTAAGTTTCCAAATCAAGATAATACCAAAGGATATTGATGGTATGGTAAGTTCCCATTCGGGCCATGAAAAATCCATGAACTTGAAATGATAGAAAAGTATCTGATTAAATGACTCATTGACTACTTTCTCTTGGAAGCTTAAACTAATTGGGCTGAATCACATCTTAATCCATACTTTCAACTCAAACCAGAGTGCTTTCACCTCCTGAATTCTCTTTGGAGTTTATAAATCCAACACCATTATTATTCAGGTTGTATAATCACATGCCTGCCAATGAGCAACGAGATATGTGTGTGTGGGTGTGGCGGGGTGTGTTTGTGTGTGTGTGTGTGTGTGTGTTCAGTAAATGAAAAATCGTTAATTAGTGTCTTCTTCAATAGTGATGTTTGATTGATCAATGCGATCCCTAGAAGTATTATGATGATTATATTACCGAGTCCTTTCATAGAGCTAATGAATTCGTTTTAGAAAGCAATTGTAATCATCAATTAGTCTTGTTTTTCTTGAGCTCACTGGCCTACTTTCACATGAAAATAAAAGGTCAATATTAGACTTATTTGTTTGCTTCCTCATGTCAAAAATGCTCAATCTTACTCCACAGAATACAGTAAATTGAAAGTGCAAAAGCATTGGCCCCAAAATGAACACTTGCCTCTACCCCCAATCTCTGTTCCCAAATATATGTGACCATAGTTACATTATTTTGCAAATCCATTCATTATTCGTAACCACTGTGATCTAATCCTGGTATAGAGGATCGAGACTTTTTTTTACAATGCTATTTTAAACTAACTAACATACCAATTATAACTCTTAAATAACTATAAATAAAAGTAATGAATAATTGATTAAAAAAGAGAAACAAAAGAAAAGTGTCAACCTGTGAAGCAGCAGTTCCGAGCAGAGAAGGCTTAAGGCCACTATAAAGTCCTCCCCAACCTTCGCTTCTTATGACCTGATTATATCATCCATTTCTTAAAAAATTAAATAAAAAAATTGGGGAATGTTGTTCAAATTTTGAAAAAGGTAAAAAGAAAAGAAACCTGGAGGATCTGACGAAGAGTGCCTGCGTGGAGTTTGGAAGTGGGCAAGTTCCCATCGGAATTACGTAATCCTTTCTTGGCTACTCTCTCTGTTTGTTGACGCGTATTGACCTGGAAATAGGATTTTGAAATTAAGGGAAAAAGGTTATTATTTTGAATAATAAGAGAGAGGTGTTAGTGGGAGTGAGAGTACCGTTTGGAGGGGATAAGTGATTATCTGAGCAATGATACCACCTCCTGCTCCCGCCAGCCCATTCGCAACGGCGTTCGAGTTCGACATAAGAATATCAATATGTAATATACTTTCTTCTTGCCCCTCCGATATTCTTTCCCTGCCTAAAATCTCTCTCTTTTCTTTACTCTTGCTTTTATTAGTTAGCATTTTTGTTGTCACTGAAAGGAAAGTTATCCAAACTGTAAAACTCGTAAGGAAGGAAGGAAGGAAGGAAAGTGTAACGAGTTTGTAAATCAAAATAAGGGATCGTTTTTTAACTGTACAGGCAGGAGTTGATAACGATTGCTTACAAAATAGATTAAACTAGTGGCAAACCTGTGCGATACACAGAAAATAAATTAAAATTAAATCTAAAAAATTATTGGTCTAACTATGATTTTTATTATCTTTTATATTTTATCTAAATATGAAAATTGATAATTATTAAAAGACATTTATTATTATTGTGTTTATATATAAAATATATTATAGTATTAGGCATTTATTATGATTGTGTTTATATATATGGAATAATATATTATTTCTATTAAAGAAAATATAATATGTCAAGATTCTAATGAGATGTTTAATTATAGAATAAAATTTAAATTCAATTAAAATATATATATATATATTAAAATAATGAGGTGTAAAATTGTGAGAACTCAAAAGCTTATGTGGCGCAATATTATTGATAATTATTAAAAGACATTTATTATTATTGTGTTTATATATAAAATATATTATAGTATTAGGCATTTATTATGATTGTGTTTATATATATGGAATAATATATTATTTCTATTAAAGAAAATATAATATGTCAAGATTCTAATGAGATGTTTAATTATAGAATAAAATTTAAATTCAATTAAAATATATATATATATTAAAATAATGAGGTGTAAAATTGTGAGAACTCAAAAGCTTATGTGGCGCAATATTATGAAGTCAATTAAAAGTCAAAAAGCTTCGGTTTTATATTATAGTATAGATAAGAATGCATTCTTTCTTTCTTTGGCCCAAAAACATAATTTTGGATTAGTTGCAAACTAACCCTCTTTTATTTCAATTTTATATTATAACTAGTCGCAAACCTGTGCGATGCACAAGAAAATTATTGAAAATAAAATCTAAATTAATTTTGATTCCTTTTACTTTTTTTGTTGAATATGTTTTTTTTTTTTTTTTTTGTAGTTCAAAATGTTGTAGGCAAGATTGATAAAAAAACTTTACGAATCGGATTTAGGATAGATCCTACTTTTTGGTTTAAAAAAATAACTAAGAAAGTATTTATTATAATGTCATCCAAAGTCCCTTGAAAGATCGAACTCTCCTCTTGTATGAGCTCTCTCTCTCGCTGGTCGAGTACTCCCTCTCTGGTCACCGTGGTTACCAGAGTTTCCATTACTTTCTTCCCTTTTCTTTTTAACCACCATCTACCACATCCACCACTACAGTCATGAATGAGGAAGACCTGAGTGCAAGACTCCAGAAGGTTAACCTCACTACTGAAGAGGAAGATAACATTGTTATCACAGCAGCAAACAGGGGATCTGCCTTGGAGGAATGCTCATTAAGCCTTCTAGGCCGTTTCTTGACTCAGAAACCAATCAACTTTTGTGCGGCCAGGAGTACTCTTCGGCTTGCATGGAGGATGGGTGATGACGTTAGGATTGTTGAGGTGGGCAATGGGCTCTTACAATTCAGATTTGCCCACGCTTTCCAAATGAAATGGGTTCTGGAGCACGGACCTTGGAACTTTGACAACCACCTGCTTGTCCTCCGTCCCTGGAAACGGGGCCTGACGACGGCAACCACAACATTCACCCACCCCCTCTTCTGGGTACAGATTTGGGGGCTTCCTTTTGACCTTATGGACCCTGGAGTTGGCGAGACAATAGGACACAACCTCGGCAACTTTGTCCTAGTTGACAAGCAATCCGAGTTCATGGACTCTGCCAGTTTCTTGCAGATAAGAGTCGAAATTCCCATTGCCAAACCTTTACGGAGGGGTGGCTACATTCTCAGTCCAGAGGGTGAACAAGTGTGGGTTCAGTACAAATATGAGCGCCTCCCTCTATTTTGCCATTCATGTGGACGGTTGGGTCATTCAGTGCAAGCCTGTACTCATACCACCCCACCAACCAGTGACGCCGCTGCACCGGTTCTGCCATATGGTGAGTGGTTACGTGCTTCACCTAATAGCCGTCCAATATTCCAGTGTTCTCCGCGTGAGGGTGTTAGCCAGAATTCCCTACACCCCACAACCAACCCGGTTCAGGATGACGACATGAACAGAACACCGCCAGCCACGGTGGTTGCAGCAAATCAGGAAAGCCAGGCTGAGGGACTCCAAATCCCGACAAATCTGGGATCGGGTGATACAGTGATTGAGACTCAGGCTGATATTTCGGTATCGCGAGATTTTCCCATAATTGCCAAAGATACCCTGGAGTCAACGACAAACAATAAAGAGAATCTTTGTCCTTCTATAGTTGAGAATCCAATCCCCACACTTAAGGTACCAATCAATGAGCCGAGTCTGGAAACTTTTGAAGAGTCAACATCACCTTTGCCAGCTCAGAGCGATCAATCTGTTCATAATACTCGCACTCCGCTGACGTCGGTAACTGATTCTATTTTAAATATTCCTGTGCTCCATAATCACTATCACAATCAATTTGCTGAGATCCAGGAACGCACAAAGACTTATGGTACGTGGAAAAGAGCCATCAAAATGGAAGGAGACATGACACCTTACATTCATGCAGACCATCCCCTTGTTGGTAGTAAACGGGGGAGGAAGGAGGAATTGGAAGAAGGCACTGGGTTAGGAAAATCACGCAAGAAGGGTCGTAAGTCAGAAATTTTGGGAGAGAATGAACCAACTCAAGCGGGGACTGGACCACAGCCCCGCCTCGCACCATGATCATCCTAAGTTGGAATTGCCGAGGGCTTGGGAACCCAAAGGCAATTCGAGCTCTTCACGAGATGGTGCAGAGCAAAGTTCCCTCCATTTTGTTCCTCATCGAAACAAAAATGGATAATAGTGAGATGACAGTAGTTCGTTCTAGACTTGGATTCCACAATGCATTGATTGTTCCAAGCATGGGTAGAAGTGGCGGATTGGCAATGCTGTGGAAAGATGATGTGGAGTTAGCTATTCAGAGCTATTCACACCATCACATAGATTCTTTAATCAAGTCTACAGACAGTTTTCATTGGAGGTTCACAGGCTTCTATGGCTTTCCAGAGGAGCAGAGGAAATATGAATCTTGGAGATTATTAGAACACTTGGGCAGTATGTTTAGTCTTCCTTGGCTTTGTGTGGGAGACTTCAACGAGATTCTTGAACAATCAGAGAAGAGAGGGTTGCTGGATCGATCATTGCAGAAAATGTTGGAATTTAGGAGTGCACTCAACTCTTGCCAGTTGATTGATATTGGATATCATGGGCCCATTTTTACATGGGACAATGGTCGACACGGTGCTGCAAACGTCCAGGAGAGGCTTGATAGGGCCACAGCCACCCTGAATTGGCTAGATAAATTCCATGGTACCATTGTTCACAACGTTCTATGGTCATCTTCTGACCATTTACCTCTCTTGATTGAATGCGGCTCAACTCCGTCACCGGTACAAACAGGTAAGAGACCTCATCGTTTTGAAGAGAAATGGGCCACAAACAGAGAATGTGAAGAAATAATCCGGGAAGTATGGAGCCAGGATCACTCCTCAGGCAGCCCAATGTTTGCTCTGACAGAAAAAATAAAGGAGTGCCGATCAAGATTGGTAACATGGGGACGCAGTACCTTTGGGGCAGAACGAATTGAATTTGAAACTAAGACCAAGGCTCTTGAAGGTCTCCGGCTGGACAATCAAGATGGGAAGAATAACGAGTTGATCCATGATCTCAACTCAGAAATTAATGCTCACTTACACAAGGCAGAAATCCATTGGAGACAAAGATCTCGTGCGGTTTGGCTCCAAGCTGGTGACAAGAATACCAAATATTTTCACTTCAGGGCTTCTCAACGTCAAAGGAAAAATAGGATTCAAGGGTTGTTTGATTCCAATAATATTTGGCAGGAGGAGGCTTCTAGTGTAGCTCACACCACAGAGCAATACTTCAAAGATATTTTCTCTACAAGTCATCCCCCCCAGATTGACTATACTATTAATTCTATGGAAGCTGTTGTCACACAAGAGCATAATTCCACGTTACTGCTCAATTTTGAGGCTGAGGAAGTCCGCAAGGCAGTGTTCCAAATGCCCCCCTCAAAGTCTCCAGGCCCAGATGGTATGTCTTGCTTTTTCTTTCAAAAGTTTTGGCACATTATTGGTGCTCTTGTTGTCAAAGCAGTGCTCTCTTTCCTAAATTCGGGTCACATGCTTAGAAAAATTAATTATACTCATATTGCCTTGATCCCAAAAATTAAGAATCCGCAACGGGTCTCTGATTTCAGACCAATTAGTCTGTGCAATGTGATATATAAAATTATTTCAAAAGTGCTTGTCAACAGGCTACAAAGAATTCTTCCTCAAATAATTTCAGACTCTCAAAGTGCTTTCCTCCCGGGTCGTTTAATCACAGATAATGTGGCCGTGGCATATGAGTTGATGCACACAATGCGCTCAAAACGGAAAGGAAAGATTGGCTACATGGCAATGAAGCTAGACATGAGTAAAGCTTACGATAGGGTAGAGTGGGCGTTTCTCAAAGCTGCCATGTTAAAGATGGGTTTTGCTCAACGCTGGGTGGACCTTGTAATGGAGTGTGTTTCAACCCCTACATACTCAGTCCTCATCAATGGTGTACCCCAGGGCTATATCCATCCCTCAAGAGGGGTGAGGCAAGGGGATCCCCTTTCTCCATACATTTTTCTTATCTGTGCAGAAGGACTTTCATCATTAATCCGAAAGGCAGAGCTTGCAGGATTGATTCATGGTATTTCAGCTAGTCGGTATGGTCCAAAAATATCCCATCTTTTCTTTGCTGACGACAGTTTGCTATTGTCTCGTGCTTCAGTGGCAGAAGTGCAACATATTTCTTCAATTCTTAGAAGGCTTATGAACAAGCTTCAGGCCAAAAGATAAATAAGACAAAAACATCTCTGTATTTTAGTCCTAACACTCCAGCAACTACAAGGACTGAAATTTGTTCTATCCTGGGAGTTTCGGCACATGCTCCAAATGAAAAATATCTTGGTCTTCCAGTCATGATTGGAAAATCCAAGACTCGTACTTTCAATGAGCTAAAGGAGCGAGTGACAAAGAAATTAGTGGGTTGGAAGGAGAAAACTCTATCAAGTGCAGGGAGAGAAATTTTGATAAAGGCAGTAGTGCAAGCCATCCCTTCATACACAATGTCCTGCTTCAAACTGCCAAGACTTTGGTGTACTGATATACAAGCCCATATTGGAAGATTTTGGTGGGGGCAGCAAAGGTCAGAGCGAAAAATTCATTGGATTAACTGGACCACTATGTGTCAACCGAAGGCGAAAGGAGGTATGGGTTTCAGGGATATTCATTCATTCAATATCGCTCTCTTAGCAAAACAAGGTTGGCGGCTCCTACAGCATCCTGCTTCTCTCTTCTACCGGGTCTTCAAGGCCAAATATTTCCCACAAACAAATTTTCTCCACGCTTCCATGGGATCTAACCCATCCTACATCTGGCGAAGCTTTATGGCAGCTCAGGATTTACTTCGTCGCGGTTCCTGCTGGCAAATAGGGAATGGTGCTCGCATAAATATATGGGAAGACTGCTGGAACTCGACCAAGCTTCATAGGGGTCCTTCATCTGGGTCTTTGGAGAAAGTTATCGATCTTATAGATGGCAATAGTAATCAGTGGAAGACCTCCTTTATTCAAGCAACTTTCTCTCCACATGAAGCTACTTCCATACTGGCTATTCCCCTTCTTGCAGTGCCCACTACTGATAGCCTATTTTGGAAGCACACCAAGACACGAGAGTTCACAGTACGTTCGGCCTACCACTTGCAGTCACAAGGGTCAGACCAATCAAATCAGGCTGAAGGATCAAATGCTCAGGACTTGCGAAGATTTTGGAAGTATCTATGGCGTCTTCGAATTCCACCCAAAAGTAAGCACTTTCTTTGGCGGGCATGTCTAAATGTTTTGCCTACGAGAGCAAACCTCACTCGTAGAGGTCTTACTATAGCTGAAAGCTGTGCCATGTGTCCTTACCAGAGTGAAACCGTAACCCACATCCTATGGGCCTGCCCTTTGGCTCGTAATGTCTGGTCTCTTCTCCCTGGCAAAGTTCAGAAGTTAGCCAATACGGAAGACAAAGACTTTTTTGACATCTCTTCATTGGTTGCGTCAATCCTCACTCGGTTAGAGTTTGAGCAGTGGACTATGACTTGCTGGGCAATCTGGAACGCTCGCAACAGATACGTGTTCGAGGGAGTTCAAGAGCATCCATCTAAAATTCTAGAGAGTGCTTCCAAGCTTCTAAATGATTATCGAGAGGCCTGCACTATTGCTGCTGCCCGTAGCTCTTAGAGTCCTACAGGAAAGCTAAAGTAATCTATGACTTTTCCAATGTAATTTTGTTATACTTATCCATGTGAGTTTTTCATCAATAAAATTCTATCTTTTATCAACAAAAAAAAAAAGTATTTATTATAGGATAATTAAAATTTAATATAATGTAATTTTTCTTTTGGCATAAGTTGAATATAGTCTAATTTTTATAAAACATGATTCATGTTTATATTTACCATATGGATCATGTTTTTATCCAAAAATAAAATAAAAGATACTTAAAATAAGAAGAATGACAAATAAATACATGGGCACATGATTATATAATCAAACCTAAATAATTTTCATAACTCATTTCAAGCTAACATGGTTTCATTATAACAAATCCATCCATCTTTCTCCATTGCCAGCAACAAAATTAAATGAAATACATAAGAAAAAAAATGAACTCTAAAAATCTTGATGAAAATTGATAATTATGATTATTATTAAAAGATATTTATATTGTGTTTATATATGGAATATATGTTAGTATTAGATATTAATTATGATTGTGTTTTATATATGGAATAATATATTCTTATATTAAAGAAAATATGATGTGTTAAAATTCTAATGGAAGGTTTAATAATAAATAAAATTTAAATTCAATTAGAAAATATATATTAGAATAATGAGGTGTAAAATTGTGAGATGTCAAAAGCTTATGTGGCGCAACATGATGAGATCAACCAAAAGTCAAAAAGCTTCGGTTTTATATTATAGTATAGACTACTTGGAATTTCCAAATTTGTAAATTCATTGACCCAAGAACTTCACTTCACTTACGTTTGTTTTCCATTACACTCACACGTGAGATTGAGAGAGAGAAAAGTGTCCAAATTGAACCCGACCCTCCATTTCCTAAACCCAATCATAATCAAACCATCCATTGTCGGAACCCGAGCTACGTGTGGGTGTAACGGGAAACAAACGAAAGTGAATCTCAAGAGTCAATTTCACAAATTTGGAAACTACAGGTACTTATAATACAAAATAAAAATCAGATGAGATTAATTTGTAACTAACCCAAATCTCATGGGGTAAGAATGTATTTCGACTTTCTTTCTTTTTTTCTTTTCATTATAATTTGATAGTTATAAGGATGGATTTCTTTTTCTTTTTTTATCTAATAATTCATTTGTTATAACAATAGGGAGGGAGGATTTAATCCCTTGTTTTCCTCAATAATGAGAGCAAATAATGTCATTGAAGTATAAGACTCTTGATTATTCTTTTAACTTATGCTTAGAGGTAATTACATTAAGGCCAAACTACACTAATCCTCCACTAATTGGTTGTCTTTACATATTTAATTGTTTTATTTTCGTCTCTCAACTACTTATTGTGTCAATTTGTCCTTAAAACTTTCAAAATTTACTCAACTTCTAAGTATAAACTTAACTTGATTTTAAAAGTTAAGAGACAAAATTAACACAATTAATAATTTATGGACCTTGATTTACAAAATTGATTGATGAGGTTGACATAATTAAGTACCAAGAGTTGTGTAGCTCAACTAATTGACACATCTTGGTGTTCTCCAAATGAGACATCTAGGATTCAAATCCCCTCTCCTCCACCTATCAAATTATAAAAAATCAAAAAATAAAAAATCAAATGAAGTTAGGCCTTAAATTGAATGAAATTGTTTTTAGTAATAAAAGAATGTATTTTTTAGCATTAAGTAACAATATATCTTTTACATATTTTTCTTCTATGAATGAAAATAAAACATAAAAATACATTAAACCTTAAAATTTGAGGTTTGATGTTCATTTATGATGAGGAAGATCATGATGTTGCACCTCAGCTCAGTCGCAACAGAGGTAGTTGACGTGAAAGCTATCGCAAACAAGGTAGTTGACGTGGAAAGTCGGCCAATGAGACACGCCTGATGTGGGAAATGATGACGTATCAACTCAACTCAAACCAGACAATGGCACACTGAGGCGACTGAAAGCTCCATTAACGTGCCAATTGTTAGAGCAGCTCTAGCACTGCTCTCCACCTCCACATGTGAAGAGCCAAAATGCAAAAACCAGCTCCAGCACTACTCTTCATCCCTTATAGTGCTACAGTAAAAATTTACATCTGAAGACTCACTGTTCATTCTTCAGCTATTATTTTATTATATTTTGACCGGTTATATAAATTTTTTTTTCTTCCTTTCCCTTTCATTTTCCCGGATTTTTTTCTCTCTCCATTTTTTCCCCTCTTTGCTGTGCTCTCCCTCTGTCTCAGGTTGCTGATCTGGGTTTGTGGGGTTGTGGGGTTGCCGATCTGGGTTTGTGGGGCTATGGGGTTGCTGATCTGGGTTGGATGTGGTGTTGGAGCCGTGTGGGGTTGCCGATCTGGGTTTCTGGGGTTGTGGGGTTGCCGATCTGGGTTGGATGTGGTGGTGGAGCCGTGTGGTGTTGCCGATCTGGGTTGGGTGTGGTGGTTTGCGTTTTGGTCTCGGCGTGGTGGTGGAGCCGTGGGTGTGGTTGTGGGGTTGCCGATCTGGGTTGGGTGTGGTGGTTTGCGTTTTGGTCTCGGCGTGGTGGTGGAGCCGTGGGTGTGGGTGTGGTTGTGGGGTTGCCGGTGGATTGAGGAGGGGGGCGAGAAATGAGAAGAGAGAAAAAAAATTTAAATAAAATAATAAAAATATTATTTTAATAAAAATAAAGATAAAATAGAGAGTAGTGCTGGAGTTGGGTTGAAAAAATGACTCTCCACATGTGGAAAACTCTCCATATGTGAAGATAAAATGAAGAGCAGTGCTGGAGATGCTCTTATGCGTTTCAGTCAAAAAATTAAATTTATTCACATAACCGTTACAAAGAGGAACGTTACAAAAAGTAATGGAAGTGTTGCTAGAATAATTGCTGGGAGACAAAGGCAAAGTGATCCCCCACCTTCAAAAGAGGATAAAAAGGGAGAGAAAAAAGCTCAAAGGGAGATATGAACAAAAAAAGCCTAAACCTAGAATCTCTTTTATTCACCCCTTAGCCTATATTGACTTAGGCATCATAGAATCCCCAACAGCCTTTTCGGTGTCCTCATTCCTTTTTACAAGTGTTTGTGAATCAAGTCGAACCATTAATCAAACTGCATCATCAATTTATAGCTTACATTACACTATTATCCTTGCACAATAGTCCATAATTAACGAAGATGAGTACGCCTAAGGCCAACTAGAGATACAAAATGACATTTTCCTTACGTACAACGACTCTTTGTAGTATAGGGTATTGGGGAGTTCATCTTTTGCGGCTTATTTGAAAGGTTAAACCTCTCACATCTTCTTTTGAAGCCGTTTGGTAGAAGATTATTGTTTGAAGGTTGTAGATCACAAAGTAAGGAATTATAGACGCAATTTGGAGGATTCGTGGCGGTGGTTGAACCAACTTCTAGTTGCAAAAAAGAGGTGTCTACAACTTCATATCATTTTTGTTGGTAACATCACTCTTCTCTCAAAAGCCATGAAATTTTCCTTAAGTACAACGACTCTTTGTAGTCTAGGGTGTTGTGGGAGTTCATCTTTTGCGGCTTATTCGAAAGGTTAAACCTCTCACATCTTCTTTTGGAGCCGTTAGTAGAAGATTATTGTTTATAGGTTGTAGATCACAAGGTAAGGAATTATAGACGCAATTTGGAGGATTTGTGGTGGTGGTTGAACTTGAACCAACTTTCAGTTGCAAAAAAGAGGTGTCTACAACTGCAGATCATTTTTGTTGGTAACATCACTCTTAAAGCTTTCAAACACTATCGAAAATAATGCCCAACCAACAAACATCAAACACGAAACCCTAGTTATTAAGATTTCCAACCCAACTCGACACCCTAGTTGTCAATCAATCAACTGATCATCAACTAACAACAAGCAATCACCATGCACAATTTTTCTTGAGATCAAAGAAGGATCCCATGGTAAAGCTTAAAGGAAAAAGTTACTACCAGTAGGAGTAGGAGCTCAATTCCAGAAGAATCTCCGCCAGTCCCATCTTTTCAAGAATCATGCATACATGTATAATTTATAAACCGAGATAATCTCTTGTTATAGTTAATTTTATGCCCTTTTAATTTCTGTAATCATGTTAATCTTTGATAACATAAGTTGATTAGTGAAGGAACATACTTTGAAATTGTGATTGTGACATGCTGGAATATGAAAACTAAGTAAAAGCAAGCCATTGATTCAAATCCCAAAACCCATGCCAACAAACTTGTGACAATATTAAATCACTCTCTCTCCCTCTATCTCTCTTTTTCTCTTAATTGAGGATAAATGAACAAGCGTCTGAATGCTAAACAACCCCAACATCTAGTGCCTACAAAAATTTCAAAATAAAAATATGAGACAAATCATGGAATAACCGAACTTAAAGCTAAATTGAAAGTAAACTTTATTTGAAAATAATAATGATGGTAACAATAATAACAATAATATATTTTTATTCATCTTAAGTTGTGCATATTTAACCTTATATTGTATATCATTTTCTCGCAAACAATTTCACATTTTAAACTAATCATAATAACACCACGTCACCTATTCTCACCATTTTATCTAATACTAGTATATATAAGTGATTTTTGTAATTAATGTTCTAATAGTATGGTAAGAATCTACAACTAATAAACATGCCAATATTAAAACATTGGTGCCGAGGTTGAAACATTTACATATGATAAATGAAAATTATTATATTTCTACTTATTTGCTCATTTGGTTTATATATTTTTAAATAATTTTCATTGTCCAGTTCTATAGAATCAGTGATGATCACACCATATATAATTAGCTTATATTTCAATTAAGATTTTTTTTTTCTTTCATATTGGTGAAGGTACAATACATTGAAAAATAAATATAAATTTACTTATTTGTAAAGAAAGAAATTCAGAACATGCATATATCTTTACCATATCTGAACATGCGTATAGCGCATGTGAAAACAAAGATTTCTAAAGCGGTATAAATAAAAACCACATATATCCATTAATTATTCAGATCAGATGTAATTGCTAATTTTGGAAATAAAGTTATAAGTCACCTTGACAACGAGCCACCAATGGTAATAAATTAATTGTGATAAAACTAAATATTGAACTAGAGACAACTTGAAATATTGAAATTTGAATGGGCTGAGGTCAGGTTTATGACGAAATTTACTATTGTAATGAGAAATACTATTCTTTTTATTCAAGAAATTGATTAAATTATCAGGAATTGTCATCATGTTAAGTTAATCTAGCCATTGGTTAGATTACACATGGTTATACGCCAAACATTTAGTTTCATTTGCATAGTGCCTACATAAATTTCAACCAAAGTATGAGACAAGTCATGGAATAACATAACGTAAAGCTAAATTGAAAGCATTATCTGAAAATAATAATGATGATAACAATAATTACAACAATAACAATAACATATGTTTCTTTAAATTAAGATATGCATATTTAACCCTATATTGTAAATCATTTTCTTGCAAAAAATTATACATTAAACTAATCATAGTAAAACAATGTCACCTTCACCATTCCTTCTAAAACTAGTATATATAAGTGATTTTTGCAATTAATGTTCCAATAGTATAATAAGAATCTACAACCAATAAACATGCCAATATATAACATTGGTACAAAGGTTGTAATGTTTACATAGAATTAAGGGGTGGCAAAATATGTCCAAACCCATTAATTCACCCAACTCACTCACTAATTACCAATTCAAACCCACTTATTTAAATAAATGGGTAAATGGGTGCTGACCCAATTAGGCCCAATTAAGTTGTGTTTAATTGGGTTTTAACTGAATTGCTTATTGAAAATCTAATAAATTTACCCAAGCCCACTTATTAATCATTTGAGGGTATTTTTGACATTTTTATAGGGTTAAATTTGTCATTTTAGAGATTTTAGGATATTTTGACCATATACATACATAAAATTGTTTGGGTAAATGGATGAGTTGGGTTTTACCTTAGATAATTGGATTGAGTTGATTATGGGTAATACGTACTTTGTTAAATTGGCTTAAATGGACAATTAGTCTTTAAAGACCCAACTCATTTATTACCCGTCCAAATCCACCCATTTGACACCCTACATAGAACAAATGACAAATATCTTATTATTACTTTGTTTTCTATATTTTTAAATAAATTTCATTGTTCAGTTATATAGAATCAGAGGTGATAACAACATAGTTAACTTCAATTTAGTGCCAACAAAAATTTCAACATAAAAATATAAGACAAGTCATAAAACAACAGAACTTAAAGCTAAATTTGAAGCATTATTTGAAAATAATTACGACGATAACAGTAGTAACAACACTAACAATAATATATGTTCATTTAAATTAAAGTATTCGCTATATAATATCAAAATATGTCATCTTAAATCTCAGTTAGCCATGTATACAATCAAACTAACAAATTGGATGGAATAACTAATAGTGCTCATTTTGGAAACTTTAAAGACTAATAGCGTTTATTTCAAATTATATGAACCAAAAATACTCAACAAGCAAACTTTAGGAACCAACTATGACCAACAATGTATTTTGGCCTTCAAAATCAAAATCAAATGTATTTGGCCTTGATAAAATGTATGCAAAAATACACTTTTAGTTGCTATATCTAGAGGGTGTTTTTAATTTGGTCCCTAGATTTTAAATTTTTTCAATTGAGTCTCTGTGTTTTTAACCCATTTTCAATTATACCTTTGGTGTCATCTCTGTAAGAAATTTGTGTAAGTGGCAGACGGAACCGGCTGACATGGAACACTAAAAGATGACATGGCAAAACAAAATAATTAATTAATATTTAAAAAATCCATGTCATCATCTTAATAAATAAATAAAAACCACATAAGATTAAAAAAAAATCCAAATCTACTTTTCTGAAAAAATAAAATAAAAAGAATTCAATCCCCAATTTATTTTCTCTCATTTTCTTTCACTTTCTTGCCAACCAAACACAGCACACACACTCACTTCTACCACTTTCCCCATAAAACACCAACTCGAAGGTTGAAACCCCTTTTTCTATTATTTTCTTTCACTTTCTTGCCAACCAAACACAACATACGCACACTTCTATGTTCACTTCCGTTTTCTTGGCAGCCAAACACCAAACAATGTTAGAGACAAATTGTAATTGCAACAACAATATGAATAAAATCCAAGTCTAATGACAACCTCATTTCAAAGTGTAACAAGACAAAAACAAAACCATGAAAAAGTTCAATCACAATAATCAGGTAATCTAACAATACTAGTTCAAAGAATAGAAACAAAAATACATTGCCAAGAACATTGATTTTTAAGATTTGAACAACCAAGAACACAAGCCGCAAGCAAACTATACAGAGCAAAATCAAACCCAAGTTCACCCAAGAACCATCCATTCCCAAATCAAACACATACTTCACATCGTGGGTCAGCCATAATACCAAAAATCAACCCAATCATCTCAAATCCACCACACACAATGCAAAATCAAAGTCCCACCATTACCCATTTCACCACCGTGAAACCCAAGACTCAAACCCAACATTGGCTCACTTGACCACCCAAAGCTTGGAGCCACAACCCCCAATTTCTCTAAGGCTATTACCAGCAAAAAAGCACCACCACGTCCGAAGATGATGGAGGTCCGAAATGCACTGCCATAGTCTCAATCTCACCTCACGGAGCTTCGACTTCGATCTCACCAAACCCAACTTCGTCTTCAATCTCACTGAACCCAACTTCACCTTCAATCTCACCTCGTCGTGCATCATGTTCGAGCTCACCTCTTTGACCTGTGTGAACGATTCAATGTCCAAGATTAATGGTGGAGAGAGAGAGAGAGATCTGGTGAGGAATACGGACAAAATGAGAGAGATTTGGTGAGGGATAAGAACAGAGGAGAGAGAAGAGGAAAAAATAAGAGAAAGGAAAAAAAGTGTGGCTGACGTGGCTTTATCAAATAAATTTTTATTATATTTAAATGCACAGTTAGCCAACTCAGCAATTTCCGTCTTCCACGTATGCAGATTTCTAATGGAGATGATGCCAAGGGTATAATTGAAAATGAGTTAAAAACACAGGGAGTCAATTGAAAAATTTTAAAATCTAGGGACCAAATTGAAAACACCCACTAAATATAGGAACAAAAAGTGTATTTTTGCCTAAAATGTACTATGCAACGTATTACAAGTATCCTTTATGAGAATCTAATTTAAGTTCTTTATATATATATATATATATATATATATATGAGATTTTATTTAAGTTCTTTAGACAAATTACAATTAAACTTAAACTACTTCAAAATAAACTCGATTTATTAAAAAATGTACCATTGTTGTAGTGATTGGGGGTAGAAGAGGCAAATGTCATGTCTACGAATTATTTGGCCTTAAGCCCAGATGGCCAGGTGGGAACAAATTTTAAAATTTCTCCCCCTCTCCTCCAAGCATCAAAGCATTATGTTTGACTTGGTTTATTATTTGGCTTATTTGGTTTATGTACAATCTAATATAATTTATTAATTTTTAACCAACTTATTTTCTTTAAGCAATGTGAACCAAAATAGAACACCTTTTTAAAATGTCAATAAATTAACATATAATGCATAAATAGTTTTTCCAGTGTTTAATAAAATGTACTATACTACATATTATAACTTTTCAGAGATCTTATTTAAGTTCTTTAAGTTTAGACAAATGTCAATTAAACTTAAACTACTTCAAAATAAAATTGATTTACTTTTCAAGATTGGTTCACAGCTAAGAAAAAATGGGGTTTATGTTTTGCCCAACTCCTCCCAAATTTGTAAAAAATATTGGGGTGTTTTCTCATTTCAAAACTCAAAACAATATGGATATCACTTTAAATTTTGTGCCCACGTATAGGCTAACATATATTAAGAAGAAAAAAGTCTAATGTAATTTTTATTTACTTTTGTGCACAATGTGGATATTAATAAATTTTATAATTATTACCATTTTTACTATAAAATACTATTGAGTTACAATAAATATTATTTATATCATGTTAACTAGTAACAACATAATCAATAAAATTTTAATTACTTATTTACTTTGTGTATAAAAATTGATAGTACCTTAATAATTTTTCTTACTAAAATTAATAAAACCTTTACCATGACTCATTATCTGAATTTTTCCAAATTGGGCTCCTTCATCCATTTTTACAATAGGCAAAATGGATTTTTGTTTTTTTGGATTGCAACGAAATTTGTTTAAAAAAAATTCCTTTGTACAAGTGATTTCGCTTCTTTGTTTCTTTGGATCATTCTATAATATCTATACTTTTTTTTATGGGTATGGTACCCACTTAATTGGTACCATTAAATGTGATATAAGTACCATTATATGTGATGTCTATACTATCTGATTTTTTATATATATTAAATTTAAATAATAAACAAAAATTTAGAATACCAAGTAATGTGATGGTAGATACCATCATATATAAGGTAAGTAACGTCATATATGACATTGGTATTATCAATTTAAAATTTCATTTATTAAAAATATCGTACTTTTTTTTTCTTTTTCTCAAAGATTAGCCTATTTCTTTTCTTTGAAACATTAGCAGCCATCCATCAGACTCATGATAATGACTAAAATAAAAAACATAGAAAACATCGAGAAGTACCACAAGCTAGTATTTAGAGTCTATAGACTATAGAACACTTACGACAAAAATCCATGTAACTTCCTTTACAAGGAATTTCCCATCAACCAAAAGTCAAAAACTGGAAGGAAATGAACATCGACGGATAAATCGTAGATAGCTTGCCGGGAAGGAACAACAACTTATGAAAAAAGGTAATGACCATCTAACCAATAAAAAGACACCACGTGAGAGTCAATAGTCAACGCCAGGTCTTTTTTTTCTTTTTCTTTTTTTTTTTGCGCGTAGATAACAGCGTCCCAAACGGCCGCTTGCGTACTTTGGAACAAGAGAACCCGTTTTGTTTTATCCAAAAGTCCAATTTTTTTTTTTTTTTAATAAAAAAAAGGTCCAAAGTCCAAACCGTGTTTAAGAAGACGTTGCTTTATTTATTTGTCTTCATTGTTTGGTTTAGTTCTTTGAAAAATATTGTTTGTCCATGGGTATAATGTAATCTTCATTTTAGGTGTTTATTTATTTTTTCTCATATTTCAAATATACCATGTGTGGTTGGTTACGATTTATACATACTCAAGACAAAGTAAGATGAGACAAAGACGAGAAAAACTACATGACAACAAAAGAGATGAGATAAATCAAAAACTTGATAAGACATTTTTTTTATTTCTAAATTTAGGATTATAAACTAATTGAATATTAAAAGTTCAAGATTTATTTATTTATTTATATTTCAAATATGAGTCAAGCTTGAACTATCACCAAGTTAGATTACATGAACTTGCTTCATTTTCTGATGGAATAAGCTCAAACTTATTCAGAAGTTATATGATTAAATATTATTTCTTCATATATAGCACTACAACTAATTTTGTTTACTTATTCACAGATTTATGTTAATAATTAATTAATCACCTAATTAGATAGAATGATTTCATTATCGAACATATAAAATATCATTCACTAGTCTTGTTTTATAAAAAATTATAATAGAATTTGTACTACAAAATAAACTATTTTTATTATCAATAAATTATAAATTGTATTTTGATATTTTATGAACTTATTTATAAATTTACACAATTCAATTTAAGTCTATATAATATATAAATATATTTTATATATATATACATAAAAACAATTAATATTGTATATACTTAAATCGAGTATCACTCGTGCACTTATTCATGTATACATTATTGTCAGTTCATTTACTGTGCTATTTAAATTTAACTTAGTCTTGTTAAATATGAGGATATTTTTTGAAAAGTTTAAAACAACTCGTAACTCTTAACTCTTAAGTGAAGAAACATTTCCGACGTGAAAAAAATAAATAAATAAAAGCGTTCGGCGCGTATGTATATATTAAAAAAAAAAAAAACTAACGGACGTGGAAGAAATAATAGCGTGACGGCGCTTATGTTTGTACTATATATGCATATTTTCGTGTCCTCTTTTAGTCGCTCTCTATAATATTCTATTTTTTTTATTGAATTATTTTTTTCTTTAAAAAATTATTATTTATCTGTGGATACGTTTAGTTCTGGGCTGTGAAATTCGTACGCGGAGGTCGACAGTAGACAGAGGGGGAATTTGAATTGAAAGTGTGAAATAGTTCATAAAAACTGATCGGATCGGATCGGAAAGTCTAAGATGGTGAAGGAGACAGAATACTACGACGTTCTTGGAGTCAGTCCCACGGCTACCGAGGCCGAAATCAAGAAAGCGTATTACATTAAGGTCAATCATTTCTTCTTCTTCTTCTTGTTCCGTGTTTCACATTTTGTGCTATTAGATGTACTAATTAGCAAGCTGCTATCATTTTTTTACCGATCGCGATTTCTCAATTAGATTTTTTAGGGTTGCTATGGTAGTCATTATTATATGTCAGAAATTGTGATTCATATAATTTTTGTTTTTTTTTTAAATGGATCCACACTACAAGAAGAGGGATAGTTCAGATTTTACTTGTATTCTGTGAGCGTTCACAGAGTTGACTTTCGCGGTCACTGCCTTCGCTTTTAAGTTTTGTTCTTGTTTTTTCTTTCCCAGCTTTCTTGATTACTTGCTTAGCATAGAAGTATCAGTTAAACTATCTGATCTAATGACTCTTAATTTCTTTGAGAAAGAAACATTTAAGTTTAATTTAATAGCCTATGAATTTCATAGTTTGCCTCTATTGGCTGCTTCTTGCATTTTATTTATGTTATTTCTTGGGGTGAAATTGTGTCCTGCTTGCCACTTCATAATGTTCATCCTTTACTTTGATTTGTAAAATTGCTTAATATGTCATCATATGGGGCGTTTAGATCTCTAGCTGACATGCTATGTTGAAGACCACTAGCTGGAAGTGGATGGATTCTGTACTTCTTGTGGATCATATTTCTTTTCTTGCTTGCAGGCACGGCAGGTTCATCCTGATAAAAACCCAAATGATCCTCTTGCAGCACAAAATTTTCAGGCAAGATTTTGCTTCTTGATTATTGAATATTTTATTTTATCACTAATGTTTGCTTGTGTTGTGTTACTTATGCCTGCAAGAAACAAAAGCTTGTGTCCAAACCGATAAGTTTTGCAGGAATAGTTTCCGAAATTCCATGTTTGCAGGAATAATAATAATAATTAGGTTTTTTGTCTCACAAGCTAAAGCACACATTTGGCTGCCTTTGCTTATGAAATGCATGTCTAACCAAATGCCCTGGCTTTTATGGTCAATGCCAAACAACTGAACAAGACAGCACCATGTTGTTTATATACTAATGTCTCCAGTCATTTCAAATTGCCTTCAATATATTAAGTATGGTAGAATTTTTGGTATTTCCTATGTGTAGTTTCAACTATTATGGGAAGAGCATATGAAAACTTGGAATTATGACCTTTTTTGATGTTTGTCTAAAGTTTAGGATGCTGTTACAGGTCTCTACCATGGTTGTTCAGTGCTACAACTAAATGTCTTCTTAATCACAAAAATTAATTTAAAATATTTTGTTGCTTCTTGGGAAATGTCATTCAACTTCTTGGCATTTGGGACCATCGACACTTGCATTTCTTTAGGTTCCATGATCACATGTATTTTAAAAAACTCAAAAGTTTGGTATGAATGCTTTATTGGGCCTTGGACCCTTTTTATTCAAATTGTCTTCAACTCTTTAAAAAAGAGTTACATTAATATTGGGGTTTTTTTTTTTTTAATATAAAAAACAATATTTCTGTTTTCCACAAATGTTGCTATCAAAAGCATAACCCCCTTTAAGTAGTCAATTGCATGGACGGATTTGTGGAAGCAGGCATAAGAACATTAGGAAATGATATTGTTACAATCTGAGTATGTGTTTAGTTCTGATTTTGAACTATTAGTCATATTTTGTATGTCATTCAATTGGATTCAGGTATTGGGTGAGGCATACCAAGTACTGAGTGATGTCAACCAACGGCAAGCATATGACACTTATGGGAAATCAGGAATTTCAACGTTAGTTTCTTGTTCTTAATTTATGAATAGATAAATTTCAAGGTTGATAGGGTGTCTAACCCCTCGTATGAGATACATGTAGATTGTAATAGAAGTTCTTGTCAAAATTTAATACTCTTTTTCTGATATATATTGCTTGGTTCCGTCTTATTGCAGTGAAGCAATTATCGATCCCGCAGCTATCTTTGCAATGCTTTTTGGCAGTGAGCTTTTTGAGGAATACATAGGCCAGCTTGCCATGGCATCAATGGCTTCACTAGACATATTCACGGAAGGGGAACAGTTTGATACTAAAAAGTTGCAAGAGAAAATGAGAGTATGATTTCACTACGCCTCACTAATTGGATCTTTTTGTTATTTTCTTATTACTTTACATTATCTTGTAGTGGACTTTATGCACTTTTTTTTTTTTTTTTTGTGGCTGTTTCTAGGGTCTTGTTACTCTTTTAGGAACATGAAGTTGGGTCTTTAATAGCAACTGATGTGAAAAGGGTTTAACAAAAAGAAGGGAAAGAGAGTTTGAACTCTAGTAACAGTGATTCACTTTCAAATGGTTTTTAGACATAAATCTACGTATAAAATATGGTTAGATTTTGTATTGTCCTCATGATCAACCCCTTTAGTTTTGCACCATGAAGGTGATTGATGCATAATAAGATCTGGAGAGGGGAAAAAGTGTAAGTACTAGTTATTTGCACCATATTGTAGTGATCTTTTATATTTTAGGCTATTCAAGGGTAGTTTAGTCTTTTTGCTTATTTTTAAGTATATGTGGTTAGGATTAGAGTAAATCAAGGGTCTTGAGTGATTCTTTTTTATATTTGTAGGTTGTCTTCTTGTAAAAAGAAGGTTATGATATCATCATAACATAGCTTCACTTTGTATTATCAATAAACATTTAGCCTTTGGCTAACAAGTTTTCTTGATAACACAGGGTTTGGTTGATTTAGCATCAAAAAATTCCTTTGTTTCCCTCTAAGGAATATAGGCTTTGATGAAAAATTGAAGTAAATCCTTTTCTCACCATGCTTTGACACATAGATTTGTATTAGAGTCGAAAATGATTCATCGCTAAGCAACCTGGTAGGTCGTAAAAGTTAATAATGATCAATTTCAACTATAATAGATGTTAGCAGGGGCGTAGCTAGAAATTATCAGATGGGGGGGCTAACTCAGTAAGCAGGGCAGCACTTTGGAGGGGCTAAACTTGAATTAGCATGTACCCTATTGAGAAAAATTTAAATTTTGGGGGGGCAAAAGGAGCAACGTAGCTCCGCCCTTGGATGTTAGAGTGGATATTAAGCAGCTTGACAAATTTAAAGCCCACATGGAGATTCCAGAAAGCAATTGTAAATCCTTGGATATACTGAAAGGTGATTTCGAAAATGAAGATTATGATATAGAGAAATAAAACTCCTTTCGTGATGCCAAATCCATGAAGCAAAAGGCAGATTGGAAGATAAACAAGGGTTTCGTCTCATCGGGCCATCTTCTTTGCTCTTGAGGGAAAGAGTGCATACTAGGGTTTCATGATTGAACTTGTGATGATGCAGTGGTATTAGGTTTTGGGAAGGAGAGAGAGAGAGAGAGAGAGAGAGATTGTTTTCCTCTCTTATTTTTAGAAAACATAACAACTAAAAATAAATATAACTGGTTTCTTATATGATTCCATGTGGACTTTCTGCATGCCATCTTGGCATTTATCATGCCACATCAGAAAAATGAATTATCTCTTTTTGTTAATTCTCTCCATCGAAATCGGAAGAAGGATGAAATTTCCTCCATTTTAAATTAATAAAGCAGAAACTTAGCATATTTTAGGGACCAAAATCATAGTTTTGCTTAATGACTACTTAAATGGTCTAGCGTTCAAGGATAGAAACTAAGGCTGAGCACTCAATAGAACTCAATATTTTAAATAGAGATCCAACATATTTTGAATTGTTTTATAATGATAGTGTAAATGTATGTATAAAGAAGGGGTGAAGGTGGTGGTGGTGGTGAGTAAAGGCTGATAATGAATAAGAAAACCACGCAAAACCACACCGTTTGTAAATGGTTAGATTGCAAGTTACTTGTTGAGAGGTCACTGTTTCAGGCCATTCTTGTTAGGCACCAACAGTCACTTTCAGGCCATACTTCGATAAATATTACTGGCCACTAGGACGAGCAAAGCACATATACAACATGCTAATCGATGTGTTAATACAAAAGATACATCAAAGTAATAGCAAGTTGAAGAACCTATTTTATATCACAAAACATTTAAAACATATGCCATTATTTCACTTCATAGGTAGTAAAGCTGCCACGGATTGATGATCCCAATAATTATTGTCCTCTTTTAGCATCTTCTTGTTCCTTCTTGGGGATTATGCTAGTTGATGGTTAACATACAAAAGCGGAGAGGTGGGTTAGGTTGGGATAATAGAGTAAGGAAATTTTCTCCTATTTAAGCCCTTTAATGTCTGTTGGATAGTAATGGAACTCTCTTATCTTTTTTTTTTTTCTTCTTCTTAACCCCAAGGGATAGCACAATCGGTTAGGACCACAACTAATAAAGCGAAGGTCACTGGTTCGAATCTTCCCTTCCCTATCCCTTAGAGCCAGAACTCACTTATAAAAACTCCAAAAAGAAATAAACCTAAAATCCAAAAATAATAAAGAGAGAGAGAGCAAGACAAAGGGGCTTTGGGGAGTTCGAGAGAGAAGGAAAAAAAAAAAATTTAAAAGTTAAGTGTTAAGTGCGTGGTCCAAATTTTGTAGGGAGTAAAAGAAGAAAAAATAAAAACTCATGGACATGTATTTGCAATGGATTTAAACAAGTAGTCCATTAATTTTGTGTTAAAACCAAGTCAAACAACTTGTTGACTCAATTCCAAGCAAGTTTAAAAAAAAAAACCGATGCGGGAGCAGAATATTTATTTTATTTTTATCTTTAATTTTAGAGTTGATTATATGTTTGTTTTAGGGCTTAGTATCTAATCAGGTTTATTGGTATTTTTATTGAAAGTCAATAATTGGGCCTGAGCCCATTAGAATTAGGGTTTCTTATGTTAAGGCTTAGTAGCCTATTTAAGCAAAGTTTGTACTCATTTTCAAGAGACTTGATGATTAATAAAATTTCTATGATTTGAGATGTGTCTCTTTTCTTCGTTTGGTGGTGATGCCTAGGGTTTTGCAGGCAGATTCTAGGTGGTGATTCCTAGGGTTCGTTTTGTTTGTTCTATCCTTTTTCCCATTTATCCTATTTTCCATTGTTGTCCTGCATCAACTTGGTATCAGAGCAAACTTCTTTCCAACCAGCTTCCCACACAGTCAAGCCACCATCATATCTTCTACCCAAAAAAAAAAATCAAAACCCACCCAACCCGGAACCAAAACCCCCCAACAACCCACATCAAAACCCCCAACCTGCGACCAAAACCCACAGCAAACCCCTTGCGCCGCCACCATCCTCGTGCCGCCACCAGCTCGCGTCGACAACCCCTTGTGCCGATGACCTCGATCCCATGAGCCCAGCACCGATCGCAAGCCACCACCGCCGCTGTCATCGCGAGCCACCAGTACCACCGGCCTCGACTTCACAACTCCAGCACCGATCTCACCAAGGAGCCTCTTGCGCCGTCGCTGTCCTTGCACCGCCGACGTAACCCACCAGCAATCCTTGATCTCGCGTGCAACCACCAAGCTAGTAGGTAACCCGTAACTCCCATCTATAGAAGCAAATCCCAATTCTTTATTAAACCCATTATTTACCTGACCCATCCATCTAAAAGCCCAAAACTATAGCCCAACCCCTTACCCATTCACCCTTCCAGACTCTTCCTTATATGACCCGAGCCAGCTGACCAAAAAAAAAAGAAAAAAGCCCAGTTCCTTCACTATTTATATAACACAGAACCCAACCCATTTGAAAAGAAAGAGAATGATAATGAATGCCCAGGCCCCAACCCGTGAAGTACAACTTCTGCAAGCTGGGAATAGGCTTGTCGACCATCCATCTTCTGTAGATGAACTCCTTTCTCTTCTTGATCAAAGTGGAGCATTTACTATCAAAAGTGGAACAATGTCCTACCAAATCAATGCGGAGCGCACTTTTTCCATTAGTGAAAGCATTGGTTGCTGACCAACTTTTTAGACATGCAAATGCTGATGTAAAAGTTGCAGTTGCCTCTTGCATTAGTGAAATAACAAGGATAAGTGCACTTGCTGCTCCTTATGCTGATGATCAAATGAAGGAGGTTTTTAAATTGATTGTATCTTCATTGGACAATCTCTCTAACAAGTCTAGTCGATCATATAGAAAGATGACCTCGATTCTTGAAACTATTGCTGAGGTCAGGTCATGTGTGGTGATGTTGGACCTTGAATGTGAGACACTGATCCTAGAGATGTTTTAGAATTTCCTCAAGTCAATAAGGGACTACCACCCAGAGAATGTGTTTTCATCTATGGAAACAATTATGACCCTTGTTCTTCAGGAGAGTGATGATATTTCTCTAGAGCTACTCACTCCTATCTTGGCTAGTGTGAAAAGGAACAATGGCGAGATTCTGCCTATTGCTTGGAAGTTGGCAGAGAGAGTACTTGAAAACTCTAGTACCAAGCTTAAGCCCTACCTGATTCAAGCAGTGGATACTTTGGGAATATATTTTGATGATTATTGTAACATTGTTGCTTCCATATGCCAAGAGACTTCTAGTGTTGTTAATCAGAATGAAGACCATGCTGCCGTTGATGATTATAGTAACATTGTTGCCTCCATTTGCCAAGAGACTTCTAGTGTTGTTGATCAGAATGAAGAGCATGCTGCTGGCATTGATATGATTGATGAGAACCAGTCAATGAGGGCATCTCTGGCTGAAATTGACAAGATGGGTACAATGGTGTTTTCTGCAACTGAAGATAAGCTTGCCTTATTCGCAACATTGATTCCACACATTGAATTTGTAATTCCTGACAAATATAATGATGTGGAATTCAAGGCTCCTTTGTTCTCTGTCCTCCCAATTGTTGTTCCAGAGTTGAAGCAAGTGTTCCATGTCAAACTTTTGCTCCTTCAACATTATAAAACTTGAGGTTGAGTTTTCTCTAACCATAGGAGTATGATGTGGGAGCAAAATATTTATTTTATTTTTATCTTTAATTTTAGAGTTGATTATATGTTTATTTTAGGGTTTAGTATCTAATCAGGTTTATTAGTATTTTTATTGAAAGTCAATAATTGGGCCCGAGCCCATTAGAATTAGGGTTTCTTATGTTAAGGCTTAGTAGCCTATTTAAGCAAAGCTTGTACTCATTTTCAAGAGACTTGATAATTAATAAAATTTCTATGATTTGAGATGCGTCTCTTTTCTTCGTTTGGTGGTGATGCCTAGGGTTTTGCAGGCAGATTCTAGGTGGTGATTCCTAGGATTTGTTTTGTTTGTTCTATCCTTTTTCCCATTTATCCTATTTTCCATTGTTGTCCTGTATCAAAAACCCAATTTGAACCACATCCTCGTATATTGTCCGATACACTACGATTCATTCGATACATATGTATGTATCGTACGATTTATGAGCATGTTTGATATGCACTTACAATACAGTACTTGTTGTACTTGATTTGATATGGATCGTACGATACTTACAACTATGTGTGAGGTCATGGGTTCTAGTCCCATGAGTGTGAGTTATCTACCCATCCCCCACCCCCCCCCCCCCCCCAAAAAAAATATATATATATATTTATCATACTTAAAGGGTTGTTTGTTTTATGGTCATTCCGTCTTAGATATGCAAATTACAAAACCTGATCTTCATTTGGATTCTTTTTGCAACTTTCTTGTTTCTACAGGTTGTTCAGAAGGAAAGAGAAGAAAAGCTTGCAGAAATACTGAAAGGTCGACTAAACCAATATGTACAAGGAAACAAAGAGGAGTTTACTAGACATGCTGAGGCTGAAGTAGCGAGGCTATCCAATGCGGGTAATCCTTTCCTTTATTCTTCTGATAGGCATTTTGTTAGTGCAAGTGCTCACCTTTTTATTTCTGATGTTCTTAGCATTATGCTATTTGATAACTTGCGAGCCAACTAGGTATATTGGGAGATTAAGTAGGTTAAGTCAGATGCACATTTCATTATGAATATTGATCTATAAATATAAATAGTGACCTTACAGAAAAAAATTTACAGTTGTGTCTTGTATTTGAGTATCTGCATATAATTGATCTATAAATATGCTAGATTGTTGTCCTGTTGTTTATCTTCAAAAGGAAGTTTTTCTGCAAGCTTTTAATATCAGCACGCAATTCATGCAATGGCATAGGATATATGAAAGATCGATTTTAGGATATTTATTGTGCAATTTGAATCTTTTGGGATTACTTCCTTGTTTATTGTTACATTTTTAATCTTTACTGATGCAATTGCAAAGGGTTCATTCTGATTCATTTTTTTCTCTGGTTTTTACTTTTTACATGTTATATTTCATTTTTAAAATCTTTATCGATACAATTATAAAAGGGTTCGTCCTGATTCATTGTATTATCTTTTTTCTGCAGCTTATGGTGTTGATATGTTGAGTACAATTGGCTATATATATGCAAGGCAGGGTGCTAAAGAGCTAGGGAAGAAGGCGATATATTTGGGTGTGCCATTTATTGCTGAATGGTTTAGAAACAAAGGGCATTTTATTAAATCCCAAGTAACGGCAGCAACAGGTTAGTACATGTTGTTTGCTTGAGTTCTACCCTTTGACTTGATCCTTTAAGTCATATCAGCCTCATGTAATTCAGTCATACTCCCTGGGGTGCCTGGGCAAATCCAACCTGACCTGAATTGATGTGGTCCAATCCAGTTCCATCTGTGGACATAGGCTAAAGGCTGAACCATTGGATTAGCATTGTGCTTACTTATTACTGCTATTTTGCTCTTGAAAAACCTACATCTGGGCCTTGTTAGAATGCGTTGGTAACTCTATTGGTCTCCATGTGTGTGTGTGCGTGCATGTAGGGTGATTATCTAGGGGAAGTATTTGTATATGCTGATGAATTGGTTTTTTCTGCTGGTGGCTCCAGGTGCAATTGCTTTAATTCAGCTGCAGGAGGACATGAAAAAGCAACTTAGTGCGGAAGGAAACTATACTGAGGAAGAGCTTGAAGAGTACCTGCAATCACACAAAAAAGTGATGATTGATTCTCTGTGGAAGCTAAATGTAGCTGATATTGAGGCCACTCTTTCCCGTGTTTGTCAGATGGTTGTTTTTCTACCCTAGTTATTTTTGGTAGTTGGCTGACGCTGAGTTAGATGCTGGGTCGAAGTTTGTTTTGTGTAATCTGTACATTGTTTATCTTAGGTTCTTCAAGACAACAATGCCAAGAAAGAGGAGCTCCGTGCACGAGCGAAGGGGTTGAAAACTCTTGGTAAAATCTTCCAGGTATTTTTCTTGGGTGCCCTTTTCCATGCATGTGGTTATTATTGATATTCTTATATTAGATGGCTAACAGAAAGCTGTGGTATCAATATAGAGGGTTAAATCAACCAATGGGAATGAGAGTGAAATTGTGCTAAATAGTGCAGCAGTACATAAAATGAATGGAAGTGAAACAAGTTATGATGCTTCTTCTCCTAGTACATCACCAAAATCTTCAAATCCTGAAGAGCCATCACAGGTATCTTTCTTTCTCCTACTAATATGCTCATTAATTTTTTGAATCAATACAATATTTATAGGTTCAGTGCCAAATAGGACCGAGTTATAGTAACTATGAAAAAACATGTGTATGTTTTTTTTGTAGAATTTCATGAAATAGCTTTTGAATATCAGTGGATGTTAACTTGCGAGGCATACAAGAAAACAATAAATGAAAAGTTGTCATCAAAGTTAAGTTAACTGATTCTGATGCATAATCGAGAGGATAGAATTTCAAGAAAATTTAAAAAACTACAAAATCTGATGTAGCTCCCATCAAGTAGGCAGAATCCTTCGTGCATAAACTTCTGCTATTTTATTATGTAGCTGTCCATTTTGTTTCATAATGAGACTACCAAGAGAAAAGAAATTGAACATAGGCAATTGATAAGCTTTCTATGGTAGAAATATAGACTTTATGCTCTCATGGAGACTCCAACAAGCAACAAAGAGCTCTCTGTTTATTAGAAACATAATGATTGCCAAAGCTAAACAAATTGAAAATCACGGTGAATTTGGAAGATCATGATTGAACACACTATATCATAATATTGGCAAAGATGGTGTCAATTAACGTATGCCTAAGATGAAAACCCCTTATTCATCCACTCGTCTTATCTGTATCACCTAATTATCTTTCTCCTTTGCATTCTGAAACGTGCTAGAGCCCCTATGTGGAGGCCCCCAACTTTGGAGGCGCACAGTTTAATCAATTCCCAAGGCCAACAGCGCCTCCTGGTGCACCAAGACAACCTTCAATAGGCAGGGATTGAGGATGGAAAGATTTGACATCTTGTGTGAAATGCTTGTCGTGTATAAATACCCTATCATATGTATCAATGTTGTGATTGTCTGAATAGATGATTGTGCTGAGAGGCACATCCTACCCTCTGGCTGAGCAAGGCATGCTGTCATGTATATCTATGGAAGACAAATATTTTAAGTACATGAGGAGATGGTTGTAGAAGGTAGTGTTTTTCATTGTTACTAGCTGGCTGCGATTGGCTGCCACTTAATGTGAATGATGTTTTTTGATGGAGTGGCATTCTTGTATTTTGGTTTCACAGGTTCAATAGTTTCAAGGATGTTGATTAATAATAGTTTAATAGTTTAGTAATTTGGAGATCAATGTATCGCCGACTATTTAGACAGGAAATCAAAAACGACTTTTCCTTCGATAAATCAATGTGGTGAAATCGAAGCCTAAGGAAACGAGTGGTTGCAAGATACTAGCAGCAAAGCCCAACGTGGATGCAGATGAATGGCTGTGCCACGGCCGCCACAAATAGAAAAATTGCAGTGAGAGAAGAAGACGAGAACATTATATGTGTTACTCCTTTCACGCTTTATAATATCTGAAGCTTTTTAAGTCTTGACCCAAAATAAACTAATTAAATAGGAACTCTGACCAGATGGGCTTTCCACTACTCCATTTGGTTGATGTGGTTAGGGAAGAAATCTCTTTATGGTATCACACTATCACTCCTATTTTTCTCTTTTCCTTTTAGGCTCCGTTTGTTTCGACGTAAAACATTCTCCACCGTAAAATATTTGCAAATGAAAATGATCTCAGGGAAAATGATTGTTTTTTCAGTGTTTGTTTGTACTTAGGAAAATAGTCCCGAAAATATTTTACAACGTTTGGTGCAACGTAAAATGAAAAAAAACACACGCATAAAATACACCCCAGCACCACCGGAATCACACCCCAGCACCACCACTGCCAGCCAACCACCCAAACCCACCCCCACTCCCACCCCACACCCACCCCGAGTCCCACCGCGCCACCCTCAACCACGAGCTCACCGACCCATCACCCGCAAACCCAGCAAACCCGCAACCCAGCAAACCCGAAAACCCAGCAAACCCACAACCACGAGTCCCACCGCGCCGCGCCGCCCTCAACCACGAGTCCCACCGCGCCGCGCCGCCCTCACCGACCCATCACCAGCAAACCCGCAAACCCACAACCACCAGCAAACCCGAAACCCAGATCTCACCGACCCATCACCAGCAAACCCGAAAACCCAGCAAACCCACAACCACGAGTCCCACCGCGCCGCGCCGCCCTCAACCACGAGTCCCACCGCGCCGCGCCGCCCTCACCGACCCATCACCAGCAAACCCGCAACCCAGCAAACCCGCAAACCCACAACCACCAGCAAACCCGAAACCCAGATCTCACCGACCCATCACCAGCAACCCAAAACCGGCACACCTACCAGCAACCCATCACCAGATCTGGGTCGAGAGCAGAGAGAAGAGAGCTGGGTCGAGAGCTGTGGTCTGTGGAGTGAGCTTGAGAGCGTGTTTTGGAGGAAAATGGTTTACGGAAATTTTTTCCGTAAACCGTTTTCCTTTTTTTCCAAAGCATTTTACGGTCAAATAACAAATCTTTTCCCTTTGACTTTTATTTTACATCGCAACAAACGCCTGCAAATGCCGAAAATGTTTTACGGAAAACATTTTCAGCCGAAACAAACGGAGCCTTAGTTATATATGGCCTACACCTACGTTTGGATTTGAATTTTTGCTTGAAGTTTATTTGTTTATGGGTAAAATTTCAATACAGTAGGTTTCCCTAATCAAATTCAATCTCTTTATGGTATCATTATCGGATTTTTTTTTTTTGTCCTATTTTTCTCTTTTCCTTTTGGTTACCTACATTTGGATTTGAAATTTTGCTGAAAGTTTATTTGTTTACGGGCAAAATTCGACGACTATATCTTTATTTTTTATAATTCGATAGTTGGAGATGAGAGATTTAAACCTTAGATGTCTTTGTTGAAAACAAGGCTCTTGGCATAAACTACAAAATTCTACTATTAAACTAATTTCATAATTTGAGATTCAGTCAAAAAATCTACTACATATTCAAATTAATAATATTAATGAGCAACTATTCACTCTAAACATTTGCAATCTACATCATGAACTACAAAAATTCTATAATCAGCAACTTTAAGTGGAGATTAATTTGCTCACTAATACATTCATTTATGCACTAATTTGGAAATGGAGTTAATATTATACATTTTATTTTATTCAAAAAAAAATATTATACATTTTATAGTTTATGATACACGTCGCAAATATCCATATAGTTTGCGATGAATAATTATATTTAACCCTTATTTTTATTTTAAAAAGTTGTAGGAGTTTTGCCGTAGATTTAAAAAAATAATAATAATAATTCTAAAGGTTCAAGTCTTGATAAAGTCTTTTTATTATTTACTCTGACTCATTTCTTCAACTGCCTCTTTCCTAAACCAGGAAAATGGTCAAGAGTCAAAACGTAAGAAAAGGTTCCAGAAAATAAAATTCATCAAGTGCATCATTAAGGAATTAGGAAACAACTTGGAGCATTGATGAGGCCTAAGAAATTAAGAATATGGGACTGCATCAGCAAGGGACAAATGATACAATAATATTATAGAGGGAATAACGGAATAATAATGAGTATGGCATAAATGAGATCCTGACCTAACATTAGTTTCTTACTTTCTTGGTAGTTACATATTTACACAGCATAAAGAAAATAAAAAGGTTAATTTTTAGGCAAAAGTATTGTTTTAGTCTATAAACTTTGCATGGAGTTCGGTTTTTATCTATGAATTCGTTTTTACACATGAATTTCGTCCCTGAATTTTTTTTAAAAAAATCATTTTAAAATGACAAAATTCATGCAAAATTTAAGTATGAAAACAATAGTTTTGCCTAATTTTTATTACTATGGTAGATGTGATTGCCTAATATATAAGAGAAGGGTTTCAAATTAAAGTAAAGTTTCATAAACTACAAATTAAATCATGAACTTTTAAATTTGTTTCAATTCAAACACTTTCTTCACTCTTTTTTTATTGACTATACTCTATAGGCCTTAGGATTTGAATTTCAATGAATTTAAAAGTTCAAAGTTTAATTTGTAACTTATAAAACTTTAAAATTTAATTTGAAACTTTCACTAAATTATATGGTTTAATTTGAAACCTCCCATAAATTATAGGATTTAACATGTAATTTCTCATAACTTTTAATTCACTCATAATTCACTGAACTGACTTATTATTTTTTTTTATGAGACATTGAACTGACTTATTATTAACACCATTTCAAATGAGTTTATAATAACAAGGGACCTCAACAAGTTTAGTATGATAAAATCCTCTAATTGGCCGAGTCTTAGTTAGTGGGATATTTCGGTTCCGCCGAACACCTTATTGTGGTGATTGATGATTGGTTGATCCGAACAATTGACATTCGATTCCCACATTGTTTGTAGCTTACATGGTTGGATAGAATAAAATAGTTGGATAGAGTAAAATAAAATATTGAAATATAAATGAGAAAAATGATTTATTTATTTATTTTTCTAAATAAAAATGAAAGACAAACTAATGGAGGTCCATGTAAAAAGTTGACCTATTAGAATTAAAAAGCAAAACAAAAATGAGATTTTAAATTTAATTTACCTATTACAGCTAAAGGGCTAGGACTTAGGACAGACCGACACCTGAGTTTTATTTGATAAATATTAAAAATCTTAATCACAGCCTGAGTTAGTGGAACGCCATTCTATTCAAAATCAATTTTAATTACTGAAGACGTTTACTTATCAAAAACAAAAGTACATGCACATGTTTCGGTTTTATTTTTATTTTTTAATTAATTATAGGAAGAGAAAATAAGTGCAGAGATTAAGGAAAGGTTACACGTTTATTCTCATAGCGATAAAAGAAACAAGAAAAGATATTTGACCGATAGCGAGTGATGCAAACAACGCGAGAGGCCTTGTCTTGGAATTAGCAAATTTGGCATTGACATTTGACATTGTGTTTTTAGAGTAAGCACACACACATTGACACATACATACAGGAAGAGATAGAGAGAGAGAGAGAGAGAGAGAGAGAGCTGCCTATTCATTCTTACCGACTCGGTGTGGGAGTGAAGGCGTGAAACATCTCACGCTTTTCCTTCTTTCCTTCCTTCCTTCCTTCCCTTCTTCCTTTTCATGTACAGTATCTTCGATTTAATTTAAATTCAATTCAATTTTATAAAAGAAGATACTCTTTTCTTTTCTTTTTTTCTCTTGATATTTGTCATTTGAAATTAAAATTTTTTAAATTTTAAATTTATAGATAGAGGAAGAGGAAGAAGGAGACGAAAAAGAGGCAAAACGAGAAGAAGGAAGCAGAAAAAGGAAAGGTCCATTTCTTATAAATAATAAAAATTAAAAGAATATACCAAATTTCAATTTGGTATCATATCAAATATCATATAATCCATCCCATCCTCTTCCTCTTTCATTTTTGGTGGTGTGTCTGAGATCTGCTATCTAAATATACCGGATCTTCGATTCCTTGCTTTTCTCTCTCACCCTTTCTTTCCATATATATATATATATATATACATAAATATATTTACATAGACACAAAAGAAGTTGTAAATTGTAATTTGGGAAGAGATGGAGAGCGAGAAGAAGTCGTCAGTGTCCGATGTGGGGCGTGGGCCATGAACGTTGTTAGCTCCGTCGGAATTATTATGGCCAACAAGCAGCTTATGTCTTCCAACGGTTATGCCTTCGGTTTCGGTTAGTCTTTTTTTTTTTTTTTTTTTATTATAGATCTCATTCCAGATCTCTAACCCCTTACCTAATCTAACTTTTTCTTCTTCTTCTTCTCTTACATTGAAAAAAATAAATAAATAAATAATTAAAAATTAAAAACATTAACAATCCCATTTTTGTTGAGCCGTTAGATCTGTGAATGCTTGTTTGTTATGGATTTTTACTCTTTTTTACTAATTCAATTTTTGATTGGTTTGAAATTCACTAGACCTTTGTTACTCTCAAATCCATTTTATCATGATAGTGTACCTTTTGAGCTACCAAAAATTGCGTTCCTTCCCTCAATTTTGTATCAAGTAATGTATGTTTTACAATAATTCATGTTATCATTCGCTCCGATCTATTTATATATCTTTTAGTAACGCACTGTGTGTGGTTTTTCAGCTACAACTTTAACTGGGTTCCACTTCGCGGTGACCGCGCTGGTCGGGCTGGTCTCAAATGCCACCGGTTATTCTGCATCGAAGCATGTTCCTTTGTGGGAGCTTTTCTGGTTCTCAATTGTTGCCAATATGTCCATCACTGGGATGAACTTCAGTCTCATGCTCAACTCTGTTGGATTCTACCAAGTATGACTTTTTGCTGACTCATTTTCTATATGTGCCTTGTCTTTTTGCCTGCATCAACACATTGCCCACAATTCTGACCTGTTTGTGTTCTTCTTTTGGCACTCCATCTTGTTGTGTTTATTGCACAGATTTCAAAACTTAGCATGATTCCGGTGGTCTGCATCCTGGAGTGGATAATTCACAATAAGAATTATTCAAGGGAAGTCAAGATGGCTGTTATGGTTGTGGTTATTGGTGTGGGTGTTTGCACTGTCACTGATGTTAAAGTTAATCTCAAAGGTTTTATATGTGCCTGTGTAGCGGTTTTGTCCACATCTTTGCAGCAAATTGTGAGTATTTCTGTGATTTATTATTCATTATGCATTAGCTCTGTAAATTTGTGATATGGTCATTGTGCTTGAGGATGTATGTCTGTAAGCATCACATCTACATAACTGCCTGAGAGCCTATCTTTTTGCTGCCTTGTTGATACTTTGCATTGCTTAGCCATTTTAACTGCCGTTACATACCAGGGCCTAGGGCAGGTGGTAGATAATTAGTATGGCCTGGAAACTCTTTTGTTAATAAAATTGATGGTACAGGCAAGAAATATGGAATCTAAAGCAGAAGGTGTATTGGTACATATGTGTTTTTAATATTTCGGAGATCTACACCAGGAAATGTTGAGGTCCTTAGCAAAAAACCAAGTTGTGGCATGATGTTGTCGAAAGGGCTTCCCATAGGTTAGGTGTTCAAGCACATAGAGTTAGAATATCAAATGTATGCAATCTTAGGTTAGAGTATGTACTGGATGCTTGTGAAACTTACCATTGAGTTGAAAGAGAATCTTTTTAATAGTTCTAGTGGAAATAATTTGAGTTGTATGAACCGTGCCATATCCTATGATTTTCAAAATGATCCATCTATTTAACCAAAAAAAAAATGATCCATCTATAATTCAACATAATCAATTCTGAAACTAAACTATATTATACTGGGGACATGAGTGATGCCCCCTTTTCTAGTTGCAATACCATGGGATTTGTATTTGTTCTGTCAGGGCATGAAGGTAAGGAATCTATTATAACAAAAAAAAAAAAAAGTAGAAGAAGAAGACATAGAGCTTATCACATATATTCATACTATTTGTGGAAAATAAATTCTAATTTGTGTTCTCTGATTCTGTTACATTGTGGAACAGACAATAGGTTCCCTGCAGAAGAAGTACTCAATTGGATCTTTTGAATTGCTGAGTAAGACGGCTCCAATTCAAGCCCTCTCTCTCCTTATTCTTGGCCCATTTGTTGATTATTCCCTGAGTGGCAAATTTGTAACAAACTATAAAATGTCTACCGGTGCCATTGTAAGCACTCATTCCTTTTTTTCCAATTACAGCTGTTAATTGCTCTCATATGCCTTAATGTATATCTAAGATATTTTAAATGTGTATTTAATGACGTCGTGTGAATATGTGCAGTTATTCATACTTCTTTCATGCTCCCTAGCGGTATTTTGTAACATGAGCCAGTACCTCTGCATTGGACGCTTCTCAGCTGTTTCCTTCCAGGTTTTAGGTCACATGAAAACAGTGTGTGTCCTCACATTGGGGTGGCTCCTGTTTGATTCAGAGCTAACTTTCAAGAACATCATGGGGATGGTTCTTGCAGTCGTTGGCATGGTAATTTATAGTTGGGCTGTGGAGTCCGACAAGCATTCAAACACCAAGACTCTTCCCCATATGAAAAACAGCCTGACTGAAGAGGAAATCAGACTTTTGAAGGATGGTGTTGAAACCCTTCCTGTGAAGGATGTTGAACTTGGTGAGTCTAAAGGATAGATTGACATATTTTTGGCCAGCAATTGGGGGGGGTGGGGAAGCTAAGCTTATTTGTGGCTAGGATTACAGGTAATTTTATGAGTTCCAATTCATTTTAGTTTGTATTTTTTCCCTCATCTGGCGGTAAGACTTGGGAGTTCATCCGCTAATCATACACATCCATCTTAGAAATTGTGTTTATGTTAATTTAAAAGTTTTAATTTAATTCTTATGTCTGTTAAATTATATTTGTTGTACCTGTATGTGCTAAGATCAGGACATGAAATCATGATGTAAGATCCATTTGTTAGTTAAAAGCTCTTAGTCTTTTTATCCAGTATTATAATTCTCTTTTCATTTGGTAAGTGAGTGGAATCTTAGGATTGTACAATACAAAAAAACAATAAAAGAGGCTTCGACCAATCCAAGAGCAACATTTGTAATCGGTGAGCCTCATGCTCTCGGAGTTATTTGATCTCCATATGGGTGTATCAGTTTGGCTTTGTTACCTACAAAAGACATCATAAACGACGACAACTTGAAAATTTACCCAAAAAAGAAGAAGACAACGAAGTGCCGAACACGACAAGTACCGCATTTTGCTTTACAAAGTTGTTTTCACGGCCGGGTAGCATTAGAAAATTACATAATGCTTTTGTCGGCGTTACGGATACGGAAAACAGAACCTAAAGGAATGAGGAAAAGCAGAGCGGCCCACCTGGGCCCTTTGTTTTAATATTATTAATACCAAACGTAAAGGCCTAGGCCCAATAAAAGAACACGGTCAGTCAAAACCTCATAAAAGATAGGATCTGATTGTGTAACTTATTTATTTTGTTTTGGCCAAATTGCATAATCATCCATAGGGTTTGGCTCAGTTGCAAACAGATCCTTTGGAGTTTTAATTTTACAATATGACCACTTTATAATAAAAAAATTCATTATTATAAACCCAAGTGCAATGCATATGACAAATTTTGTTAGCAAATTTGACAAAAAATATACTTAGAGGGGTCAATTTCACCAATTTAAAAACCCCAGGTGGTTATATTGTAAAATCAAAACCCCAGGGGGTCTGTTTGCAACTGAGCAAAACTCCAGGGGGTGATTATGCATTTTAGCCAAATATAAATTAAGTCACAACTAATGGAGGCTTAAGTGTGTTTAATTTGAAGAAATATGTAGATAAAGGGAAAAAAAAATTAAAAAAAAATTGAAACTATAAGGATGAAAACAAAAGGCTAAAATGCATAATCACCCCCTAGGGTTTTGCTCAGTTGCAAACAGACCCTTTGGGGTTTTGATTTTGCAATATAACCACCTGGGGTTTTTAAATTGGTGAAATTGACCCCTCTAAGTATATTTTTTTGTCAAATTTGCTAACAAAATTTGTCATATGCATTGCACTTGGGTTTATAATAATGAATTTTTTTATTATAAAGTGATGCATATGACAAATTTTGTTAGCAAATTTGACAAAAAATATACTTAGAGGGGTCAATTTCACCAATTTAAAAACCCTAGGTGGTTATATTGCAAAATCAAAACCCCAGGGGGTCTGTTTGCAACTGAGCCAAACCCCAGGGGGTGATTATGCAATTTGGCCTTTATATTTTTAGTTATAGTTTTTAAAAGTTATTTTTCTCACCAAAATAAGGATAAATCAAATTCGCACTTAAGGAGTTTCCATCTGGGCCTTCTGGACTCATGCTTCCAGCTTCCTGTGTAATGACCTGTCAAAATAATTGCAGCACCAAAAAAAAAAAAAGATCAAAACACCTGTTCCAGTATAAAAATATAAAATGGTGCGGGGCCATTATAGAACGTGTTCTGAATATCAGCTGTTCTTTAACTGAATATTGGAATTTTCATATATTATGAACAACCTTATGGACATAATATTTTCATAATAATATTGAGTTGACAAGTTTTTATTAGTTTTTATCATTTTATTATTTATCATCCATAGCTTAACACCTCATCATTATTATGAGTTTGTTGTGAAAATATTGTGTCTATAACTTTATTGATATTTTATTCATATGTCGAATTGCCAAGTATTGATAGGATTGCAACCAAATGTATTAGGGTAAAAATGTAAAATACATAAACTACTCTTAAAGTTTGAACTAATGACAAAAACTATTAAAAAAATTTTTAAAAAAATATCTAGTTTGCCCTTTAAGTACAAAAATCATTTACCATCGTTTATGTATTTTTCCTGAAAACTGTTTGCATCGTAAGAAACAATTTGGATATTTTCAAAAAGTCTGAACAGTAATTAGCTCAAACCTCATAATGGTCTGTTTTTTTACCAATGTAATATTAACCTTGGGACATCTTCATCAGTGTACGAATGATTTCTCAATCAACATTATGAAGTTTTTCACAAGCATATGATGGTGATATTTTTTTCCTGGACCACATGTGCGCTGTTGTATGGCTGTAATATTCCCTTCTTGAATATCATCTTTAGAGAATACTTAAGTTTTAAAAATTGCGATACATATAATGATTAAATATAACAATAATAAAAAATAAAAAAATAAAAACTTTATTTTTCATAAACGATAAATGTAATAAACATTTCTAACTCCGAACCACAAAAACTATAATTATCCTTTACTCTAAAAAATAGAAAATAAAAACACTGTTCTTATTTCTAATTCTCTAATTGGCAAAAAAAAAAAAAAATGGTTGAAAAATATAATTTTTTATTAAAGAGAATTACTTATATATTATAAAGAATATATACCTTGGTATGATATAAAAATAGTAATAAGGAGAAAAATGATGTATTAATCATTTTCATAAATGTAGAATAATTGTTTTAAATTTAAGGAGGGTCATTAGCTAAATTTTGTATAGAATTTTTTTTTTTTTAAATTTTAAATATAAGAAGTGAAAGGATTTTCAAAATAATTAGGACAAGAAGAAAGTTAGAATTATCACTATTCGGCTCCTCGTCATTACATTTAGCAGCACCTCCAGGTGTTTTAATGTTATCATCTACTTCAACCAACTCTTTCCTAATCATTAGGACAAGAAGAAAGTTAGTATTATCACTATTATGATATCCTACCACACAAAGATTTAGGAATCATACCATAGAAGCATAAACCAAATATACTCGACTACCTCAAAAAAATCTGGATTGATCACTTATCAAAATAAAGCCACTAAAGACACCAAAATAGTGCCTCACCTCACCTCCCCCTTGTTTCATCCATTCTATTGGAGCGATGTGCTGAAGATGGCATCTTCTGCAGAACCAGCAATGGTTACCTCTGGTATTGCGCGCACCAGGGGCTAAGGGGCCACAAACATCATCTGTGTGTCTTTTATTAAAGATAGTACAATGAATTAAGGAATTCATATGATAATTGCATGAATCAAGGGATTCATGTATGATTTAATGAGCATAAATCAAGTGCTTGAACCATGTTTCTTTAATTCATGTGTGATTTAATGAATATGTCTCATGACATTCGCTTTGTTGCCATATAATTCTATTGTAAACATATAGAAATCATCATAATATTCTTGTAATATTGCTCAATCAATGTAATCAAAATGTAGTATTTTAAGTGTTTTACGTGTGGACATAGGTTCACATAGTTAAACCACGTAATTATTTCTGCTCTCAACTTATTCTTGCCTTACTTATAATACACTTGCACCTTGAGTTTCTTCATCTTTGACATTGGAAAACAGATATTTGGAGGTTAACTTAATGCCTTTTCCATCATAATGATCATCTACTTTGAAATTTACATATACTCACCAAATATAAGAAATTTCCATTAACCCAAAATGCGAAAGAATGCAGGTTGTTGTTTGTTAGCTCATTATGTTTCGAGTATTACAGAAAATTCATATCAAAGAACATACCAATTATGGATATTCAAGAAAGAGTATAATGCTCGACCTAAAGAGAGCCCAAAAAAAAAAAAAAAAAATGAGAACTCCCTCAAAAAAGGAGAGAGAAACATGAATATTTGTATGTATGAGTTATATAATTAATGTATGTTACTGAGCAGGTAAATGTGTGGCATTGGAGCTATAGAACTTGGAAATGAGATCGGGAAGTTCCATGTAATGGGCGGAGGGATTACTTGTCTTGAGGAGATGTAAAAGGTATTGGAAAAGATCAATCTCGCAAGCTATCCTCAGTGCTCCATCGTAGGAATACCCGAACTCTTCCTGAGAGAGCCGAAGCAGATTCTCAAACAAAGGATGGTTGAGGTAGTTGGCTTCCATCTCAAATTTGCACACAATGTCTTTTCCAACGTTAACGCGAACGTGACCCTCAGGGACAGCGTCGTCTGATGGAAAGCTTTTTGCTCCGCAGCACAACAGCTTCTTCACAATGCTATTCCTCATGTTTCTTCTCTTAATTGACTTCTTGTTCTTCTTGATCTCCTGTAGTTATAATTATGTATCTATTTGATGAAGAATCTGTCTTCTTCTCTTGCTTTGTCTTTGGTGATGTAGCTTGTGCTTTGTTTCGATATGCCTCAATCTTAATTTGCAAGATGTGAGATATCTCTATTCGAACGTCCATATATCTATATATATAAAGCAAGAAGGAATTAATGAACTGCGTGCATGGTGTGCTGTTAAGTAAACGGGAAGGAAAAATGGAACTAATGGATGTGGGGTCGCGGACGCGGTTAGCTGGCTGGCTTGGATATTGGGGAAATGAGGAACAAGCCGATTGAAATTGTTTATTTTAGGATTGATAATCACATAAAATCATCCTAAACTAGGATGGGTACTTGCACTTTATATCAAAACTATAAAAACTTGCTAGGAGTCTTATAAAGAGTTTAATAACTTAATTAACATTCTCGACTTTTCTTTATGAGGAAAACTATAGTTCAAATCTTCTATTCCCTCAACTATAGAATTATTAAAAAATACTATGAAAACTTGTAATCACCACTCCAATTATAACCAATTATGTAAATTGCACTCTTATATAGCTTGATTGACCGTTAAAATTAACGATTATGTACAAATCGCATGACCATCAAAACTTGAATTCTCCATTTTGCCCTTACAATTAGTTAATGTACTAAAATATTATCATCATATAACTTGCATGTGATTGTTAATTTTAACGGTCAATGAGATTATGGAATGCAATTGTGATTACATGTTTTCATAATTTGGGAGGTAAAGTACAAGTAACCCAAAATTTAGGGTGATTTTCCTATTAACATTTTATTTTAAGATAATGTCATTTACATTTTTGAGAAATGATCAAATGTCCAATAATTTTAACACATTTTTGTGCTACTTATACCTTTTAGTTCCATATCAAAGAATAACATTTTCAATAAGAAATTAAAATTCAATAAGAATGTAGTGTAAAAGTCCACATTTACACTCCCACATCATATTTGTTCAAATAAAAATGACAATCTCATTAAAAACCAGCACATCAGATCTCACTTCACTAGTTTGTCTAAAATAGTATATTCACTTTTGAGACGCAATTTTCACTCTGCCTAACAGAAACAAAGAAAAACAGCATTGATAATGCAAGGAAAACGAAAGAGCCAAGCTGATGAAGCGGAACAGGCTGCAGCCTCAGGTTATGGAGCTGAATGATGTGCTGTCATTATTCGCATAGTAGATCCATGCATGATTATACTATATTAAATAAAATTAAAATAATGTGAAAAAATGAGGAAAGGCACAAGGTGTGAACTCTCAAAGTTGAGAATTAGTTATGGAGCAGGAGAAGGAAACTTAATACGGAAGTCAGAGCCAGCTAATTAAAAACCGCGTATAAAGCGGGAACCTCAATTATTATCACCGCACCATCTGAGCTTCACTCTTGCAAACAGTCAACTCAAGAAGGCGGTGAGAGCATATTATGGCCTTAATCAGCTTAACTATACTAACTACACCGTATGAAAGGGATACTTGTATATATGTATTTGGATATATTATATATAGTTATATACATAATACTATGCACGATAGTCAAAAAAGGCAATTTCATCATCATTCATATCGTAAGTCAAAAGTTGTCATCCATCACCCATGTGATCTAAAGTTCCTTGATTATTAATTATACTTCTTTTAAAAATCCTGTATAATCATTTGTTTGATCAGTTAGAACTGTTTGATTTATTATCATTACTCAATAATGAAACAGTTTGTTGATCTGAGTTATATCATGATTCATGCATGCATATATAAAATATGAACATATATGGTGTTCTGGGTGGTGAGTGATGATGACTGAACATTTGTTTATTTTTGCTGAAGTCTATAAATGACTACGAATAAATAGATATATATTCATTAATCATTATACATGATGGTCACCATCAATTGGCTGGTTGGCTTCATTTTAACTGAATCAGTTCACCTAGGGAAAGACAGAGACGCACCCAGATATCCTTAGAGCAATTGTAAATGAGTAAAGTCACAGTCAAGACTTGGTCATAGAACTTAGAAGCATTTAAGTTGAGAGTCAAATTTCTGCACATGCAAGGATTATCTTAAAGAAAACCAAGTTTTACTTGAAAAAGACGACACCAATAATAAATAAATAAATAGACGAAATTAGCTAACCCATTACTTGTCCTTCTATTTGATTTCCTCTCTCTCTCTATCTGTTGTGTGCTTATCATAATTAAATCTTTCTCTTTTGGGGGGGAAGGGTCTTTAATTCTTTTTTCTTTTTCATTCTTGTTGGGTGAAAAACAATGCTCAATAATCAATAGTTTAATACTACTTAAAATATAAAAAATAAAATAATAATTTTAAAAAAGAGAAGACAAGCAAGGTCCAAAGCCCATTATACGAACGTGGCTAGGCTTTCATTTGGGCCTATAGGGGCAGGGAACAGAGAGCTTTGGGTTTATGACCAAAATATTCAGAGGTAGCCCATGGAACAGCCTTCGGCGATCCTGCCCAATTGCTCATCGTAGGCCCTTTGTGGTTTGTTTTTTTATTAAAAATCATTAAAATGCGGTGAGCGTGGATCGAACACGCGACCTTCAGATCTTCAGTCTGACGCTCTCCCAACTGAGCTATCCCCGCAATTCGTTGGGCCCTTTTGTCTTTTGATATTTGGTTAAATGCTTCCTTACATGCATGAAAAAAATAGTTTGTGGGACTAATCGTGGAGTATTACAAATATTTTAACCCGAATATTTATGTCAATTAAAAAGAAAATTTTCAAAAATTACTGGAGTATTTTAAATGGGTTGATAGTGGATATTTAAGAGAATATTTATTAGTGACACATGGGTGATCCAAAAAATTGATATGTACAAATCATATTTTGTCACGTGATGTTGTCTATCCAAATCATTTGAAATAAATATAATATTTTAAACACGTGTCAAATTTATATGATGTATATGATATGTTCAAATCACAGCTTGTCATGTAACGTTGTAAGTCCACATCATTTTGCCACATGTCAGACTAAAACTTAAAATGCAAATGATAGACATTCGGCAGAGTCCTCTATTTTAATATATTATATAAATTACTTAAAAATCAAATGAAAATAAAAATAGATGACAAATAAGGCTAACTAAAAGAAATGTTGCTATTTGGGAGGGGTAAATGCTATCACAAATTGTTAAAAACCGTCCCACAAATTGTATCTGGAACCGCGATTTATTGTTGCAAGCTGTTGCAATTGCTAAGATCACTAAAAAAAATTTGTAAGAGCTCCTCACCCAAAATTTAATAGCAAAGGTATATGCCCTCACAAATGTCCAAATATGTTATCAAAACATAAAGTCTCAAATAACAGAAGATGTGATAATTTAGTGTAGTGACAGATTTTTGGGAGGAAATGAAATAAAAGATTTTTGGGAAGAAATGCACACCGCCACCACCGTGGGCGGCGGCAAATAAATCATTTGTGAGGGTATTTAGTATTGGATAAAACTTAGTTACAATTCCTTAAGTTAAGTACATTAGGCTTCTAGTTGAATTCAAATACATTGAATTTAAATATTCTTGGAAAAATAACATTATTTGTATTTCATTGGTTAATGCAACCATGTGTTTGAATTTAATTGAGGAACCTAATATACCAAACCTAAGAAACTATACCTAAATTTTACCTGTTAATATTTACCTATCGTAAATCAAGTATTTGCAGGAACATCCAATCACAACAAATATTTGTAAGAGTTTTTAACTGTGACCAATGAGGTATTTATCAGGGCATTTCAATGTTGTATATTCCGTTCCGTTCCGGCCGGAACGGACGGAAAATCTCGTACCGGCATGCAAACCGGTACGAGGCACCCCCATGTTCCACCTCGGCCAAAATTTCGGGGTGTTTCGGCCGTTTCGGCCTATTTCGGCCGGTATGCGTAATCCGGCCGAAAATACTTTTTGGTGATCTCCGAGAGGTTCTCAGGCTCAGGGGGAGGGGAAAGGAAAGAGGCGACGCCCCAGAGTTGACGGGTTAGGGTTTTGGTGATCTCCGAGAGGTCCGTGGCGATTGATTTGACGGCGATGATGGCGAATCGGGTTGGTGATGGTGTTGATCAGCTTCTGGTATAGATTTCTACGGTGATTTTGGATCTGTGGCATCGTCTTCTTCGTCGTCGTTGAGTTTGAGTGAGTTTGCGATGGACCTTGCTAACCACGACATTGTTGTGGTTGACCCCGATGGCCTATGCTCTCAGTTGCCAGTGCTGGAGTTCTTTACAGGGATAAGAATTTTAAATGTGAAGAAAACGTGTGGAGGAGAAGTGGAGAACAGCAAAGAAAACGTGTGGAGGAGGAGAAAAAGTTAAATGAAATGGACAAATGTGGAGGCGTGGAGCAGTGTTAGGAGAAAAATAGATGAAAAAAAAAAAAAGAAAAGAAAAGAAAAAGAAATGGAAAAGATATATATATAAATAAATATATAATAATAATATCAAATATATATATATATATATATATTAGCAACTATAGATAAATAACATCAAATAATATAAATTAAGTCTTAATATCACATTGGTAAGACAAATAATTCAAATAATACAAAGTTTATATATATTATATATATATATTTGCGGTAAACCCGAAACGGAACGCCGGTATTGACCGGTACCGAAATATTTCATTCCAATGGCCAAACCGAAACGGGTGCCGAAACGAAATATACAACTTTAGGGCATTTAGCTATAACAAGCCAAGTAAGGTATTTATGAGAGTTACCTATCATATAAGATATTTACGAGGGCATTTAGTCATAACAATTAAGGTATTTCTGTGGGTGTTTACATATCAATGTAGGCACCCCATTTTACAACCCTTTATTTTATTTTTATTTTTTTAACTTTTTCACCTTTTTAACTTTTAAGTACAAATGGAAAATTCCATAAATGACCTTTGTCATATACTTTACATCTTAAGTGGTCACAGTACAATAGAGGGTAAGACGATCTTTTTTGTGTTCAAAATAGTGCCCAAATCATTGTTTTATAAAAGTTTATATTTGATTGGTCAATTCACATTCCTACCATAAACACGCATGCATAGGATTATCTTTGGTTCATTTTGAGTAGTCCTAACTCCTAAGTCTTAAAAAGATTAATTAAAAGGTTAAATCATGTTAGTCAGAATTTTCTAATTATGTGGACATGCAAGCACCAGTGGCGTAGCCACCTTCAAGGTAGGCTGGGCTGTAGCCCAATCAAGTTTTTATTTTTTTTTTATTTTTTTTACTATATTTAAAAAAAAAATCATAAATTAAGCAATTAGCAGTCAAGAATTTTTTTTTTTTGCAATTAGCCCACCCTAAATTTTTTTTTTTTTTCTGCTCTGGCAAGCACTGAAATATTTATAATGAATTTTAATTAATTAACTTTAAAATAATGTTATTTTTCTTATCAAATAATACAATATTTAAATTAATTAATTAGAGTTTAGATAGTAGAAGAACACAATTAAAAAAACAAAATTGCACTAAAATCCCCTAAACTTTTATGTTGTTGGCTTGTTGCAATAAGACTTTTCATTTTTGTTAATGATTTGGTGAAAAAATATGTTAAAATAGATAGAGAATGGAAAGAATAGGTCTATTTGCTACCGTACCAAATTTCATGTACTAAATTGGTGTAAAAAAAATTAAGAGTGGTCTTATTACTATAACATAAAAGTTCAAAATATCTAATACTAGACTAATACTTTAAATAATAATAGAACACTTATATGATGTTTGTAATAAATTATGATAAATATCATCTTATATTCAATCAAGATATACTTGAACCAATTCATCCAAAAAATATATATACTTGAACCTTTTTAAATATTATTTTAATTAAGATTTCTACATTTTGAACATTTATTCTCATATTAATTAATTATTAAAATAATTATTACGTGATCACAATTTCACCTATGGTTGAATCCCGATTTGATCTTAAAACCTTAAATCATTTTTTTTTTCCAAGTCTTTTAATGGTTCAGTTTCTAGAACCATAATGTCGACTTAGCGTTGTCTATAAAGGAGAAGCTTGGAAGGGGGAAGAAATGTTCATTATTTTTATATTTTGAGGTAGAATGTTATTTCTTGAAAATCGAGTATAACGAGCCTAATTTTGTTACATAAGTTACACAATAATTTGCATTTGAGTAAGTTACATTGATATCTTTTAGGCATAGTAACATTAAATTTGTTATACTCGATTTTTAAGAAATGACATTCTACCCTCCTTCTCCATCCTAAATATACAAATTAATTTACATTCTCCTCTTCAATAATTTAAAAAACATGATAAAATGTCAATTATTTTGATGATTAAGAGAGTAGAGAGTGTTTTTATCAAAAAAAAAAACGAGAGTAGAGAGTGTAATGTCATTTTTTGAAAATTAAGTATAACCAATATAATTTTGCGGGTCAAAATTTATCCTTGACTCTCTCTCTTTTTTTCCTGTTTGGGTTTTCTCATTTTGCGATTTTTTTTTTTCTTCTTCTTCTAGATAATTTGTTTGTTTGGAGTAAAGGATTTGAATCTGGATTTCTAAGTTGGAAACAACAACACAACTCTGTTGTCGTGGTTTTGCAATGTCAGTAGAGGATATTAGATTTGGGAATACAATTAGATATTAATCAGAATTGAAGAGTTTAAGAAGAGTTGCATACTATAGTAGTCCGAAGAGAAGTGGGTTGGATTGCACAGCAGGTGTGGTTTAGACGTGAGGGAGATCAAATTCGAGAAAAATGGAGAAGGGAATAGATGAAGATATGGATTCGCTGTTTGAGGGAATGGTCCTCTTCAACCCTACCCAATCGCCTGCAGACCAACAAGAACAAGACCATTCCAATTCCGATCATCATGATCCAATAAACCCTCCTCCCATCCCAATTGAGGCTCCAACCACTACCTCTGATCATGCAACCCCAACATCGACGAATTCTTATTCTTCATCTTCTCAACCCCTCGACGAAAATCTCTTCTCTGACCTCACCATCGTTACTCCACTCGAAACCCTTGCTCAATCCCAATCCCAGAATTGTTCTATCTCTATTGATGCTGATACTACTACTACTACTCCTTCAATTTCAATTCCCCCAATTTCCAGACAGATTTCCAGAAAGAAAAAACGAGCTGGCTTGAGAATCGGATACGGTAGAGAATTTAGAGATGCCCCTCCTCTTTCACCCTCCGATCTCGATTCTCCCTCTCACTCTCTTCAATCCGATGCACCCGATGATCTTGATCTTCCTTATACTAATCCCCAAGATCACAACCTTGATTCTACACCGACTAAACATGATGATCATGACGCTGATGATGATCATGATCAAGTCACAACACAAATTGAGCAACGACAACAAGAGCAAGAACAAGAACAAGAGCAACAGCATCAACAACAAGAACAAGAAAAGAAAGTAGATGATGAGAAGGGTGAGTTGAGTTTGGAGTATATTAAAGCCCAAATATCGGAGAACCTGAAGCGTGCTCGAGAGTTGGTGGCGTCTGTATCTGCAGCCAGAAAGGATTCCATTAGGAGAAGAAGAAAAGCTGCTGAGAATGTAAATGTGGCATCCATAAAGTACAGGGAACTGGAGAAGGAGTTGGAAGAAGCCTGTGAGGCTGAAGATTTCGAGAGGGCCGAGCGGGTTAGCGACAACCTGGCCGCTGCTGAGGAGGAGAAACAAACATTCCTCATTGCCTTGAGAGAGGCAGAAGCAGAGTCTGATGCCACTGAATCCAAAATGCAGGAGGCTCTCTATGCCCAGATTGCTGCTGAGGAACTATGTGTCTCTTTACTCAACCATTTTGCAAGTGTCAGTACCATTTCTTTTTTTGGCAAATTTGCTAACTTTACTGGTTGTTAAGAATTTAAGATTCAGAGAATATGTTATTGTTGTATTCTAATTAACTCACTATAAATTGGGAAAAAAATGTGGATGACTCTAATGTTCATTTTGGATACGTAATATCTGCTACACTTTCTCATTGCTAATTTATGATTACTTGCTTGATTATGGATTTTCTTAAATATTACAAATGGGAAAATGGTATATAAAGCATTCTGTTACTCTGATCCAGCCTGCAATCAAAAATAGCAACCAATCGGTTACATTATAAATGATTTTGGTTGAGCTTTGTGTCAATTTTCCGCATTTTTTGTATTGCTTATCTGTACCAATATTCCATTTCTAACATTTTTCCGTTATATGAAATAGCATCATAAACTACCAGTCATAATTTTTTTAAGACTTTAATTTGACTAGAGAGAGAAAATTATTGACAATTATAATGTATTTTTTGCAGGATGCTGCAAGTAATGCAGATTTAGTCTTAAAGACAGCAGAAGTATCGTCTTCAAGGGAGATGGACAAATGGCTTTCATCAACTGAAGCCTTGGAAGTCAAGAAGATGGAGTTGGAAATTGAATCGCATTTAATAAATGAAGCTCGAGAAGTATTGAATAATTCCATTGAGCATTCAGTTGAAGATGACAGTAGGGAGAAAGAACTTCTTTGTAGGAAAAAAGATATTCTGAGAGATGAACTAGAAAAACTACTTGAATTAGTGAAACAAAAGGAAAAGGAGATTTCGGAAAATGATTCTAAAATCAAAGTAGTTGAGGAAAGGATTGCTGATGTGGTCTCTGATTTTCAGGAGATGCAATCAAACATTGATGCAAAGTGTGATAACTTGCAATCAAGTTTTTCTGCAATGGACTTGGAAAGTGAAGCTCTATCAGTGAAAAAGAAAGAAATTAATGAGTTCTTTAAGCAGGAAGAAGAAAAAGGTGCAAAGCTGAGGGAACTTGCCAGGGCTTCTGCAGAGGAAGCACAAACATACCGGGAAGTTGTTGAGCTGAGAAAAAATCTGATGTCCTCCATGTTGAAGTCTAGGGAAGATAAAATGAAGCTTGTAAAGACTGAGGAGAAGCTTTCTGAGGATGTTCAAATGCTCCAACAGGAAATTTCCACTGCAAGAGCTTCCCTACAGGTTAATTTTCTGGCCTAGGCTTACTTTCTGACGGGCATACTCTTAGATTTATTTGATTCTGGCTATCAGTACCCTAGAAGATGTTTCCCATTCAAATATCAATAGCAGACTTCTCACCTTAAGGAACCTACAACTTAATGATAGTATTTACATATCCATGTGTTCTGAGACCTAATATAACTCACATGTGAAACTCAAATCCCTTATAATTGTTGTTTCTGAATATGACTTTTGTTAAATGTGTGAAGGATTGAGGAACACCATCAAATGGCCCTATCTAATTGATTAGATTTGCAAAATTTATGTTGAAATTTGAAGCACATTCATTACAACAATAAATTGAAACATGCACACAAGACATATAGTTTATGTGCTTTGGCCAACTCCATGCCTACATCAATGGGCAACATCAACCAAAATTCACTATCAGTAATAGATTACGATCACATTCAACCAAACCTCACAAACCATGCTTATAGACTCGTACAAAAAACACTCACAAACCTCATAATTACCAACACACTCAAAACCTCTCATAAACACAAACTAACCAAATCCCATTACACCCATAACAAAGTCTCACAAGCCAAAACCGAATACACCCAACGACCAACGGCACTCTCTCACTACTCCAATAATCAACAAGCATTCAACTCACACACACACACACACACACATGTATCTTTCAGCCCAAAAACTACTAGGCATCTTTCAAACTCCAGAAACATTTATCAAACTACTCATTGAAGAAACCCATAGTCTTTTCATGTCCCCATATGGGAAGATCGCTTAGGCCAAAGCCTTCAAACCTTTTACTAGTACTATCTTTATATAAATGTTCAACTCCTATTCCTTGGTAGACAAGGAATACCAAATTACTTCTTTCCTCCCACACCAAGAAAACCTAAATAGGTTTCTAAGTCAAAATAGGAATTCGGGACAATTTCAAATTATTTGGCTTAAATGCTAGATTTTTTTTTTCCTTTCTCAAAGAATTACCTGGTCTTTGACAGAAACTGAAAATTAATTTTTTGCAAAACAATCATTGAGGGGCTAAAACTGTTGTCTTATGTCATCATTGAAGCTATAGACAACCACCACGTCCTTTACATGGCAATTCATATGCCAAAAAAAATGGTTATGGTGAAGGCATATTCTTCTATCTCTTCCACTTTGTGATAAATTAATGAATTATAGTCATCGTCAAAAAATTTGGCCTACAGAGTTGCTGCATTTTTCCATTGGTGTTTTTTTTTTTTTTTGTGTTCACGCTTTGTTTCTTTTTTCTTTTTGTTTTGGCTAAATAGTGTTTGGGCTTGTGTATTTGCTAGAGCATCAGGAGCCATAGATACTCTTTTTAATACTCAATTATCAGCATGCTGATAGATGAACATATGCCAATCGACTTAATAATCTTTCTCTCCCCTCCCCCCAAACTCTCTCTCTCTCTTCCCTTTTCAGCATGTCATTTGTTGAACGGATCTCTTTTCACTGTTTTTTAGGAACTATCTTCAAGAAAGTCAAGCATCCAGCAGGATATTGCATCATTCAAGCAGCGAATTCTTTTTATAAACAAAAGAGTCCCAGAGGTGGAAGCCGAAAAGAAAATTGCTGCTGCTGCAAGAAATTTTAAGGAAGCTGCACGAATAGCTGCCGAGGCAAAGTCATTGAGTGTTGAAAAGGAAGGCATACAGATTGACATGGAAAGAGCCATCTTAGAGCTTGAGAAGCTCGAGGAAGAGCTTAAAGATACGGTTAACAGGTTGCAGGAGACTGAGGGGCTCATTTTATCCAAGGAAAAAGAGGTAGCAATGGCTAGATTCCAGAGGTTGCTTTTGATAGCTGGTGCTGCTACAGCAGATAGAAATGCTGCCCTAGAGTTGGGTGACCTTGAAGAAGCTAACCTTCTACTTGCAGAGGCTGAAGCAGCAGATTCTGAAGCTAAAAAACTTGAACCAATATATAATTTCAAGGTGGAAGAGTTTGCAAATCTTCCAAAACACTTCCTCTCCATGGAACTTGTATCCAATCTTGGCAGGGAGCAGTTAGCAGAATTAGCAGCGGCTGTTTCTTCTTCACCATCATGATGACTAGGTTCAACATTAAGAGTTTTGGAGATAATTCACATTGTGATGATTAGCAGGACCAACGTGAAGGGTTTGATGATATTCAAAGGAAGAGTTATTGATAAAAAAATAATATTAAAAAAAAAAAAAAGAATCGGCAATTTTGAAAATTATGAGAAGCTGGAACTACCATGGCAAGCTTGATAGGAAGTTTTGTGTTTTTTAATGTTATACATCATTTGTACAACTCCAGATGTGATATTTTGTGCGACACTACGATTTTGAGGATTACAGGTTTGGGATCAAGATCTTCTAGCTATTTTCATCTTTAATTTTGAATGATCTTCTGTGCGCTCTTTATTTGCTGTTGAATTATTTTGGAAATATAATGTGTATTTTAGACCAAAGTCATTTTCAATATGATACATCATGTTGTTTGGTGAATGCTATTCGGTAATCAGACAAGTTTGACTATATAATTTCATTTAAGCCATATTTCCTTTGTTTCCTTGATGCTTTAAGGAAAAACTTAAATACAATTCTTTAAGTTCTTTAGGTGCATTACACTAGATTCTTCAATTACATTCAAATAAATAGTAGCATTAACAATAAAACACAAACTGTATTATCATTTGCTAAAAACAATTAAATTCATTTTAGTTAGGTGTTTAAATTTACCCAAGTAATTGCAACTTAGTTTTACCCTTTAACCAATACTTCTGCATGTCAGGCCACATCTCGCCTAATCTCTTTGAATTACTACCTTGAAGGTGCTTAAGGGTATTGTTTTAAAATTTATAGCAGTACCAGAATTTCCGTCTTGCAATTGATGGTCCTTTATGGAGGGTCATACTTTCATTAGATCGAAATTGGATTATAGGAGTGTCCACTTGGCAAATTTTTTGGGTAATCTTGGCTAAATTGCCACCTTTAAGACCTTTGCCTAAAGTCACTCTAGACTGTTTCCCTCAAGGTTTGGGCCCTATAGGCTATAGATTACAAGCCTCCCTCGTCTTTATGTGAGATTCTTTCAAGCTGGCTAGATACTTGTTTGTTTCCGTGTGCATGGAGAAGCGCACATGCGGCTGTCCGTGAATGTGTAACGCGCATTTGAACGTGGCTCCTTGTTTCTAACGTTTTGTTTGGTGAGACACGATTAGCTTGTTAATTGTTGAATGAGGCGGAACTCCTTTGGAGACACAGAGTAGACAATGTCCAAACAGACAGAGATTCTCTCCAATTATTTATTATTTATTTGTTTGCTAAAACTTTGGGTGGATTTCTAACGTTTTGTTTGTTTTTTTTTGGGTAAGCTGCATTCTCTCCCCACTCCCCTCTATGATACAATTGCAATGTCTTAAAACTTCAAAACCGAACAATGTCCATTATGATTTATTGACAGGAAACACTTTGTCTTGTACCGTTGGATTTTCATTCAAAGCTGTACTATACCTTACATCTCATATTTTCTTTTCTTTTCTTTTTTCTGTCTTTTAAGTCAATTTTTTAAAACGTTTTTAATAATCTTGAGAAAATTCGGATTCGACTTTACCCAAACCAAATCCTGGCCAGTGTGTTCATAATCCCAGATTTAAACTTTAAATGTTGGGATGATACGAAGCCTTCAGCCCCGGCTCATTATTGGGTCTGTACTCTGTACAGAACAGAACAGCATGGCATAACATTTGTATTATATGTGATTTAGTAACATGGATGGGTCTCTCCTGTGCGAGGCACTTGTAATATTTTTATTTATTTTAGCAAGAGTACAAGATATATGACCTCATACGGGAATTTGAAGATCGATTTTTGCTAAGTTCAATATATGCCTCATACGGAATTTTCCTAGGTAATGATGGTAATGGAAAAGACAAGACCAGCAACTTTCGATGGGGAAATCCATGCAATACAAAATGGTATGAGAGTTTTCAATTGAACACAAATGAAACTTTTTTTCAGTTTGTCTTATACCCTGTGCATGCCATAAGATAGCTTACATTATAAAGGAGGACAATAAGCCCCAGCATTTAGTACTGTACTAGAAGTTTGCCTTTGCAGTTTACAAGCAGCAGGACACAGCCACCTTTATTGTGAATCAAATAGAGAGAGAGAGAGGAGAGAAAGACCCGTGACAATAATTATAAATACACAGTGGTAGTGTGAATTACCAGACCTCCTCTTCCCCGTATAAATCAAACTAATAAAGAATGAAAGGAGCACTGATGTAGTAGTTGTTCCGAGTTCCAACAGTTCACCACCAATAGAGCTTACAAACACAGCAGCAGCTCACATTTAACCCTTTGGAATTTCCTCCAATCAAAGAGAAGGAACGAGGAGTTGAAAACCGGTATCCACGCCCATACAAGCCAATTAATCTACATCTCGCAGACCCCATCACACCAAACATATTTCTGGGTTGTATCATCCATCAAAAGACATTTCTAATATCTATCATGGACCTTATGCGCTGCTAATTATTACAGTTCAATCCACATTCTTCCAGAACCGGACCATCTGACTTGGCCAAGAATGGATCAATGCGAACCCACAGAAGGGAGAAGATGGAAGCAAGCAAAATTGACCAGACAATGATAATTGTGGGAGTCCTGTTCTGTCTACCCAGCAGACCCTTTAGGAAAGGATAGAGGTGAACAATCACCCAGATGGCAAAGAAGAGCTTTCCAAACAGAGGCCCCCATGAATCATACCCATTATTTATAGCATTGGATATCCCAGCAACCACACCAATCAGGTTTATTATTAGCAGGGTTGTTGGTGGAATGAGCAATGTGGTCCACTTAAATGCATACAGCTCTGAGAAATTATTGTCGTCCCCTGCTTTTGATGTCACAGTGAAGTTCGTATCAACACCAGCTAAAACCTTTAAGAGCCCCTGGAAAACAGCAAATAAATGTGCTGAAACCCCTCCAATCACCCAAAACTGCTCATTTCTCCACCACTCATCAATACCAACTCCACTCCATCGCATTTCCAGTATACTTGTTGCAAAGATACAAATGAAAAGAGACAGAAACCACAAGCTAGCGACGTTGCTGAGCTGCAATATGAACAGAATTTTGTTAAATCTCAAGGGTACATTATTTAACATTACAACAAAATCAACATTTCCTCTCAATTACCAAACAAAAAAGTTCTTACGTCTGGAGTGATAAATTTTCCTGTGAGCAAGCACACGGCAGGTAGGGTACAATATGCCAGCAGAGGAATTGAAGTCCACGGATATACAGTAGCATTTATGTAAGACAGGCGCTCTAACCACTTCAGGCCTCCTCCATATCCATACCAAAGAGGACAGTGCCTGCTCAAAAATATTTCAACAGAACCAAGGGCCCATCTGAGGACTTGATGCAGACGATCAGAGAGATTAATGGGAGCAGATCCTTTAAATGCAGGCCTTGCTGGAATACAATATATTGATCGCCATCCATGGCAGTGCATTTTAAAACCTGTCAATATATCCTCTGTAACCGAACCGTAGATCCAGCCAACCTGGATTGAAACAAAATTTCAGTTGAGATAAATTCAAAGCCACAAGGATAATTTGAAGTGAAGATGTGAGCAAAAGAATCCAAACTAAGCAGTTACCTCTTTTCCCCATTCAGTTTTATCTTCATAGCCACAGCTAATGACGTGGATGGCTTCTTTAAGCAAAGATGCTGGGCTAGCACTTTTCAGTGCCCCGCCATCTTCTAGCAGAGTGGATGCAACAAACACAGGAGATTGTCCAAACTTCTTTTCCAACTTTGTATCAAGCAAATCAAACTTTTCACTTTCAACTCCTGCATACAAGCTCTTCCATGGTAAATAATCTAAAGAAGCTATATAGTTAGAAGTAATAAAAAAGACTAACAAAATTCACCTATTGCTCAAGGCAAATTATATAGAACGTTTCAGTAAACTAGTAATCTGACCCTGACACATAAGGAAGTAAGTCCTCACACATGTAACTTTTCTAATATATCCATCCAAATCCTTACTCTTTTTTTATAGAAAAAATATATGGAGAACAACAGAAATTGTTCTTTGCTTACATCCTAGATACAGGTGAAGCATTTTGACTTACACCTACTGGTAATATTCTGGACTTGGGGCTAAAACTACACTATGCAGTAGGCACCGGGTGACAAAGAGAAGCCTCATTTTAATAAGCTAAATTACCTTCAATCCCCTCTTCAATACCCTCCGAAGCACACACAGGGGCTGCCTTGCTAGAATTTCTTTTCTTCATCTCGGATTTAGGTTTGTTATTCTTCTTCTTCCTCTTTCCAGAAAAACAGCATCCACAACAGCACCACTTTGGCAAACAGTTGCATGTCCGGGTTGGTGGTTTCTTAGCTTTAGGAGCATCATAACCATAGAATGCTTGCCTTCTGAAGACACATCCAGTCCCAACATATATAGGTCCTTGGATGCCATCCAAACCTTTCATATTAATCTGTAATGGAGGACTTTTGTATTAGTTTTTCCATAAGTAGATGAACAAAGAAAACAGTGAATGCTTATATGTTAAACTGCAGAAGAAATGAATCAGTACGAATGTTTATATAAGTGAATGCTTACATCAAAGAATACAGTGTTCCGGTTGGCATATCGATCATGCCTGTCAATACCATCAAACCTCTGTGGGAATTGGACATAGCACACCCTCTTTCCTAGCAGTGGATCCATCAAGAAACACATTGCCTCCCTAAGAGCCTTACTATTATTGATGTAGTGATCACAATCCAAGTTCAACATATAAGGTGCATTTGTCAGCACAGCAGAGACTCTGACCTGTTAGACAATAGATCACATTCCTGTCACACATTGGACACATGTTTTTTTGGGGGGGGAGCCAGACTGTAGGAATTGAGAAAAGGTTTCTTTCCAAACACTTACCAAAGAATTCATTGCTCCAGCCTTTTTGTGGTGATTAAACCCAGGTCTCTTTTCCCTAGAAACATATACCAGGCGTGGTAACTCATTTCCATCCGTGTCATGCCCACCACTTTGGCCTAGAAAAACCTATTAAGGATTGCACAAACATGTGTTTATTTTTTTATTTTTTATAAGTAATACCAAAATCCATTGGTGGTAACGGGTTTATGCCAAAATAGATCATCATAAGTATTATACAAAACGAAAAACCAAATTTCATGTACCTGAATCATCCCAGGATGATCCCGGACATTATTCCCAGGCCAGGGAGTCCCATCTTGCATTGTCCACCCTTCTTCTGGAACCTTTTGAGCCTTGGCAACCAAAGCATTGATTCGAACTTTAAATTCTTCGTACTCTCTCTGCAACATGAATGAGTAAAAGATTTTAAAATATGTTCGGCAAGAAATAATAGTGTAAACCGAACAAGTCACAACCAATTACCTTCATTGCTCTCCGCTCCTTTACAAATGACGCCATCACCTTATCTTTGAGATAATCTATCTTTTGAGCAAAATACCATTCAGGTGCCCGTGGCTCAATGTTGAACTTCTTACAGAAAGGTACCCACTTCTTTGCAAACTCAGATGTTTCCGACAATCCCTCAAATGTCAGCATAGCAGCACCGTCATCAGAAACATAACATGAGACCTTGTCAACAGGGTAGTCCACTGCAAGGATGGAAAGAACCGTGTTTGCAGTCACCAGAGGAGGTTCTTTTAATGGATCAACAGTACTCACGAATATGTCAACCGGAGAAAGTTGAGAAGGTTGGCCTTCCTTCTCATACCTGACAAACAGGAAAACACACAAGGCTGTGAATATATGCAAAATCTGGACAATTAGCACAGTTGCATGAATGAGTCCTTAAGTGGTCAGTTTTCTTACCTAAGCGATAACCTGTCAAGATACGTTTCCCTGTCAATTGGGAGCCACTTGGGGAACTGATCAAGGATCCATGAAAGAGCAAACCAGATCTCACATATTACAGATATAAGCCACAATGCGAAAGCATCATTTACAGGATGAGTTATTCGATAATGGAAGAAGAATCCAAGAACCACAAGACGAATTACGATGATCATTCGGTAAGGGTTGATTTGGCTTGACGAAATAGGCAACTTTCTAGACAATGGTTGCCTTGCCTCATCCATGCTGATCCACAAGAAACAAATCATTAATTTCCAATATTAGCAATACTTGTGACAATGAATTATTTGGAACATAGTGACACAGTCATTTTAACCATCAGAAATTCAACTTTGAAAATAGCAGTGAAGCTTTTAAAAGTTAGTACAAGCGTTAGAGCTTATTATGGGTTTTAGAAGAAAATTCTTACAGTGGTAGATCTGGGCCATCTCCATCATAGTCCCAATCTTTGCCGGAATTGTCATTCATCATCTGTAGCTTGTCTTGTTTTTGTTTCCAGCTCTCCATCCTCTCTTTCCACGCAACGCTGCCGTATCCATAAGCAGCCAAGTCTTTGGAAGGATCCATGGATCTGGGTTGCACTGCCAATTTGAAACAAAATTTTATGACGAAATTCAATTCAATTATAATCCAAGAGGAAATGTAGAATGCTATGCTAGGAACATTAGCCACCGACACAACCACCGACACACCGACACGAAAGCTTCGAACAAATAATCACCTGGAAGCGCAGGATCTGTGAAAGGAAGTGGGTGGATCCTTCTTCCTCCACCACCACCAGCACCTCCCATGAATGAAGGAACCAAAGCATGTTGTTCAGGAGGAATATCATCGACCTGTACAACGCCACCGACACCTCTAGAAGTGTCAAAATACAAGTAAAATCAAGAAAAAGTTGATTGATTAACGGAATGGGAATAGTTAGGATACCATTTGACCGTTTGTAAGGAGAGGAACTAGTGGTTGTGGAGACATAGATGAAGAATGAAGAATATGAGGGAGATCGGGATCAGAGCCGCCACGCCCATAGTGAAGCATAGCGTCGGCAGCAAGAGCATGTTGCATATCATGTTTAGTCCTCGCATCGAAACTGAATTCATTCTCCAAGTCATCGATGTCGTCTTCTTCTTCATCTCCAGCCACTCTAGCACACCCTGTAGTGTAATGTATGAAAATCCATTCGATTAAGTCAAAACAAAACAAACAAAAACAAAAACAACAACAACAAAAGCTTGTGAAGCGGACCCTTGAGACGCTTGAATCTAGTTTTGCACTGAGGGCAGAGTTGGTTTCCTTCTTTACGCTCATACTCATAACAAGTTCTGCAAATTGGAAAGGCACACTCGTTGCAAGCCACGAAAAGCTCTCCGTCTCTAGTTAATCCCACATCGTCACCGCATATCTGACATATTTGTCCACTTAAATGCTGCAATGGCCTTGGCTGCACAGTCAAATTCAATCATCTCTTAGCTTCTTTAATTCTTTCATACAAATTCCAACTCATAATAATGCAATAGAAATAAATAGAAACAACTTACAGCAGATTCACCATCCCGCCGAATTACAACAAGTTCATTCCGATTATGAGAGCCTGCCACTAACCCCGCACTCGCTTCCATATTTCTTATCTTGCTTCTTTATTTCAGAACACAGATCTGTTCTTCAAACCTTATTGGCTTCCCAAATAAACCACAAAAGGCATTTTCTGATTTCGCAGCAACAACAAAAAAGAAGAGCAAGCAGAGGCAGTAGTAGAAGTAGTAGTAGTAGTAGTACTTTTGAAGCTACTACCTTATCTGCCCCTCCCTCTTATTGATGGGTACAGTAGAAGCTTTCTTTTGCTTTCCTTTTCTTTTTGTGGCCCTCTCTTTCTCTCTTATCATTCCTTGCTTCTCATCTCAATCAATATCAACACAATTAAAAGCCTTAACAGCTTGCTTTCGTCAGTAAAAAAATCAAGCACACCTTAAAATATCAAACAGGATCTTCCTCTCCTTCTTCTCCACTCCAATAATTCTACTTTCGTTTCTATTCTTTTCCCCTTTTTTTTTTTTTTTTTTTTTTTTTATTCGTTCAATTTTGATACACAACCTAAAAGGCTAAAAAAGCAATCAACTTCAATTTTAATCGAATCAGCTAATGAAAGAAAATAAATATTTAGTATATTAGACTCCAAGCTCATTAATTATTACACAACTGCTTTGTCTCTCTCTCTGTCCGCTACTTTCTTTGTACCCCACTCGTTTTTATTATCGACAACGACAACATCACCGCCGACACTGCTAATGTATCATTAACTGTCAGTAAATTACATTAAACAGTAACAAATAACAAATTAACAGCTACTTTTGTCTTTGGAATAAACGAGTTAAACAATAAAATGCTGTGGCTGGCTGTCACTTATTTACTCAAAAAGAAAAGGTAAGTAAAATCTTTGGGAATATTTTCGTCATCAATTTAGATTAGAAGAATCTTCCGATATAAACTTGAAATAAATATATGATTTAAATAAACAAACACGAAGCTCATCAACTTTCATTAAAAAATCAAAGTAAAACAAGAGTATTAGTGTAGGACCCCGCGTTTTAATAATAAACCATATTAAATTCATTAATTTAAGTGATATTGTATTATACTATACAATTAATAATCGTGAGAAACAATATTATTGTTACAATAATAATGATGATGATGTTAACTAGTAGGATATAGTAGAGAAAAACAACGCTGCACATGTGGATTTAGGCGGTCAAGTCGCCAATCGGTCTGCTAGCTGTATTTCTCCGACCCTACTACAACACCACCACAATTCTCTCTCTCTCTCTCTCTCTGTCACTTCATTTGTTCGATAATGTAGATTTAGGACTTTTTGACTTTGCCTTTTATTATCTTTATTTACTACTTTCTTTCCATTCCAGTAAGAACTCTAATCTCTGATCAAACGTGCTTAAAATAACCCGTTTTGTTTCGAGCCAATCATTGGTGAAAATCATAAAAGTTTCTAGTAAAATTTATGTTTATCTTTTTCGGTTTTTCCCTTGTTTTTTGTTTTTTTCTGTGCAATTAATTAAATAGAATTCAAAATGAGACCATTCTAATTGGTTTCAGAAAGAGAAATATTAGTTTCGTGGACTGGTTCATAACTTCATATGCTGAGGAGGATGCCGTCTCAAGATTATCAAAAATCAGGACTTAAATTATTTTAGCCTGGTTCAAGTTTACAAGTCAGGACCCAATTGGCCAAGTAAGTCAAAAAAGAAGGGGGGGTGTTGAATACTTAAAATTTGGGAGAAAATACAATTTGTTTGGCCTTTAGTATGTTTCAAAAATAAGGGTTCCATTCAAGTAGCGTAATGATTTTATTTTAATTCAAATTTTAAGGGTTAAAATGTAAAAATAAAAAAAAACTTAAGGAATTAAATCGTTAGTTGGTCAAACCACAAATGATAATTTGCTTGTTCTAAATGTATAAAATCTGTTAATTTAGACAGAACTCTAATTCATTTTAATCCAAATTTTAGAAAGTCAAATACTCAAAACATAACAATCGAAAGTTTTGTGGAATAAATAGTGACCAGATAAAATTAGTAAAGTAAATTCTATCTTAAAATTTACAATAATTTTAAGGAGATGATATTCTTCATAACTATTGACATCACAAGTTATAGTTGATGTATAAAAAAATTAATGTTAATAATAAATCTGATTAAAAATAATATTACTCTAATTAATATATTAATAATTATAAATAAATAAATAAATTGTTATAAATGTGTTGTGCCTAGTGCCTACGTTACTCTACAATTTTACCATTTATCCAAAGAAACTAAGGATATTTATTCATAGAAGTGACACCATCTGAAAGTTCTACAATAATATAGGAAAAGGCCTGGGTCTAGTATACAAGAATATTACTCATATTAAGACTTGACACGTGTTTAATTTTATCCAATTTTTATATACGTGTCAAAATCTTCAACAGAGTCTAGTATTTATGTGGACTGAATCCAGGCAGCTCCAATAATATAATGCGGTAGAAATGAATTGTTACGGACCAATAGAACATATTCGAAAGTCCCAATAGAAATAGTGACACATGGCAGTTTTTTTTTATTTACTACATGGCAGTTGATTTTACTCAAACCTGTCTTAATTTGCTGTATGGATTGGACCCTACAATCAGTCAATGCTGATATTTGTAGCCTTGTCCTGCGTGTGAAGTGCCGTATGGTGATGCTTTTGGCAAAGTGGGGTATCGTTTGCATTCCAGCTGTTTGTAAGTAGTCGGTAGAAAAAGGACAAAGGGTTGGGCTGGTGTAGCATGTCTCTTGGAGTAGGCCCTTGGTTGGAAACTTGTATATTATATTCCTTTCTTATTCCGGTACAGTGCTTATGATACGTTAATCTACTACATCTATAGTTTCTGAATATTTTTACAAAACTTTTATTGAAGGGATGTATTACTATTAATAACTGTTTATCGTTTTGACGACCAAAAATAAAAATTCAAAGAAAACCAGCATAATTAACAACGATTGTCGGTTGGGACTTATCAATAAAAAAACAATTTGTCGGTTGGGTTTGTTGAGTCAACTCGATTCCTTCAATTCGATTCCGTTCTCTCTCACAGTCTTTCTTATTGGGTTTGTGCCTAATTATTTAAAAATTGGGTTATATTATAAATTACAGGTCTCTGTTTTAATTTAGATTTTTAAATTTTGTTTTGTTTTGTTTTAATTCAGTAATTTTTTCTAATTCTGTCTAACTGGCATTGCTAGACCTATGGAAAACAACATAGTTTTTTTTTTTTTTTTATGTATCCATTATATCTATATATATATCAAAATGCCATTTGTTGGTAAATAAAAAATACAAAAATTAAAAAAAAAAAAATTCTCTCTCTCTTTTTCAAAGAACTGCTAATGGGAATTTTGGAGATTATCCTACCAGAAATTGAAGGTCATCACATCGTGTTCTTGGAGATGAAGATCACTAAAAGAAATAAACGAGATTAATAGCTTTATCATGCCAACTTTCACGATTGTGAACCTATTTTCTAGCTTGTTCTTAACGATTTTAAAGATTCAAATTAAAGAGCTGCTAATGAGGATTTTTACCTCTTGTTTCCTCCTTCACACGTCTAGCTCAATTGGTCGTGGGGATATATGTGTGGTTTGATAGGTTGAAACTACCATGGATTGTAGCGTGTTGTGGTGCTGAATTAGTGGCTTGGAAGTTAGGGTTTTTAGGGTGGGTTTGGTGGGCAAGGTTGGAGTGAGATTCGTACTTACTGAAACGACGTCATACTGCTTAAGGTACTCAATCTGAACCTCTCTCTCTCTCTCACTCTTGCTTTCTTGCGATGACACAATTTGTCTATTTGGGTGTATAGAGGCATGGTTTAAGGGGCTTGGCGACGATAAGAGAGTTGTTGTTCAAACTCCCTTAGTCATGGTTTTCACTTTGTTCTTCAACAGTCAACACCTTCATTTTTGTTGTTATTTAAATTGGTCTTACCCGAATGGGTTGATCTATGGTCGAATGGATTGAGTTGTGGCTTTGATGGGGGTTGTGGATGCTAAAATGGCAAATCAATTTGGCTTTGGCGAATCCGTTTGTTTCCAAAGTTGAACTAAAAGACATAAATATGGAGAAAATTTATCACAGGACATAAATAAAAAAGTAAATCCTTTTGTGACATTTAATGGATACCTCAACACTGATTGACAGAAAGCTGAAATCCAAGCAACATATAACGTTAGGGGATCATATCAAAATTTTGAAACTTTAAGGGGAAAAATCAAAATTTCTCAAAGTTTGAGAGTGTAAATTGCATTTTAGTCCCCTTTTCTATTGTTTAAAAGAAAAATCTTGAGTTAGATTAAATAACACTAAAAATGCTGAGTTGGTTGGCTTAAGTGACATTTATTATAGTAGTAAATTTGGACGTAATGACTATTTTGAAAACGAATTGAAACTTGAAGGACTAAAATAAAAAAAATAAATAAATAAATTGAAACTTAAGGGACCAAAATGAAAACATCCCCAAACTTTAGGGATCAAAAGTTTCCTAGAAAAAATGGTTGATATACGCACACTTAGACAAAAATCTAAACAAAAAGTAAACCAAAAAGATACTAAACTTTCATTAAAAATTGTGTTGTCTTAGATGTAGTGTGAAAGTTGTGGGGGAGTTTTGGAAAAAAAAAATGCATTTTTTTAAGTTAATTTGCCAAACATGATCTGGTAGAACTTAATTTGAAATATAGATCTTGTATTTTGTAAAGACAATTTGAATCTTGTCTACAAAACACAAGATTTGTGAAAATAATTTTTTTTTTTTTTTTCAATCTCGTTTGTTAGAAAAACAAGATTTAATTTTAAATTTAGTTCACCCCAAACTTTTCTAGCTGGGATGCAACTAGATCTAGAATTAATTAAAATTTATAGAATCTTGTCTTTTCTAAAGACAATATTTAACTTAAATTAACCATGACCACACAGTATTAAAAAAAACTTAGATGAATCTTGTCTTAAAAAACACAAGATTCAACTTAAATAATTTTTAAATGAATCTTGTCTTTAGCAAAGACAAGATTCAACTTAATCTTTTCAACTACTAAATTTTCAGACACTTCTGAACTTCTCTCTTAAAGGTTGTACTTTAAATCAAATTGAACTTTGTCTTTCCTAAAGACAAGATTCACTTTAATTAGCACTTTTACATTGCTTCATACTCCAGAAACGGCCATCTTCCCTCTGCTCATTCTCTATCTTCCCCAATTTTCATTTATTCACTCAAATCTTCCTCTTATTTCATTGACTCTTATCTCAAAATACGGTAAAGAAATATATATCCTTATTATTTTCAGATCTCTTTCATCTATTATTTTAAGATTTTTTTTTTTGTTAAATTATTATTTTCAGATATAGTCTAGGAAACACTAACAATAATTTTGACTATCTCAGCAATAGACTACAATTTGTGGCTTGTTTGATGTTCTAAAGTCTTATTTATTTTTTATTTAATAAATTATATTTTAAATCAACATTTATTTGATTATATCTCTCATCTCAATTATTTGATTATATCCTCTTTTTTTTTTTCTTTTTTTTTTATAAATGCCAAACACTAGATTGGGTACAAAAAGATCATTGTTTTATTAGAATAATGTTATGAGCAATTTATTAAAAATAAGATAAAATCTAAACTAAACTATAGAATACACAAGTTGAATGAAGAAATAACAGTAAGTAACATTAATTGTGACAGGAAAAAAAAAAACTTTCACAAAAAAATATAAATGAAGAAAAAAAATACAATTGGCTCACATTGATGATGTTCATAGCTGATGATCATAGTATATTTATAACCATCATAGACATATAATATTGCATTAAAAAACAAAATATATATATTTCAGAAGAAAAATAGAATCATCCAATAATATGTTGAAACCATTTATTAAACTTGTATTTAACAAACACAATTGAGAGAGAGAGGCAAGAGTGAAAAGAGTTTGGTAAAAAGTAACTATTTATTCAATCTTGTATTTAACAAACACAAAATTGCTTAAAAAAATTGATTCAATATTGTATTTAACAAACACAAGATTGCTTAAAAAAAATTGTACTTGTGTTTGTTAAATACAAGATTGGTGCCAAGCTTGTGTTTAGAAAAAAAACAAGATCCATTTTTCAAATTAAGTTCAGCTGGGACATATTTAGCAAAATAACATTAAAAAAACATTATTTTGAAAAAACGGCCAAGTTGTGAGGGATACTTTTTCTTATTGTTGCCACGTGATTCATTGTGATTCGTTGAAACTGTAGACACCCCATTTGTTTTTCCTATAAATTGAGACCCTAGTCCAAATGATGAAGAAGCCCAATCTCTATCAAAATGATCAACATCTTGTCTTAAGCCCAAAAAGTAACCTTTAGTGATTAAGGCACAGAGAGATAAACTCATTTCAAGAGCCCAATTCATTCCATGACCAAAGAGGCATACACCATTCCCAAATAGACGTACGCCACTTAGCGCCAGAAACCCTAAAAATCACTAAACCCTAGCCACCTTATTTGCCTATAAAATAGACTTTTCACCTCACTTGGAGGGGGGAGGGGGCTCAACCAATAAGGTTAACTATAAAAATAAACTTGTTAGAATTGCCTAGACTCTTTCAAAATTCCCATACACTCATAGTCTTGAGAAAAGAGATGGGAAATAGTCTTTTAAGAGTTTAACTATTTTATAGTCTCATTAGAATAGAAAATAAATTCTCTTTCATGAGCTTACAACTATCTCTCATAGCATACTTCTCTAAGCCTAGTTCATATTCAAAAACGCATTTTTTGTTCATAATAAATAAAGCTACAATCAAGATTCGACCAAGGGACCGGTCAAATTAATAACTTGTTTAAGTTTAAAATGAGTGAGGTATGAATTTTCTCAATGAACCATATTCTCCTCCTTGAGTTCTTGTCTTTTTACTTTTATTACAGTTCTTTTAGCTTTTAGTTATTTATTTTCTAGCATTCTTGTTTGTAGTTTTATTTTCATATGATGTATGTTTCTTTGATGTTTATTTAAGTTTTTGTTCTTTAGAATGTTCTTGTTTGAAGTCGCAGACGTACACTGGTTAGAGTTTATATTTATTTGAATGACAGTAGCGTACGTCACGTTTAGTGTAGTGTATGTCATTTTCATTATGGCATACGCCGATTCATACATAAAGTTTTTTGTTGTTGTTTGTTTTATCTTTAATTTCTTTCCTAATGCAATTTTTTTTCGTTTTGTTTATGGTTTACTATTTTAATTTATGTTTGAATATTATTAATTTTATTTCTCTTCTATATAAATAAATTATCAAAAATATTTTTTTTCTTAAGTTCTAATTTCTTGAGTTAAGCATTAAAATTAAAATTAAGCTAATTATTCTAATTTCTCAAAACTCATATTTGGAGTCCAAGCTTCAATAACGTGGCCAATGAAAATTTGCTATTACAATTTGATTTGGGAGATACAACCTGTGAGATAAAATCTCGAAGTATAGTCCAACAAAGTTGATGAGAAGCTCAAGAAGAAAGTAGAGAATGGAATGAAAAGCGAGATGAGATTTGTGAGGCAATGTGGACTAATTACGCAATGAATGGAAATTAGTAGAATTGTGTATTTATGTTGTTTTATCATTTCTTGATGGTGTAATGAACCTATAAAAAATGTGTATGTTCAACTTTGTTTTATTGAGTAATGTGTTTTAATTTATGTTTGAATATTATTAATTTTATTTCTCTTCTATATAAATAAATTATCAAAAATATTTTTTTTTCTTAAGTTCTAATTTCTTGAGTTAAGCATTAAAATTAAAATTAAGCTAATTATTCTAATTTCTCAAAACTCATATTTGGAGTCCAAGCTTCAATAACGTGGCCAATGAAAATTTGCTATTACAATTTGATTTGGGAGATACAACTTGTGAGATAAAATCTCGAAGTATAGTCCAACAAAGTTGATGAGAAGCTCAAGAAGAAAGTAGAGAATGGAATGAAAAGCGAGGTGAGATTTGTGAGGCAATGTGGACTAATTACGCAATGAATGGAAATTAGTAGAATTGTGTATTTATGTTGTTTTATCATTTCTTGATGGTGTAATGAACCTATAAAAAATGTGTATGTTCAACTTTGTTTTATTGTGTTGTGTGTAAGGACAACTCCTTTTGGCTGTGTAATTTTGAACTTGATTAGCATTATGTTATGATGTCCTAATGGCTATGATTCATGAAATTGTCATTATGTTTCAGTCTATGGCTTTGTTTGATGAAATTGTAATTGTTGGAACATTTTATTGTAGCAATGGCCAAAAACAATAAGAAAGAAGTTAAGGGAACTCAATTTAGGTGGTCAAATCCTATGCATTCCATGTTACTTGACATTCTCGAAGATAAAGCTATGAAAGGAAACAAGTCATTAAACACATTTAAGTCTGAGTCTTTCGCAAGAGTTGCCAAAGAAATAAGCAAAAGGTTTGAAGTAGTATGCCAACCTGTGCATGTTGCGAATCATTTTCGAACCATAAAAACCACATGGAAAACAATTTAAACCATTTGCAACAATAGTGGGTTTGGGTGGGACGATAATTTGAAGATGATTACATGTGACAAGAAAACATATGACTAGTATGTAATGATATGAAGTCTATACTTTCATGGGTTATACATAAGTTATATTATCTTGTCCTATTTATCCACATTATGTTTTTTCTTTAATAGGTTCATCATAATCATGATCAATATTTAAAAAAATAAAATAATTTAGTTTTATGACCAAATGACTATTGTTGTTTGTAAGGACATGGCAACATGAAGTTTTGCAAAGATTTGGGGTGATGCTGATACTCCAAATAATCCACTTGATAACAAACGTATTGATTTGGATGGTGAGTTTGACTCAGTTGCAAAGGAGAAGATTATGGAGTCTTCTAGTGCAAATTCATCTAAAGGAAAGAGTCATAGTAAGGAGAGGTTGTGATGTGAATGAAGATAATCCTTATATTGAGGTAGCTGCACAACTTAAGGAGATTGTCATAGCTTTTAAAAATTAGGAGTTTGTTGACATAGATAAGCTTTATGAAGCGGTGATAAAAACTGATGGTTTTGTTGAGGAAATGCTTGTAATTACTTCTAATTATTTGGTTCAAGAAGGGAAGGTTGGAAGATCCTTCATGGCTAAGAATCCTAAATTAAAAAGGATTTGGTTGGATTAGTTTTTCACCAGAAATTGTTACTAGATTTTATGGCTATGTATTTGGGAATTATGTTTAGTCTTTTGGTTAGTTTTTAAATACTTTGATGATAGTAGTATTATGGAACAATGTTATTTTATTTTGGATAAAACTTGGATGGATAGTATTATGGATCAATGGTTATGTATTTGGAAACTATGTTTAGTATTGATTATGTATTAAAACTTGGATGAGTAGTGTTATGGTTATATGCGTTATGGGATGATTAGAAATTATAACTTTGGATGGTGCCCATTGTTTTTGTTGCTTTCATGTATCATGTTCATTTTTCATATGTAAAAACATGCATTATAGACCAATGTTGCAATGGTTGGGTGTTTACACTTGTAAAATAAATGCTTTTTTTTTTTTTTTTTTTTTTTTTTTTTGTTTCATTTTTTTTATGTTGCGCTAAACAATATTTTCCGAATGCAACCAAACAATGGGAAAGAAACCAATTTCCCTGAAATCATTTGTATCTGAAAATATTTTACGTGGAAAAATATTTTACAGTGAAACAAACGAGCCTTAATCTGCAATTGTGAAATTAAAGGCCTTGCATGATTGCATTGATATTGATATTGGATTTAGGCATATGAACACTAGTTTCCTTTGCTGCAATTTGGTTCGAATTTTAGTGCCATTATTGATTGTGAGCATAATGAATTAGAAGATTTAAAATTGTTTTTCATGAGGTTACAGATTGCATGAATGGGATATTGTGTTTTACTTCTTTTCCTTGGACATTATCTCCATGTATCTTGAGTTTCAATTTTTTCTTTCTAAAGTATGTTTGACTGTAGGTTTCTTCACATGTCAAGACAACCACAAATAATGCATTAGATTTAATTTTGAAATTGTTACAAAATAAAATAAGGGATAATCAAGACAATTAAATTTGGAACTTTGATTGAATTTATTTTCACATAAAATATTTGATATAATTAAAGTTTAGGATTTTTGTATGTTTATCTTTCTTATTTTTGCTTGTCACATGCTTTTTGACTACGTCAATGAAATTTGGGCTCCTATGATTTAGTGATTATTATCTTATTAATTGCTTGCGTGATCTCTCTATTGAATGCTTATCTGATTTGATTTCAAATTTAAATTTCAAATATCTACTACCTTACCTTTGTATATCATGTATTAAATTGTGTGTATTTGGGTAGGGTTTCCTTAGTAAATATTTCCTTAGACATAGTTCAATAATACTTTGAAGGCTAGCCACGGTTGGACGAGCTTAGTACCTAAAACTTTCCCAAGCCTGTACCCTAATTCCGAATTCAGACTAGACCAATTATATACGAAGGTCGAATTATAATATATACATTCCAAAAAGTCTAAAAGAGTATAGAAATCACAAGTTTACAAGGTTGAGTAGATATAAAAAATAAATAAATAAAAAAAGATCTAAAAATAAAAAGTTTATTTAAATGATAAACATATTGGATTTACAGAAGAGATATATTTTCTTTCTAATTGCAAGTACAAAAAGACAAATCGATACAAAATTTTGGTAATAATGTATCTATTTGTCTTCCATGATCTCCCCATTTTTTATCTTTAATATAGTTTAAAAAAAGATACACATTTCCATATACTCATCTTAAAAACTTATAATCATTCACTAATCTAGTGGATCATGGACCGAAAACAATATTAATCTTTTTGGTTGTTCTCCACGAACTTCGTATTTTGAAGCTTTAAGATGGATAAAGAACTTTTCTTCAAAATATAGCTTCACAATATTCTTTATGTTTTGTATGTCTTCCTATCATCATTAGAGTTTTCTTGTCAAATACAAACTTTCGAGTTTTTATTTTTTATTTTGTATTTAAAAATTTAGCAGCCAAATAAATTTGAAATTATTAGTATATTTGCATTATACCCTAGTAGTCTTTCATCAAACTTTTTGCTGAGCATGATAAGAATGGAAAATTATTCAGCAGTCTTGGAGTACAAATAAATACGTACTCCCTCATCTCACGAAGTAGTAGGTCCCATCATGAATTTAATTAATGAGACTCATCATTTATGTGACATGAGAGAGTATGCATTTACTGTACTCCCAAATTATTAAATAATCACTCGATAAGAATTTATCTGCTTTGTTCTCAAACAAAGTGACTAGGGATGGCAACGGGGCGGATTGAGACTGGATCATGGGTGACCCGAACCCGCCCCGAACTATAAACATGTGACCCGGCCCTGCCCTAGTGGTTGGGGCAACCTACCCCGCCCATCCCCGAACCGCCCCGCCCCGCCCCGAATTTACAAAAAAATACTTGCACTCCTCAATTAAAATGAAACATAAACCTCAAAAATTCAACTAACATGGGTTCTCTTTAATAAACACAAACAAAGATTCTTTGTTTTGAATTGGTTTTACCTAAAATGTTATGATCACATAATAATAAGAACCAATATTTTTGTAATATTATTAAAAGTAGGTGCGGGTCGGGGCGGTGCCAATACCCATTACTGCCCCGCCCCGGTGATCGGGGCAAAAGTCTTGCCCCGCCACCTCTATGGGGCGGATAAAATAAGTGGCGACTCTACTGTAACATCACCTTCACTCTAGAGGGATGATCATTCGTCAGTTGGGTCACACTTTGAGGCCTATTTGACCCTCAAGTTGTGGTTCTCACAGTGGCGACTCCACTAGGGATTGATTGTGGGCTTAGCTTCAAAAATAGAATGGGCTTGGCCAAACCATATTATGATCATTTTCCAAAATAAATCCAAAGTACAACTTTGTTGACCATTTTGACAAATTGAATTGATTAAACTTTTAATCAAAACAACATGTCACAAGCCCAAATAGACCGTAAGTGCAAATATTATGATCATGAAGATTTAACATGAAGTGCATAATGATTTAATGATTTCAGCTTAGGATTAATCCAAACTAATTACTATTGGTCCATTAATTGGGTTCATTTTAATTAATGTGTGGCCTGTAAGATAAATAATTATGGACTCTACTACGTTAGATAAAATCAGCCACACTATTATATCTGGTGTTTATCATAAAAAGTTTGAACAAACGGATAAATACAAAAAAGAAGCTGAAAACGTTTTTTTAAAACTCAAAGTGTTGGCCGATTTGATTGGGATTTGAAGTATCACAGTCTTCCTAGACCTGGGTACCCATGATCCCAAAATTATCCCTAAACTTGAATTTTGAATTCTCACACATCCAAGTCAGTTCACAGCTGATAGAAGATAAGGAATAGAGATTATTTGAAAATAAAAAATACAAAATTAAGAAAAGATATCTTATCGTTTGTTTGGCTATAAAAAGAAAAGAAAATGTCAGTTACAAAGGTTCCAAAAAGTTTGAGGGATAGAGAGAATTCCAGATCATTCTGCATATGATTTCTAAAGCATAAAACACCTTTAAAGAATCCACCATTAAAAGACAGAGAAAAGCTCCAACAAAAATCCTCTTTGGATATTCTACGGCAAAGCTCTGTTCACGTATACCTTGAAGACCATCAAGGAAGCATCATTGGAGTTCTCTTTTGCAGCTGGACAGTATACAAACTCCACACACTGACACAATTGCAGCCACACAACAGCTCCTTTGATCTTTGCTCTTTATTCCTTTTCAAGGTTTTCCATTATTGATTATTCTTTGTGTCTTCTATTAACCAACTTCTTGATTGCAGCCAATGTTGAACATAACTCTGGTGATTCTAAAGCAATCAACAAGATCTTCTTCCACGTGCATGCAGGATTGCAGGTAAACATTCTTTATTGAATTCTTTTATTTGTTTGCCTATTCACATGATGATGACGATAACATGCCTTTTCACATGTAAATGATTTAATAAAAGAACTTGAACCACCTTCTACCCATATAGAAGCCCATTAGAACTATGAATGTAATTTTCTATTTTATTATACTGTATTTAGGAAGCATTCAAATGTAATTTTCTTAGATTGTATCAAGGAAACAAAATTTTGCTATGTAATTTTCTGTTTTCGACACTCAGTTGTAATCATACAATCAAATTGAATAAAAGAGATGTGTTTTTCTCAAAGAATTTTCTTGTAAAAATAAGTGACGACTCTACTGTAACATCACCTTCACTCTAGAGGGATGATCATTCGTCAGTTGGGTCACACTTTGAGGCCTATTTGACCCTCAAGTTGTGGTTCTCACAGTGGCGACTCCACTTGAGATTGATTGTGGGCTTAGCTTCAAAAATAGAATGGGCTTGGCCAAACCATATCATGTCTTTGTATTTGTCTTTTAAAGCTTTGAATAACATGTTCATGCATCATTTTTGCTTGAGTTCTAAAGTGTGTGAAGCCCAGAAGCCACGGTAGTTCTATCCATGGATCACAGTCTTCCTAGACCTGGGTACCCATGTTGAAGCTACCAACCCAAAGCACAATATTGACTATGATCCTTATTAGTCAATGCGTTAAAGGATAAACTGTATTGTTTGGACCAACGCGGCATTCCTATGTCACAAGTTGGGAGATACGACATCCTAGCTTTTGGGTTCCCTACAAGCCCACCTTCTACCCATATAGAAGCCCATTAGAACTATCCCTTAGGTGTGGTCCATTAAGTACATACATGCTTGTTTGAACCCATCGTCTCTTTTGATTGTCGTTGCTTGCACTCAGATGAATCTTGTTTATTACGAATGATCCCAAATCCAACGTTTGGGCCCATTACAAGCTTTTATTTGAACCATGTTTTCCATTGATGAGCCCTTGCTCCAACATTTGGGTCTATGATAGATAAAATCTTAAGGCCCTATAAGTACTTAGAGTTAAGGATCATTAAAGACAACTACAAGTTCACAAGCTTGAAAGCTAAAATCCCACAAACTTCAACTACAAGTTCACAAGCTTCAAAGGATAAAGCCTACAAGTCCACAAGCTTCAAAGGACAAGTTCACAAGCTTCAAAGGATTAAGCCCATGAGCCTACAAGCTTCAAAGGTACAATCCCAAAAACTTCAAAGACAAATTCACAAGCCTAAGTTAAAAGTTCACAAGCTTCAAAGGTTCAAGCCCACAAGCTTCAAAGGTACAATCCAAAAACTTCAAAGAGAAATTCACAAGCCTAAGTTTAAAGTTCACAAGCTTCAAAGGTTCAAGTCCACAAGCTTCAAAGGTACATCCCAAAAACTTCAAAGACAAATTCACAAGCCTAAGTTTAAAGTTCACAAGCCTAAGTTTAAAGTTCACAAGCTTCAAAAGTTCAAGCCCACCAAGCAGTGGCCCACAACAACAAGCTTCACAAGCTTCAAACCGACAAGCTTCACAAGCTTCAAGAGATCAAAGCTTTAAGTTCAAAAGTCCAAGTGACAGCTCACAACAACAAGTTTCAAGGCTTCAAAGCTCAAGTTCAAAGCCCACCAAGCAGTGGCCCATAACAAGAAGTTTCAAGGTTTCAAAGCTCAAGTTCAAAGCCCACTAAGCAGTGGCCCACAACAACAAGTTTCAAGGATTTAAAGCCTAAGTTCAAGCCCACCAAATGGTAGCTCACAACATTAAGGCTTCAAGGCCACACAAACTCAATCTCCAAAACAATTTAGCCACTAAAAATTCACCATTCTTCATACTCCACAGAAAGGCCCAACAAGTCCCAATTTCTCAAACACTTACCTATCTACCAACATATTACACAAACCAATTTCCTAAACAGTCACCCATATACCAACATGCCACACAAGCTCAATTTCCTAAATAGTCTCCCACTTATCCACAAAATTTCACCATTCTACAAAAGGCCCAACAAGCCCAATTTCTCCAACACTTACCCATCTACCAACATGCTACACAAACCAAGTTCCTAAATAGTCACCCATATACTAAAAGGTCTCATAAGCCCAATTTCCCAAATACTTACCCATCTACCAACATGCTACACAAACGAATTTCCTAAACAGTCACCCATCTACCAAAAGGCCCCACAAGCCCAATTTCTTAAATAGTCACTCACTTACCAAAAACAAAACCACAAAAACTTCACCATTTTCCATACTCTACAAAAGGCCACGCAAAACCCAAAACCCTAAACAGTCAGTTCAAGCTCAGGGTCGCATAAGAAAACAATTATACAAAGGTCACAAGTCTCCAAGATTCAAGATTCGAAATCAAGGTCATGAAGGTCACACAAGCCTCTTCCTCCAACACGACTGATTCATGGGCTTCCCTTACGTCAACAGCCCACAAGGACATCTGCATTACTTCATCAAGTCATCATTTGGTTTTACATTTCTAAATTTGGTTGTGTGATTTTCATTTGAATTGCTTTGTTTGTTTTATTGGTGTATAGTATAGAATTTTGGATCAAGAAAAACATATTTTAAAGATCAAGAATTTCTCCAACTTTGCACCAAAGATCACAAGTCAAAAATTGAAAAGACAAAAAGTAATCAACAATTCACAAAAAGCTCAAAGAACCAAACTTTGAATCACACCTTAAACAGTTAAAATTCACAAAATGAATCACACTTTAAATAGGTTAAAATTTACCCAATTGAATCACACCTTAAACAGGTCAAACTTCACCCAATTGAATCACACCTTAAACAATTAAAATTTACAAAAGGAATCACACTTCAACAGTTAAAATTACATTGATATTGATATTGGATTTAGGCATATGAACACTAGTTTCCTTTGCTGCAATTTGGTTCGAATTTTAGTGCCATTATTGATTGTGAGCATAATGAATTAGAAGATTTAAAATTGTTTTTCATGAGGTTACAGATCGCATGAATGGGATATTGTGCTTTACTTCTTTTCCTTGGACATTATCTCCATGTATCTTGAATTTCAATTTTTTCTCTCTAAAGTATGTTTGACTGTAGGTTTCTTCACATGTCAAGACACCCACAAATAATGCATTAGATTTAATTTTGAAATTGTTACAAAATAAAATAAGGGATAATCAAGACAATTAAATTTGGAACTTTGATTGAATTTATTTTCACATAAAATATTTGATATAATTAAAGTTTAGGATTTTTGTATGTTTATCTTTCTTATTTTTGCTTGTCACATGCTTTTTGACTACGTCAATGAAATTTGGGCTCCTATGATTTAGTGATTATTATCTTATTAATTGGTTGTGGGATCTCTCTATTGAATACTTATCTGATTGGATTTCAAATTTAAATTTCAAATATCTACTTCCTTACCTTTGTATATCATGTATTAAATTGTGTGTATTTGGGTTAGGGTTTCCTTAGTAAATATTTCCTTAGACATAGTTCAATAATACTTTGAAGGCTAGCCACGGTTGGACGAGCTTGAGTACCTAAAACTTTCCCAAGCCTGTACCCTAATTCCGAATTCAGACTAGACCAATTATATACGAAGGTCGAATTATAATATATACATTCCAAAAAGTCTAAAAGAGTATAGAAATCACAAGTTTACAAGGTTGAGTAGATATAAAAAATAAATAAATAAAAAAAGATCTAAAAATAAAAAGTTTATTTAAATGATAAACATATTGGATTTACAGAAGAGATATATTTTCTTTCTAATTGCAAGTACAAAAAGAAAAATCAATACAAAATTTTGGTAATAATGTATCTATTTGTCTTCTATGATCTCCCCATTTTTTTTTATCTTTAATATAGTTTAAAAAAAGATACACATTTCCATATACTCATCTTAAAAACTTATAATCATTCACTAATCTAGTAGATCATGGACCGAAAACAATATTAATCTTTTTCGTTGTTCTCCACGAACTTCGTATTTTGAAGCTTTAAGATGGATAAAGAACTTTTCTTCAAAATATAGCTTCACAATATTCTTTATGTTTTGTATGTCTTCCTATCATCATTAGAGTAATAATGTGAGGGTTTTCTTGTCAAATACAAACTTTTGAGTTTTTATTTTTGAATAATACTAGAGTCACAACTAATTTTACAACCAAATACTTACAAACTGACATGACATCCTATGTGGAGGGTCCACATCAGCAATTAAAAACACAACTCAACATTAACATTTAACCCTAATAAAAGTTATTAAAAAATTTAAAATTCCTAAATCTCAAACCCATCTCCACCACCTCACCGCTGGCAACCATCGAGCACAGTACCTCTCCAGCACCCACCCAACACCGAGCACAGTACCCTTCCAACCACCTCTCATCTCAATACTTCAATTCCACAAGCCCCATAAGAAACACTCTCCAATCCAAGCCCCAATCTCTTCAATTTCGTTCCACCTTCACCAAACCCCCCACCACCATCATTGAATTTCAGACCCAACCACTAAAAGTGGAACTTGTTAGTGCGATTCCAACAATGTCTGATTCCATTAGCACCAATTATTAACAGCCATGGTTGTTCAATGAGTGAAAAAAAAACATCTGGCCCTTCGCGCTCCCTATGGTCATTGCCGCCTCGCCGGAGATCCAGCTTGCCAATCGCCTCACCATGGATCCAGCTCGCCAGTCGCCCCGCTGACCTTGTCCCTCTACGGCTCCACCTCCAACCCTGTCTATCGGCAACCACCACTGGTATTCCTCTCTCTTTCTCTAGTTCACCACTGGTTGTTCATGGTGGTTCTGGGTTTGGAGGGTCTTTTGGTATGGGAGGGTCGGTGATGAATCCGTACATTGGAGTTGGGGCTCCAGATCCGAGAGTTTGGAGTGGTGGGCCGCCGGCGTTAGGCTGGTGGGGGGTTTCAGATCTAGGTATTTTAAAATTTGAATGATTTATTAATATTAAATGTTAATGTTGAGTTGGTAATATCGTGTTTTAATTGCTGATGTGGTACCCTCCACATAGGATGTCATGTTAGTTTGTAAGTATTTGGTTATAAAATTAGTTGTGTCTCTATCATTACTCTTTATTTTTTATTCTGTATTTAAAAATTTAGCAGCCAAATAAATTTGAAATTATTAGTATATTTGCATTATTATACCCTAGTAGTCTTTAACATCAACCTTTTTGTTGAGCATGATAAGAATGGAAAATTATTCAGCAATCCCGGAGTACAAATAAATACGTACTCCCTCATCTCACGGAGTAGTAGGTCCCACCATGAATTTAATCTGTGAGACCTACCATTTACTTATGGCAGTACCATCATATAAAGGAAGATATAACGGAAGCAACCTTGAGAAGGATAAAAATGGATCGACCTTTTATTTTATTCATATTATAACTTACATTAAATATATATATATATATATATATATATATATATATATATATATATATATATATATATATATATATATTATATATATATATATATCTTATCTATATTGGTCACATTTGCAAATTATGTTGTAAAAGATGAAAGCTTGCAAGTACTAATTTTGATTTCCATGTAACTATTTTGTTGTGCACTTTTAATTATGTCTTGTTTCAATAGGGAAATGTCGTTTTCATAAAAAACTACAAAATGTAAACACAATGTTGCTACATCTTTTTTATCTCAAAATATCAACGGGCTACAATGTAGCCACCTTACTCCTCAAACTAACAAAGGTACAATTAATTGGCCAAAGATCTTAGTCATAAAATTTGTGGAAATGAAATAGATAATATTTTGATATAATTTGAATAATAAAACTTGTAATGTATTCTATACCCCCAATATACCAAAAACATATCATTATATATATATATACCAAAAACATATTAGCAAACAAATCTTACAAATCTTGAAATCTCAAATGCACTTACATGTTACTTTGAAGCTTGAAGACGGATATAGTTTGAGCTTCAAAGCATTTAATGACTACAAAACAAATTTAGTCCTTAAATTTAAAAAGAGGCATAAAAACTAACTCAACAGTTTAAATCATAAAGAGAGAAAAAAGTAGGTCTTTTTTTTTTTTTAATTATTTATTTTTTAAATAGCAAACAACTCTGGCTTACAATTTCTCTCCGCTCCTATTATGATAAGCTTTAACAATTAACAGCAATTTAAAAAACAACAAAGAAATTTACAAATAAACATAATTTAAACACGCTCAATATCGTACACCACCCTTGTGAACTCTGCAAGGTTCCTATTCTGATAACGCTCAACATTGCTAACCACGAGCCTCGTTTGGAATCCCCCAAATGTGTTGTGTTTCATTTAGTAGGACATCAACTCTTCTTACTTGATAAGTTGGTCTGAGAATTTGGATCTCTTAATGTACAAAACTCGATTCCTTAGTGGTGTCGTCAAAACGTTGAGGTCATTTTTGTCGCCTTGCCATGTGTCGAGCTTCAGTTGGGTTGGCTTTTGGGCCCAGGTTCATGAGAGGGGTAGTTGAGTTTGGAATTCCCTCGTGGTTAGGTGCTTCAAGAAGGCTACCATTTTGTCTCTCAGAGAAAATGCAATTGAAATAGTATAGGAATGTAATAACATAGGAAAAGCGATAGTATAAGAGCAATTATTTGCAAATTGACAAAAAAAGGTGTTTGAAAATCTTAGTTCAGGTGCACTTTGTCACTTATTATGTTAATAATGTATTGCTTGTGTGACTTCAAGGTTCAGTGTACGACACCTAGTGACTCATGGTGGGCCGCACATCTAGTGACTCATGGGGTGTCGTTGAGCTATGGCCTTGAGTCATTTAGCGAAACCTTCATTTAGCGGTAAATCGGTCCATTTTGGCTCCGTTTATTTCGACGTAAAACGTTATTTGGAAAATAATTTAGTTTCCAAAAATCATTTTCATGAAAACTAATGCATTTTCCTGTGTTTGGTAGGGATCTTAAAAATAATTGAAAAACGTTTTCTAGTGTTTGGTACGCACATTATTCTAAGAAAACTCGTTAATGTCTAGTTGTCCAACTCTTTGCCAATTACAATTATCCACCACTTTTAAGTTCTACCCAAAAACTACTGGCTTTTGTCAGAAGCATTTTGCACGAGGAACCCTTTTTTTTATTTTTTATTTTATGAATCAGTAAGAATATTATTGAAAAACCAATCAACCAATACAAACAAAGAGACAAGGCTTTTGAAAAACCAATCAACCAATACAAACAAAGAGGCAAGAAAGCCTCAGAACCCCAACAAAAGACAAGCTAGCCACACTAGCAAACAAGCTAAAGACCTACACACTAAGCCAATAGCACAAAAACAAAGAAAACAAAATTTTTCAACTTCAAGTTTACAACAAAGCAAAATTTACATTTTCCAAGACACATCCACCTTGAAGGATACCCAGGACCCAATCACAACAAGCCACGCACCTCCCTCCCTTCCATCTCAAGATCAGAACGTGTAGATAGAAAAAAAAAAGGGGCATGTGAGTCTAACAGAACCCACCCGTACCAAAAAAAAAATGCTTATTCCGTGAGGCATTAGGCATATGTCATATAAATGGAGTGAGCCCCAAGTGTTTGCAGAAAGTCTCCACCGTGAATTCCCTCCAATCCCATGGGTATACCTGTCACTCTGCCTATCGATCTGTGAGAAAGAGTGAGAGAGAGCTACAGAAGAGAGAGAGAGAGAGATCAAAAGGGTACTGGTAGAGATTGCTCTAGAAGAGAGAGCAAGAGTGTCATAGTAAAGAGAAATAGAGAAACAAAAGAGAGAGCGAGAGCGTGAGCGTGAGTGAGAGAGAGAGAGTGAGTCGACTGAGAGAAAAAAAGAAAAGAAAAAAGAATGTTTTATCGAAAATAAGTCCGTAAAACAAGCTTAAGGAAAATAAGCATTTTATTTGTTGGTGTGGATGCTAAAAATTTATGCACAGGATGGGCCGCGTATCAATCCACGGACGGGCTGGACACGGGCTGGATTTGTGTGTGTGGGGGTGTTGAGCCCAAAACTCTACACCAAGTGTGGTAGATCACTTGATGGCTGATGGTGCATTCCCTCTAGTACTCCTTGATCCACCAGGCTGCAACACTCACATAAGATGTTACGGTGGACTAATGAAACTAATGCCGCAGACCAAAGTAAGCTAATAACCATGGATTTTACTTCCACCAGAACATTCAGTAATCATAACATAGTGGTAACAACACATGAGGAATATATTACAGACTTCCTTACAGACAAATAAAATCGATCTCATAGACTGAGATTTAGTACAATGAACTCAACTCTTTCAAGAATCTATAATCAGTGACAATAAATACCATACATATGACAAGTAGTAAAAAGTCAGGAATCAGTGCCGTGGACCAAGAGGCTGGGCACAATGCACTTGGCTTTCTCCGTGACTTGCCAAAAGATAGGAGCAGATAATAGAAGTGTAATAAATCATGGAACTTGAGAGATTTGGGAGTAGGAAGAGAATCATTTACTGTGCAAAACGTACGTGAGTCAGTACTGAGGGTTGGGTTAAGTGTTTGATGTAAGTTTTCTGTTGTGGCAGACTAAAAGTACTTCTAGTCTACCGTGGACCTACGGGAAGTGTCCCGTGGACTGTCGTTGGTTAACAGTCTCCTTCAAGCTTTTGAAGGCAGCTCTTATGGAGGTATTAATTTCAATCTAAGACTTTTCTGAACAGCCCCAACCAACCCCTTATTCCTTCTTCTCACCCCTATTTATAATGGTGTTTATGTCTAATGGTTTGATTTGTTATCCCCTTCATCATGAGAATCACTGTTTAACCGAGAAATAAAGGGGCGGAGATTTGACAAAGTTTGATTTTTTGAGGTTGAGCTGATGGTTTTCATCTGCCGTAGATCTGATTTGATCTGCAGTGAACGGCGGATTTTCAGGCCATTTATGAGGAGGGAAGTGATGAGCATTTAATGCTTGGTAATGGGCTGAAGTAATTAAGATGACTTGACTCACATACGTTTTGCATTAATTAAATTTGATCTTACCATTTTTGGCATTATTCCCCAGCAGATTAATACCTTTTCTGTTGCAGCAGATCAAATAAAACTTGAGTAAATTGATTCCCCTACCTCCAAACCGTTCTTTCTAAGTTCCATGATGGGGAGGAGCAAGGACCACCGGAGTGCTGGGCTGTGGTGGTCGCTGTTCTTGAGTGGTGGCAGCCTTGGTGGCCATGGCAGACTTCTCAAGTCTTTTCAGTCCTTGATTATTACTTTTGTTCCAACTAGTGCTGCCGTAGACTACTCTATGACGAAGTTCACCGTGACCAGTGGACAAAGGAAATGACCAGCTTGCCTTTCATCATTTCTTATTTCAGCTGGTACTGATTTGGGCGGCCATGGTAGATCTCTTGGTCTTTTCGGCCATTGTCTCATCTTCTCCGTCACTTGCTGCAGCTGGCGCCGCCGCAGATCGTTTTGTGATTGAGTTCGCTGTGGACCGCTGGGTAATTCACCGTGGACCACTGGACGGTGTGGAGGACCAGTCTCCTTCATCTTTTCTTATTTCTGGTTGGTGCTACCGCAGACCGTTTTTCTTGGGGTATTTCCTATATCTGATGGCTAATGGAGAAAACCCATTCTTCACTATAATGATTCAGCCTTGGAAATCTGATGGTGTCTTGGAAATGTCCCCCTTCAGCGCCTTGAGCATCGTGCCAAGAGAGGAGGGAAAAATGGCTTTTTCAAGACAATCATTTTCCCTCTTCTTTTTTGAATCACTTTTGAATCTTCTGGTGTTGTCCTGGCAGACCTAATTTTGGTGATCAAATGGGCTGGGCTTCCCTTCCTCTTTTAGGTTTTGGACTTGGCTGATGGTTTTTTTGGTCATTTCTTTTCACGTTTTGTCTACCGTGGACCACTGGGCTTGTTAGGCTTTAGACCCCTGGCAGATCACTGAGGTGTTGGACTCTTGTCTGCCGTGGACCGAAAAATGGGCCTCTACATTTAGCCCCCCGAGCCCAAATCGCACGTGATGTGTGGTTTGGGTGAGTATTCAGTGGAATATATGCACCCATGCACGTTGTAGTATTTCTTTTCCCTCTCTTTTTCTTTTGTACATGGATTCCTCATTTCATGGGAGTTGTGGCAGATGGGAATGTCAGTTACTGGAACTGATATTCTCTTTAACTCCTTCTCTCCCTAGTATCTCTTATCAAGGCCATCATTAAATCCTCTTAGGATTTCGTGAATTGAAGTCCCAACCACCAGCACCCTGAATATTTATTGTAGCCCTTATACATATATATATCACTTTGGGTTTTCAAGAGAAAGGAAAGAAAAGTTTAGAAGAAAAAATCTCTCCCCTGATCTCCCTCTTCTCCCCAATTCTTTGTGCTGTGAAATCTTTTTCTTTTCTTCTTGTTGATTTTCTGCTGTATTCATGGCTTCTTCCTCCTCTACGATTCCGGTCAGCCCTCCCCTTCAACCCAGTACAAGCGAGAGGTTGGAGACCCCGTCGGTGGTACCAGCGATGTCCACCGAGGCAATGGTGGAAGCCCCAGTGGCTCCTCCGAGCGTTTCAAGCGAAGCCACGCCACGGCCCCCTCCTCCGTTTCTAGTGAGACCGAATATCTAACGGAGGGGTTTGTTTTTCCCTTAATTGACCCCTGGTATGCGAATTCCCCTTTATTTCCTCCTAGGTCTTTGGATTTTTCTTTCCCTATGGAGGATTGGGATTGGACAGTGTCAGGATTGGAGCCCGCGGTGGATCAAGCTTGGGTCCCAAACCTTGACGAAATTTCTGAGTTATTGATTCAAAAGGGAGACATCCAGCCGGTCCCTATAAATTTCGACTTCCTCTGTGCGGCATCCAAGGACTGGTCCATTGGGTGAACCGGGAAATCCTTGATTCTAACTTCTGGGATAGTCTGCAGGACGCTGGTGTCCATTGGTCCATCTTGATCTCCAGGAGTTGCAATATGTTTAGGGATACTGAACCACTCCGTGAAGTGCTGAGGAGATGGTGTCCTTTAACACATACTTTCTTCTTTTCTTGGGGAGAACTCACACCAACTCTGGAGGACATAGCCAACCATTGGATGCTTCCTGTCCTTGGCGATCATTCATTTTCCCATATAAAGCTGTATGCGGGAGAGGAGGAGACTGCAGCTGCTTTGAGGAAACAGTCGTCCACCAGACTGAGTGGTTGGCCTTCATTCTTTGTCCACCACAAGGATGCTTCAGTCCGCCGTGCTGCCTTTGTGTTATATTGGCTTTGTAAGTGCACTTTTGGTAACTTTCCCTGCTATTCAATAAATACTGCTTATATTCCTTTAGCTATTAGAATATCCACCGGACATTGCTTTCCCCTCGCACCCTTGTTCTTGGGTCACTTGTACTCGCAACTGGACTTGCTCCATGATTGCAAGGTCGATGGTGATTCTTGTTATATTTTGTCTGCTGCCTTCAATACTTCGGCGTTGCAAACTTTCTTTTGGGAGCATTCAGTCAGTTATCTCTTTGCTGCGAAAGACAAATCAGCTGCTTGGGGTAGGTTTTCTGATCTACCACGGGAGTTCTTAGACCGCTGCCAAGATTTTAGGAATAACTTGCCCTTGGTCTACTACTAGGTGGGTCTAATGACTCGTGATTATGATCTGGTAGACGCTTTGGATCATGAGGAAAATGTGCTGTTCAGGCCGTATGGGGATGATTACCCCGGTTTTACTTGTGTCTCCGTTTTCAGACGGTTCTACCAGCCAATTTCTTTGATTCGTGATTTGAAGATTGATGATTACCGAAGTTTATCATACTTGTCCACCGTGAATCCGAGTTTTCTGCCAATTTTGTCTGCCACATGTGTTTCTTTCATCCCTTATTGTCCACAGTGAGTGCAGAGATAGTTTGCATTTGACCAAGGTGTGCTTATTGGCCCACAGGAGACCGCGACTTGTGTTGCTGATCTGACAGCTTTCATTAAGAGCCATGCATTTGCTCGTTGGGGAGGTGAGACCAACCGTGTAATGATCCCTAGTGGACATAGGCTCGGTTTCAATACTTCATCCATGAGTGCTTATTGGCAGCGTTTTACTCAGTTTATGGTGGAATTTGTGAATGCTGGTAGGGGTGATAAGACTCCCATGTTTGTCCACCGTAAGCCATTGGTTTCTAATCCTTAACTTACTCCTTCTTCTCAGTCCGCCATATCTTATGCCAACAGTAAAAAACTTGGATTTGCGGAATGGGATGAAGTCAGAGGAGGTTGGGTCGCATATACTATACATCTGCCAGAGAACTGGAGGAATTCTGTTAATGTTGTGGAGGACCGACTCATCATGCCTTCTAAGCGTGGCAAAGGGAGCAAGAGGGACGCTCCCGTGGACCTGACCGTTGAGAAGACATCTAAGAAACCAACTCATTCCATTCCTTCCTCTAAGAAAGCTCCTTCTAAGAAGACAAAGGCTGAGAAGAAAGGTAAGTCCACCCTCTTAGTGCCATCTGCTGCAAATGAGTCTACCACAGCTCCCGTGGAAGAACCAACTGAGTCTACCGTTGCTCCTTCTAAGAAGACAAAGGTTGGGAAGGAAGGTAAGTCCACCCCCTTGGTGCCATCTACTGCAAAGGAGTCTACCACAGCTCTCAGGGAAGAACCAACTGAGTCTACCGTTGCTCTTTCTAAGCCCAAGCGCGTGAGTGCAAGTCCTTCTAAGAAGCCAGGCAAGAAGAATGTTGCATCTCGTCTACCGAAGGGTCAGAAGAAGACCAGCGTCTCTTCTTCCTCTTCGGATGAGGAACAACCATTCGCGGTATCAACTCCTTCGCCTTCTAAGAAAAAGAAGTTCGTTGCTCCCCTCTTTCCTCTTGGTGCTGCTGGCCGTACAAGGAGTAAGAGTGGTTCCAAGGTGAGTTTTTGTTACTCTTTTTTTTTATTTTTTATATAGCCTTCACTCCACCTTTTTCTTGTATTTTCTCATGTTTTAGTCTGCGGCTGGTAACACATGGATCTGATGGATCTGGTGGTGGTGTGGTCGTTGTTGAGGTTACCTCTTCCTTTTTTTTTTGTATTTTCTTTGGAGTTGTGTTCATACTTTCTGACTTTTATCATTTGTTTCTTCTCCAGGATTCAAATGTGGCTGCTGATGACGTTGTTGCAAGTCCTTTGGGGAAGGATGCTCCACAGACTGCTGCCATGGATCAGGATGAAGATTTAAGGAAAAGTGCGGCAGACAGTTCTGAAGTTGGTGTTGAGTCCACAGGAGAGGGTCATTCTTCTTCCAGAGACTCTTTCTTTGATAGTGCTCCAGGTTCTGTACCTGAAGAACAAATAATGTCTGCGGGGTCCACCGCAGATGATGATGACATGCCTGGAGCTGATGATTCAAGTACGGGACCTGCTGACCCAATGGAGGATGACTTAGCTATTGTTCCCCATGCTAGCCATGGACGTGATGATGACAGCACCGTGGATGCTGACATTGATCCTATATCTTTTTCAATGCCGCAGACGGTTTTAACCAGCAGAGTCACAGGTATGCTTCATTCTTTCATTATTTCTTTGAGTTGTGTAGATGAAGAGCATACTCATTTATATCCTGCGTATTGCGTATTGATCTGCTGCAGGCCCTGATGCTTCCATGGCTTACATCATGGAGATGATTTCTCTTTTTGGCGGTACCCCTAGCTTTAGAGCCATTCCGGCTGGTGGTTTTGTTATATCAGCTAGTCGCCTCACTAGCGAGGCTCCCCCGGTTACTGGTGGTGCCTTCATTCCTGAGGAAACTCTTGTGCAAGGTCTCATAGAGAGTGAGTCCGTGGTGGACTTGGGAGTTAGTACCGCAGATCACAGCGCTCAAGTTGAGGACGCTGGTGTTTCTGCGGCAGACACGCTTGCTGGTAGTGATCACTTGGAGAATATAGGTGAGTTTGAATTTCTAACCTTTTCTCTCTTCTTTTTAGTAGTTGAGTGCTATATATGGAAAAAATTCTATTTTATATGGGAATTTCTGTTCCTGTAGACTTGATTGTCATTATCATTTTTTTTTTTAAATTCTATTTTTCATAAACTTGGTTGTCGTCTTATGAAAATTTTCATTTCGCAGACTTGGTTGTCGTCATTTGAAATATCCTGATTCCACAGACTTAGTTGTTGTCATGTAAATCACTTTGATTATGTGAGCTTATTAGGTATCATATGAGACATTTTGATTTCTCAGACTTGGTTGTTGTCACGCGAAATATTTTGATTTCATAGACTCATTTGTTGCCATATGAAATGTTCTATTACCGTAGACTTGGCTGTCGTCTCGCGAGAGATTTTGTTCCATAAACTTAGGTGTTGTCTTATGAAAGATTTTATTCCCATAGACTTGATTGTTGCCTTATGAGTAATTTCTGCTTCCATAGACTTGGTTATCGTCTTGAAGGAAAATTTTTGTTTCTATAGACCTGATTGCTGCCTTATGGAAAATTCTGCCTCCATGGACTTGGTTGTTGTCTTATGGAAAGTTTCTGTCCCCATGGACTTGATTGTTGTCCTATGGAGAAATCTCTTTTTTTTTTTGTTACCATAGACTTGATTATTATCTTATGGATATATATATATATTTTTTGCCATAGACTTGATTGTTGTCTTATGGGAGTTTCTGTTCCGATGGACTTGGTTGTTGCCCTATGGAAGATTTTTCTAAATTCGATTAAGTCATGGGAGTCGTCCCACAGACTTAATCGCATCATGAGTTTGCTTGGTGCAATTCCGTTGCTGATTCAATTGATTTTTTTTTTTTTTTTTTTGCTTCTTCCTTTTTGTAGGCATGGATGATACCGTACATATGTCGGAAGATACTGGTGAAGTGAGAATCACCGGTGAGATCACAGCTGTTAGTCCACCGCCAAGACCCACTGTTGAAGCTGGTTCAAGCGTTGGTGTTGGTAGTTTGTCTAGTGAAGTTGCTGACTTTTTAAAGGAGTTTGATAGGAAGGCACCCAATCCTCACCCCGAGCAGTATTTTTGGCGTTTCAATGGGCCTTTGGTGCCCTTTGGTAATTTCTGGGTTCTAAACGATTGCTTGCCTTATTTGTCGCGGTTGTCTGCGGGACGTAGTGTTTTTACTACAGACTTCAAGCTTAGCACTGGCCTTGGTGGACCCATGTTATCCCTTCTCGGCAGTGTGTTGGCTGCCATGAGCGAATCTAGCCTTGAAGATGTGACCAAAACTCAGATCCTTGCGTGGAGGAGTGTGATTCAAGATCTCATGGAAGTTGGATTTGACTTGGGATTCATGATTGAGCGTCTGCGGCAGACAGGCCAGTGTTTCTTTGGCAAAAGGATTTCAGATGAGGTGGAAGCACTCAAGCACCAGATTGCCCTTTTACAAGACTCCTTGGCTGCGCTGATTGCATATCAAGATGAAATGGTGTCCACGGGAAGGATGATTCTTGGGACTGAGCGCGGTGGATCATTCCTCGACAGCCTTCTCGATTGACCGTTGTAGTTTTCATGTTTATCCTTTTGTGGTGACTATGTTCTAGTCTTATTTTCAAACATTTGTATTTATGTTTTGTGGTGGCCAAGTTTTGGTCTTTCTTTTGGACAAATGACCAAGTTTTGGTCTCTTTCTTTTTGGACAAATGACCAAGTTTTGGTCTCTTTGAATGCTCATGTTCATACTTTATTTGTGCCAAGCTAAATTTGTGAATTTGATCATGATATATCTAATCTATCGCTTGTTTTGTAAAAATCTTGAGATGAGAGGAGGGTTCTCCCTTCTTTCTTTTTTGTAAGAAGCATGTGGAAATTCTTTGATTTCTTAGCAAAATATAGACATTGCATGTCATGATTCTTTAATAATACAACATGGTTCAAATTGTTCCAAGACAAAAGATTCAAAATACTTGGCTAATAAAGGTGCAATCTTACGAGTAATAACGCTTCAGCCATTTTCCGTTGATGGGATCCACCAGAGTCGTGCCATCTGCGGTAGATAGTTTATAGTAGCCACTATCATATGCTTCACGGATCAAGTATGGCCCCTCCCAATTTGGTGCAAATTTAGACGGCGAAGGGAGACCTCTTCTCACGTGATCCACTGTTCTCAGGACCATTTGACCCTTAGCAAAAATTCTGGTCTGGAGCGTTTTCTCATAAGCATCAGCAAGCTTCTAGTGGTACCGTAGACTACGGACTTGGGCCAGCTCTCTTGCTTCTTCCAAACTTTCCAAGTCTGCCACTCTTGCTTCAGCGCAAATATCAGCATCAGCTTCTAGATCCATCCCATGCAAAATCCTTGGGCTAGGCACTAATAATTCTGTGGGGGAAATAGCATCAGTGCCGTAGACTAGGGAAAATGGGGTGAAGCCTGTTGCTGTTTTGGTTGATCCACGGTAGGCCCATAATGTGTCTGCCAGATGAGAACTCCAGCCTTTTCCGTAGTCAAAAACCATTTTACTCAAAATACGCAACAACATGCGATTAGTTGCCTCGACTTGTCCATTGCCTTGAGGATAATAGGGCGTAGATCTGCGGTGCTTGATTTGATAATGCTCCAAAACTTCTCTAACATTCTTATTAACAAAAGGGGTACCATTATCACTAATGATTTTGTGAGGGATGCCAAACCTTGTGATAATGTGTTCGCGGATGAAATTAGCCACGGCTACACCAGTTGCCTTGCGAAGGGGAATGACTTCAACCCACTTTGAAAAGTACTCGGTAGCCACTAAAATCCAGATGTATCCACCAGAAGATGGATTGATTGGTCCAATGAGGTCTAGCCCCCAAGTGTGAAAAGGCCATGGTGTTTCCATGTTCTGCAGACTGGTTGGATGTGTGTGAATGAGATTAGCTTGAAGTTGGCAAGTGTGACAAGATTTCACGAAGTCTACCGTATCTTTCTTCATGGTTGGCCAATAATAGCCAAGAGTCAACAACAGCTGGTATAATCTTTTCTTGCCTTGATGTTCTCCACACTCTCCGGAATGGGCTTCTTTCATCACGGTTTGAGATTCTGCCAGACTGAGGCATCTTAAGGGATCATCGTGGAACCCCTTTCGGAATAATATGTCTCTCTCTACAAAGTATCTTGTGGCTAACTTCTTGAGTCTAATTGCTGCTTGGCTGGTCTGCGGTAGAATATTCTCAATGAGGTATTTGAGAAAAGGGGTGCGCCAATCACTAGAAATAAATGTTGCATAAATCTGATCGGATTCATGCTGGTGCTGACAGAATGAGCATTGTTCCTGTAGACTGGCTGCCTCCTTACTCATGCTGGGCCAGAAATAACCCAGGCGCTGGAGTCTACGGTAGAGACTTACCCCATCTCTGAATTCCCAGCACCTCTCGTGGAAATCTATTAATTTCTTTGCTGCCTCTTGGAGGTTCACACATCTTGCTAAGACTCCCCCAGGCAGTCTACGGTAGAGATCACCAGCAATCAACACATAATCTTTGAGCACTTTCAGGTCTACCACACCTTCAGGTGACATAAGCTTGGCTTTTATAGGCGTCTGCCAGTCTTCAGCATCAAGGTTTTGTTCTTTGAATTTCTCTCTCAGCAGATCAGTGATAGGCATACTTCTCTTATCAATTGTGACATCTACCCTTAACCCTTCAAATGAAACTTGGGAACCCAAGGTTGCAAGAGCATCAGCGTACCGGTTTTCGCACCTCATGGCATGAGAGATTTCAAAAGTGTCAAACTTTTCCTCTAATTTCTGGGCTAAGGCACGGTACAGTGCTAATGATGGTTCTTTAAGGGAGAACTCACCCTTGGTCTGGCAGATTATAAGGTTGGAGTCCCCAATCACCCGTAGATGCTTTATTCCCATTTCGTGGGCAATGGCCAGCTCGGTTATGTAGGCTTCATATTCTGAGGCGTTATTGGAGCATGAGAAATCAAGTTTGAAAGACTTAACTATAGTCTCTCCATCTTCTCTTATCAGCACAATTCCAGCCCCACTTGAGTTAGATGTTGAAGAACCATCGAATTTCAGCGTCCATGTTGAGTCCACCAGATCTGCCAACAGAGCTTCTCCCATTCCCCTAGGTACTTCATGTGAGATTGATGAGCTATCTTCTCCGGGGAATTGTGCAAGGAGGTCTGCTATGGCTTGGCTCTTGATTGCTGTAAGTGTTTCAGTGATTATCTCATATTGAGACAATTGCAAGAGCCACTGAGCCAGTCTACCAGAAAGGACTGGCCTGTGCAGTAGACTCCTAATTGGATGAAATTTAGTCATCAATTGAATTTTGTGGGCCAAGAAGTAGTGTCGTAGACGCTGTGATGCATATATTAAGGCCAAGCATGCTCGTTCAGCCCCCGAATATCTTGTTTCAGCGTCTCTAAGTGCACAGCTGACATAGTAGATTAGTCTTTCGGTCCCACCTTCATCTTCTTGGGCCACTAAGCCCCCAATTGCTTCGCTATTAGAAGCCAAGTACAAACACAGCGGTCTACCAGGGATTGGAGCACATACGGTGGGGAGCTTAGTCATGATCACTTGGATTTTCTCAAACGCTTGCTGGCACGCCGTGGACCAAACAAAGGGAGCTCATTTCTTCATCATAGGCGTGAATACGGCTGTCACTGCTGCCAAACCAGGGATGAATCTCCTAATGTAGGACAATCTCCCTAAAAAGCTCTTCAATTCCTTGTGAGAGGTTGGTGCCTTCATGGTTGCTATGACAGATGCCTTGGCTGGATCAACATCAATTCCACGGTTGTGGACTAAGAAGCCCAGAAATTTTCCAGCAGACACCCCAAAGGCACATTTAAGGGGGTTCATCTTGAGTTTGTAAAGTCGGCATCTGTCAAACACTCTTCTCAAGATTCCAAGATGATCTTCCCTTTTCTTAGACTTCACCACAATGTCATCCACATAATCTTCAATTTCTTTATGCATCATATCATGGAACATGGCTGTCATAGTTCTTTGGTAGGTGGCACCGGCATTTTTGAGACCGAAGGGCATGACGGTGTAATAAAAATTACCGATTGGTGTACGGAAGGCAGTTTTTTCAACATCTTTGGTGGACATGCGGATTTGATTGTAGTCACTAAACCCGTCCATGAAGGAGAACATGGCATGACCGGCGGCTGAATCGATTAACAAGTCCATGTTTGGAAGAGGAAACTTATCCTTTGGACATGCTTTGTTAAAGTTCCGAAAATCCACACAACATCTGATCTGCCCGTTCTTCTTCTTGACCGGTACGATGTTTGACAACCACCGTGGATGCTGTATCGGCTTGATAAATCTAGCAGCAAGTAACTTCTTCATTTTTTGTGTGATTTGTGCTTTTACTTCCGTATGGAAGGTTCTCATGGGCTGCACCACAGGTCTGGTACCGGGCTCCACATTCAAATAATGAGCCACTAACCCCGGGTCTATCCCCGGCATCTCGTCATAATCCCAAGCAAACACATCTTTATACTCATGCAGCAGATCAATCAAGCATTTTTTTTCTTTAGCAAATAAAGACTTGCTAATTGATATAGGCTTACTAATATTAGGATCATCACTTAAATTAATTACCTCAAGCTCTTCTTTGGAAGTCATGTTTGGTTCAGCTGTGATGGACTTCTCTTTTCTCATTGTCGTAGACTCTGTCTGGTCTACCATATCTTCTTCTTCAGAATTCATTACCGTAGACCGTGCATGATCCACCGTAAATCCTTCAGGACTCATTACGGTAGACTCTGTTTGATCTTCCGCAACTTTTTTGGAATTCATTGCCATGGACTCTGTCTGATCCGCCGCAAGTCTTTCAGAGTTAATTGCCATGGACTCTGTCTGATCCACCGCAGGTTTTTCAGAATTCTCAATATGCTGTATCAAATGGCATGAGGGCTGCAGACCACCCTCTTCAGGTGTGGGACCTTCTTGCTATGGGCAATCAGGCCCCACGCACCTTCATAAGCGATAGATAATGCGTCCATTGGGGAGCTGGACACGCACGCATTGTGGTGGACTCCCATGTTCAACTTTACATTCCTTCCTTTTTTTCTTTCGTTCAAGCAGCTCCCGTAGATCAATTTCAGGATCATCTTTAATGTCTTCCCATGCAGGGAGTGGTGTTCCACATGGTCTCACAATGGATGGTTCTCCCGTGGATGCTAAGTCATCATAAAGAGCCGCTTCAACGAAATGAGCTTCAGTCTGATCGAAGGGGCAAGAATTTGCAGCTATGCGGATTGGTTTGCCATTGAGTCTTCCCTTGACACATTGATGGTAGGTGGATGACACCAATTTGTGTTTGTGGAGCCAAGGTCTACCGAGGAGTACATGGTAGGGAGCTTCCGCATTCACTACGTGGAATCGTGTGAGTGTCATAATCGGCCCTACTCTCAATACAAGCTGTACATGCCCCATTGTATACTCAGTCACTCCCCCAAATCCGGTCACTTCCATGGGAGAGCCTTGGATCTTCTGCTGTGACACATTGGCAGCCTGAAGAGTGCTTAATGGAATGAGGTTTAGGCAAGAACCAGTGTCCACCAGAGCACGTCTGACTTGAACATCTTTTACTACCGCAGACAGGTAGAGTGGGCGTCTATGGTCCGGGTATTGAACCTCCATATCTTCATCCGTGAAGGTTATGGCATTTGTAGTCTCCAAGAAAGCACGGCTGGCATGAGCTTCTGCCGTGAAGCAGGTGGCTCATGATTCTGCTGCTATTGTGATAAGTGCTTCTGTTGCTGCATTTCTTGCCTCAGGTCCGAATCCCACTTAGTTGAATAATGACTTGAACTTTGGACTCTTTTGTAGAGTCCTAACAGCTGCTGGTATTAAAGAGGAACTTGCTGCGGCAGACTCTTCTGCCTCCATATCACTCACGTTCCCGTGGATCACTACTGATACTACAGCCTTGCCCTTACTCTTGTTATAGTTAGGAAAAGGTGTCTTGTGGACCTTCTGTTGTTCTTTTGAGAGTTGTAAGGTACCATCTTGGATTTTACGATTGACCTCCCATCTGAGGGTTTGGCAGTCCACCGTGGGGTGATGTACGTATCTATGGTAGCGGCAATACTTGGGATCTTTCTGTTCTTCTGAAATGGGTTGCTTGCTGATCTTTGGAAGCTTAATCACTTGATCTTGGACCCATTTATAAAAAATGGCTATCATTTCTTCGGCTATGAAAGGTAACGGAGGTGGCTCCTCATAGACCTTTTCTGTCGAGTTCTTTCGTTTGGTACCGCTAGGTGTGGTTGCGGTGGACACAGTACTGAGAGTCTGCGGCAGACTCTTCTTGTCCCTGCCTTTTTCAACTTGAGGCTTGACTGAAATGGCGGTTTTTCTAGCCTTTTGGAGTAGAGGGGCGAACCGTGTGATGTCTAAGTTCTCCAATGGGCACGAAATTCAGGTAGAATATTGTCGATGCATACTTCGACTAGCTCCCCCTCTTGATACTTCACATGACAATCCAAAGACATGTCCAGGAAGCGGTGGATGTACTTCACCAGGTCTTCTCTAATCTGCTACTTGGTGCCATGCAAATTGACAAGGGTGATCTTTTCCTCAACATGAAAATATTTGCTGCAGAAGCTCTCCACCATGTTTTCCCATGTTCTGATGGACCCAGCAGGCAGCATCGTGTACCAAGTATATGTTCTATCCACCAGGTATTTTGAGAACTCCCGCAGACAGAGATCACCATGTGCAGCAAAGGGTCCCATGGAATCCAGAAACTTACTGATATGTTCCATGGCGCTTCCTTTTCTTTCGTCAAACAATGCAAAAACGGGTGTGTCATATTTCTCCAGGTATGGCTCTTTCAAGAGCTCAATGGGATAAGAGGGTCTCCTCACAAAGTGTCTAGGCTCCTTCGGGGGCCTTTCTCTTTCTTGTTTGAGGAAGTCTGCCACATCAGACATGGTGACAAACGGTGTGTCATTCTTATTGTGAGACTCTCTTTCTTCATGGTTGCGGTTGTCATTCTTGTTCTGGTGGTCCTCCTTGTTGCCGTTGGCTTCTCTCAGCTGTCTCAAGGATTCAGTAAGTTCCACTTGGTTCTGCTGCATTCCTTTGATCATTTCGAACATCAATGCCATTTGCTGTGGTCCACCAACAGGAATTTCTCCACCACCAAGGACTTGTCCGCCACCAAGAGCTTGTCCACCACCCAAGGGATTTTTTCCCCCGAGTGTCTGTCCACCACCCTGGGCGTGTGTCTCTCCCATGGCATGGCTGTGGCCTTGAGATTCTACTTCAACATGAGAATTAGCTACTGAATTTTGTCTGGTGGACTTTTTAGGCGGCATGGTTGTAGCCCCCAAGTACTGTGGATCAGCTTCAAAATGATGAAACGAGGGAAGATTGCAACTCAACTCCCCAGTGGAGTCGCCAAAATGTGGATGCTAAAAATTTCTGCACAGGATGGGCCGCGTATCAATCCACGGACGGGCTGGATTTGTGTGTGTGGGGGTGTTGAGCCCAAAACTCTACACCAAGTGTGGTAGATCACTTGATGGCTGATGGTGCATTCCCTCTAGTACTCCTTGATCCACCAGGTTGCAACACTCACATAAGATGTTACGGTGGACTAATGAAACTAATGCCGCAGACCAAAGTAAGCTAATAACCATGGATTTTACTTCCACCAGAACATTCAGTAATCATAACATAGTGGTAACAACACATGAGGAATATATTACAGACTTCCTTACAGACAAATAAAATCGATCTCATAGACTGAGATTTAGTACAATGAACTCAACTCTTTCAAGAATCTATAATCAGTGACAATAAATACCATACATATGACAAGTAGTAAAAAGTCAGGAATCAGTGCCGTGGACCAAGAGGCTGGGCACAATGCACTTGGCTTTCTCCGTGACTTGCCAAAAGATAGGAGCAGATAATAGAAGTGTAATAAATCATGGAACTTGAGAGATTTGGGAGTAGGAAGAGAATCATTTACTGTGCAAAATGTACGTGAGTCAGTACTGAGGGTTGGGTTAAGTGTTTGATGTAAGTTTTCTGTTGTGGCAGACTAAAAGTACTTCTAGTCTACCATGGACTTACGGGAAGTGTCTCGTGGACTGTCGTTGGTTAACAGTCTCCTTCAAGCTTTTGAAGGCAGCTCTTATGGAGGTATTAATTTCAATCTAAGACTTTTCTGAACAGCCCCAACCAACCCCTTATTCCTTCTTCTCACCCCTATTTATAATGGTGTTTATGTCTAATGGTTTTATTTTTTATCCCCTTCATCATGAGAATCACTGTTTAACCGAGAAACAAAGGGGCGGAGATTTGACAAAGTTTGATTTTTTGAGGTTGAGCTGATGGTTTTCATCTGCCGCAGATCTGATTTGATCTGCGGTGAATGGCTGATTTTCAGGCCATTTATGAGGAGGGAAGTGATGAGCATTTAATGCTTGGTAATGGGCTGAAGTAATTAAGATGACTTGACTCATATACGTTTTGCATTAATTAAATTTGATCTTACCATTTTTGGCATTATTCCCCAGCAGATTAATACCTTTTCTGTTGCAGCAGATCAAATAAAACTTGAGTAAATTGATTCCCCTACCTCCAAACCGTTCTTCCTAAGTTCCATGATGGGGAGGAGCAAGGACCACCGGAGTGCTGGGCTGTGGCGGTCGCTGTTCTTGAGTGGTGGCAGCCTTGGTGGCCATGGCAGACTTCTCAAGTCTTTTCAGTCCTTGATTATTACTTTTGTTCCAACTGGTGCTGCCGTAGACTACTCTGTGACGAAGTTCACCGTGACCAGTGGACAAAGGAAATGACCAGCTTGCCTTTCATCATTTCTTATTTCAGCTGGTACTGATTTGAGTGGTCATGGTAGATCTCTTGGTCTTTTCGGCCATTGTCTCATCTTCTCCGTCACTTACTGCAGCTGGCGCCGCCGCAGATCGTTTTGTGATTGAGTTCGCTGTGGACCGCTGGGTAATTCACCGTGGACCACTGGACGGTGTGGAGGACCAGCCTCCTTCATCTTTTCTTATTTCTGGTTGGTGCTACCGCAGACCGTTTTTCTTGGGTATTTCCTATATCTGATGGCTAATGGAGAAAACCCATTCTTCACTATAATGATTCAGCCTTGGAAATCTGATGGTGTCTTGGAAATGTCCCCCTTCAGCGCCTTGAGCACCGTGCCAAGAGAGGAGGGAAAAATGGCTTTTCCAAGACAACCATTTTCCCTCTTCTTTTTTGAATCACTTTTGAATCTTCTAGTGTTGTCCTGGTAGACCTAAGTGTTGTCCTGGTAGACCTAAGTCTGGTGATCAAATGGGATGGGCTTCCCTTCCTCTTTTGGGTTTTGGACTTGGCTGATGGTTTTTTTGGCCATTTCTTTTCACGTTTTGTCTACCGTGGACCACTAGGCTTGTTGGGCTTTGGACCCCTAGCAGATCACTGAGGTGTTGGACTTTGGACCCCTAGTCAGATCACTGAGGTGTTGGACTCGGTCTGTCGTGGACCGAAAAAATGGGCCTCTACAGTTGGTTTTCCATTTGGCTAAAGTTACTTTTCAGTTGACCATGTTTTCTAATGTTACCAAGCACCGGAAAATACGCAAAACATTTGTGAGAAAAAAAAAATAGAATGTTTTATCGAAAATAAGTTTGTAAAACAAGCTTAAGGAAAATAGACATTTTATTTGTTGGTTTTCCATTTGACTAAAGTTACTTTTCAGTTGATCATGTTTTCTAATGTTATCAAACACCGGAAAATACGGAAAACATTATTCAGAAAATGTTTTACACTGAAACAAACAGAGCCTTACTGGCAACAAAATTTGTTCAATAGCAACCATGCCTTATGGGCGACAACTCATCTTGTTAAGATGTTGAGTATTACTTATTTTGCTGTAGTCTTGAATATTTAGTAATAATTTTACCCGTACATGACAACCTTGTACTTTCAACGAGCCTTGTAGCTATTTCCACGTGGGGTTATTGGGTTGAAATAAACATCTAAATCTTCATTTTGTTGAGTATTGGTCGGATCTAACTCTCTTTATGGCTCACCATCGTTGCATCTTCGAGCTATAACCACCCACCTCATAAATTTGTATGGTTTTATACTTGTGTTGCCAAATAAAACATAGAGTAAACCATTATATTCAAGGGTGAGCCTCTAAATTATATTTATAACCTTCCATACCACTACTCTCCATATGTTCCTAGATTTGGTGTTGTACTACACAGTGTAAAAATAAAGCAGTTGGGTCAATTTGGTCAAATGCTGTTTTGGGCAATCTGGTTGACTTGACCCTATCCAGTTCATGCCTCTAAAGGAAACAAACCCTCTAGAACCTTTTAAATTTTATGGATTGTGAAAATAAGCATTTGATGGTGATGGATCCATCAAATGACCTTTTAAAATCTTGGCCAAAATGCAAAAACACCCCCTGGGGTTTAGGTTCGTTGCAAAATGACCCCCTGGGGTTTTGATTTTGTGTTAATGACCCCTGGGGTTTGTAAATCCGTGAAATTAACTCCTATCACCAGCTCCCGTTAACTCCCTTTAACAGAAACGAATCACGTGCTATACACGTGACTATTTTATAAAAAAAAAAAATCATATTTTAATAAAATTTCAATAAAATACTATTTTAAATCTTTATTTAATTAAAAGCAATTAAAATTAAATCAGTTCAATTTTATTTTATAATGATTTTAGATTAAAATTAAACTAAAATATTTTTTCCAAAATCTATCTAAAAATATAAAAACCTGTTTGGTAAATAAGAAAACAAAGGAAAATTCAAAGGGAATACTACAATCAAAATTTTGTAATTGCTAGCTAAGATACAACAATTGAATCTTGATACAAGCTTTACAAAAGTCTTGGAACAAAGAAAAAATCACAAAAAAATAAATTTACACTGGGCAAAAAACCCAGAAAATCCTATTGGCAATACCCATAGTTTCCTCAGAGGCTTAAGCCCATGCCAAACAAACTATACATCAAACCCAGATTTTCCTCCATTTTCCCAGCCACCAAACAAAGGGCCAAACCCATTTTAACCAAAATCACTAACCACATAGTCACTAACTCGACCCACTCAACCAAAAGAATCTCAACCACCACAAACAAAAACTTATGCTGCCAAGAACAGCCGCCGACCACCGCCAATCGGGTATCCCGATTCACAAAAAAACCCCAAATTGCGGCAACAACAAAGCCCAAATGAACTAAAAACCCCAAATCAAGCACTCACCTTCCAGTGCGAGGCAGGCTCGCTCGTGTTCAACAGTGGTTAACGCGATGGCTGGTGGCGGCTTGCAGAGCAGTGAAGTGGGGGATGAAAGCAAAAAATCATTCGCTTGCTGGTTGGCCATTGATGGAGGCGCCGACAGCAACATCTGGCATGTGCGGCTTCAATGGAAGTGCCAAATCTGGCTTTGGTGACAACTATGACTATTGATTTTTCTGCCTGGTGCGAGGGAGCCTTTGGAATGAGAAGAAAATGAGAGAGAAAGAGATGAACGAGAGAGAGAGAGAATGTGCAGGAGATATTAGGGAAGAAAAAGGAAATGTGTTATTTTTTTTATAAAATAGTCACGTGTACAGCACGTGATCAGTTTCTGTTAGAGGGAGTTAACGGAAGCTGGTGATAGGGGTCAATTTCACGGATTTACAAACCCCAGGGGTCATTAACACAAAATCAAAACCCCAGGGGGTCATTTTGCAACGAACCTAAACCCCAGGGGGTGTTTTTGCATTTTGGCCTAAAATCTTTTAGTATCTGGGCTTTGGACCCGAATACAAGACATGTTTTGGACCCGAATACAAAGAGGTTATTTTGCTGGACTTGTTTTGTTTGGGCCGTGAAAAATAAGCGCCTATGTTTAGACTCATCTTTCTGTGTTCTAAAGATCGCTGTAGACAACTTATGTGTCCAGTTGCGTTGTTTCAGCTTTTGTTTTCTTTGTTGTTGTTTTGTTACCTTTTTTTTTTTTGATAATTTTTGTTTTGTTACTTTTGTATCATCCGAACCCCGTCTCATACATATATCATGTTTCATATAGAGTTGGGTTTCATGTAGAGTTGTTTAAAAATGTGGGGTTTAATTTAATATAATTTCACTAAAATGGTAATTATAAAAAAAGGTATACAAAGGTACAGTAATACGAGCATAAAAGGCTTTCGTCGAGCTGGTGATCCTATTCCTCGTTTTTTTCTCCACACGAGAGGGAGAGAGAGAGAGCGCGCGCACGCGCGAGAGAGAGAGGGAGACTGGCGAAGGAGAAGAAGAAGAAACAAACCTACGTCGTTGCATCCACTCGTCCACCACATCAGGTAATACACTGTTCCAAACCCTAGCCTAGCCCTAGCCCTAACCCTAATTGTTGTTCTCGTCTAATCGAATTCAACGATTAATGGATTTATGAGATCTATATATTCTTCAAATGTTTTTCGAATTCTATAATCTTAAAGCAAGGTAATCAATTAGTTTTGTAATCCATTCTCTGTCAGCTAGTCCATAATCTCTTTGATTCTTTATATTTATTTGATTTTTTTTGTTTGCGATAAATTAGAGTCTTTTTGTCCTCGTTGGAAATTAATAAATTATTGATACACACACAAAAAATAAAGGAATAGTCTTTGCAATGTGTCTCAGGGCTTAATGATTCATTGCTAGTGGTTCTATCACGCATACCTTGTGCATCTTGTTTTTCTGAGCAATCTGCGTTGGCAATTTATATGATCTCTTCCTTGGTGCAGTTTATTTCCTGAGGACATGGTTTCCTTGACAGCTATTCTTCAGGAACAAGTGCAAGTCCCTTCTTTTTTCTCCAGAAAAAGGCTGAAGGTTTTGGATTTTGAATGCCAAGATCAAGATTCACAGTTATGTGTAGGAAATTATGCTGACACTGCCTCGTCGATGCAGCCTACTGAGGAAGGGCGCTCTTCTCATAGGTATTATATAAATTGCGTGATGACTCCGTTTTTGTACCAATATTTCTGTTTTTTATGTATTTGATCCATTTATTATTATTGTTCTGACAAAGCTTCTTCAGGTGTGCAGAAGTTGGTCATGTTTCTTCATCTTGCTGCAATTTTGATGAAAAACATGTTTCGAGTTCTGCAATGGAGATGAACTGTCAGTCGAATGGGAATGGCGGTGAAATTCCACAATCCTGTAATACCGGGGGGACTTCATACCAGGAGAAGAGTTACAATGTGTATGTACCACCTGCTTTTGTGAGTGGCTGGATGTACATTAACGAACAAGGACAAATGTGTGGTCCTTATATTCAGGAGCAGTTGTATGAAGGTTTGTCCACTGGTTTCTTGCCCAATGAGCTTCCTGTCTATCCCGTGGTAAACGGGGCATTAATAAACCCTGTACCATTGAAGTACTTCAAGCAGTTCCCTGACCATGTTGCCACTGGTTTTGCATATCTGAGTGTGGGCATCTCGAGCACAACCACTCCAACAAGTTTTAACTCTTGCCCAAGTGTTTATTCAGATTTGCAGTCGGTTTCCCAATTACCTGTCAACAGCAGTTATGGCTCAAATCAGCCGATGTTAAATCTTGATGCAGTTAATTCTATTACATCATGTCAGCTGCCGGTATTATTTTTTGTCTTCCCTATTTGTGGTTGTTGGAGCCATTCTGTTTTGTTTTTCCAAGAGCGGCATTTTGATTTGTGTTTTACCATATGAAGTACCTCTTAAAAAGATACCAGTCTAATTTTTTCCCCTCCAGTCAGGTGAAGAATCTTGTTGGTTGTATGAGGATGATGAGGGGAGGAAACATGGGCCACATTCTCTTTCAGAACTATATGCTTGGCATCGCTATGGCTATCTCCAGGATTCATTAATGGTAAACAATGTAATCAGAATATTATGATTGAAGTGGAATGTGTTCAGTGCAGTGGCCTTTGGGTTTTTATAACATGTCGTATTATTTCGTGTTGAATGGTTAATTAATTTAATCAGGCTTGTTTATGTATATGACTACACTTGTTTATGTATATCAATACCTGAAAAGTGAAATCAGTATTCTAGTTATATGTTATTAAGAGTAAAAAAATTCCAACTGTTGATGATGTGATTTATTGCAACTGAATGCTTCTTATGCCAATTTGTTTTAAGGCATGGATTATCTTCTAATACACAGCTCTATCTCTTGTCATTTTTCCTTTGAAGCCTGCCCTGCTACAATACTTTTGAAGGTTCAACAAGGTTGGAGATTCTTTTGGTGAAAGTACTTAAAAAAAAGAAAATTGTTATGCAATCGCCCAGACTATTGGGTAAAGAGCAAATACTAGACCTCTCTGCCCAATTTGAGCAACAAGCATTCCCCAACCCCCCTCCTTTTAACAAAAAGTTTATGTGCAGCTTAAATAATATATAATTCTACTAAAAGAGGGAGGGGGTTAAAATAAATTTCTGCTCAGCTTAAGTAGTAATATGGTTCTACTAAAAGAAGGGGGGGGAGAGATTTTAACAGGATAATATTTTGTCAACGATTTCTATATTGTGGTGAGTTATTGTTTGAATTTTTTTATTGATCGGATCTATTTTTTCATATCTGTTTTGTGATATAAGTTATCATCAATTCATCTCACTGTGGTACTCTGGTGATTTCATTCTGCAGATATATCATATTGAAAGTAAGTTTCGACCCTTTACATTGCTATATATTATGAATGCATGGAAAAGAGATGGACCTGAAACTGTCTCCACATCTGCTTCCAAAAGCAAAGAGACTGGCTCTTTGGTAAGCTTCATTTCTGAAATTTCTGAAGGAGTTTCTTCCCAACTGCACTCCGGCATTATGAAAGCAGCTCGTAGAACTGTGCTAGATGAAATAATCAGCAACATTATTGGAGAGTTTGTTACTACAAAGAAAGATCAAAGACATCTTAAACCTGAATCAGTTAATCATGCTGCCCAAACTTGCTCTTTAAATGGCACAACGGTAATGCAAACGATTGCTGAAGAAAAATTCTGATCATTCAATTTATATCTTGCCTGATAATTTAATATGTTTTCCTTTGACAGTCTGAAATTGCTGGGGAAATGAAGGATTCTGCTGCTCCTACTGCATGTGAGGCTGCATCTGGCATCTCTGTAGTTGACCACACTTGTATAAATAAAATCTCAACACAATCTCCTGTAAGCACTAAATCTGTTGGAAGCATTGAAAACTTTTGGGGATCCTGTGCAGTTGTTTGTGGAATGCTTTCTGATTATTGCATGCAAGTCATGTGGAATGCTGTCTTTTATGATACTGTAGCAGAGTATACATCTGCCTGGAGAAAGAGAAAAGTTTGGTCTGGTCACCTAAAATTTGAGAAACCTGGTGGTGAATTTAGGAACTGTGGCCAAAAGCCTGAAACACTACCTGATGAAGATGTAAGTTGTTAGCAAACTTGAGGTTCTTTTTCTTATTTTTTTCACTGCTTTTGTTGTATGTAAGTTGAATGTTTTTATTGGTTTTACAGTTACTGCGCTGGAAAGAATCTGTGTGCGATGTCGATTGCCCTCCTGGTTTTGAACCAGTGGAAATGGTTACAGATGGTCATGCCCAGTCATCATCGGCCCTTGGAGGAAATCCATCTGCAGAGAAAAGCCTGTCATCCACTGATCATAGATATGTAGACATGACATGTATCTTAGAATGTGTAGAAGATGAGCTTCATTTTTCTGCTAAGGTGTCTTTGGAGGAGTATCTTAAAAGTTTTGTTCAGGAGGAAGTGGTGAAATTATTTAACTCTATGGAGGATGACAAATTGAATAAGGTAACTTGGAAAATCTTGTTTTTCCTTTCATCAATTGAACCAGCTCCTGCATTTACAATTTTAGGTAGTGGTACACACACACACACACACACATACATACACACATATACATATATCCATAATGTTGAAGGAACATTCTATCGATGCAGAACACTGTTGATTCTCTCATTTGGTGCCCTCATATTAGAGAATATGGTTCTTCAGACACTCATGAGGAATCAAGGACTGGTGCAGACAAAACATCTGATGATTATCCGTCACAAGCAGCAAAACCCAACAGTCAATCTTTGTCTGAAAATCGTGTTTCTAATTTGTTGGCTAGTGCATTTAAGGATATCTGCACACATGATGATATGGTTGACAATGAAGAAATTAATGAGCCACCACCTCCTGGATTTGAGGATAGTCCTAAAACTGTGGTTCCAATGCGTATTTGTAAATTTCGACCCTCAAGGTCAGATGAGTGTATCCCTAAGATTGGAGGATATGTTGCAATGGCAATGTGCCGGCAGAAGTTGCATGACGATGTTCTTAGAGAATGGAAATCTTTGTTCATTAATGCTTCTCTTCACCAGTCTCTTATATCATATCGCGCTCCAAAGAAACCCCGTCAACCTGATGGCAACAAGGTACAAATTTTGTAATCTAAGCTTTTAATAAATTCTTCTATAAGACCAATTTTTAAATTCGTTATGACTACTCTTGTTTCTTCCCTCGCTGTGTGTGTTTGTTTGCCAGAAGTAAACAATATTTTGGAACTTCAAACTGATATTTATACTTGTTTTAGGAAGGAGAATTTGATTCAAGTAAAGATGGCGATTCTCCAACTTCACTAGGCAAGCACATTCATGGTCCTGGATTTTTGAAAGAGTCCCAAGTAAATGGTAAATATATGTATTACCGCAAGAAGAAGTTGTCACGGAAAAAGTTGGGACCTATTTCTCAGTCTCTGATTCCAGTTGATGCTTGGAGTACGGAGTCAATCTGCGGAAAAGTCTAGGAAACATGTTGCTGGCAACGTGTCTGAGACCGCAGAAGTTGAAACTGCTGCTGTGAGTTCTAAAAAGCTGGGGGCAAAATCAAATAAAATCCAGACTAAATTATCTGTTAACGCTAGGCCTTCACGAGTCGTTATTAAGAGCAGTTTGCCTGGTGACCGATCATCAGCCAAGAATGCAAGTGGTCAAAGAGGAATGAAAGTTGCACATACATTTCCAAGTATGTCACTTTATTGATTATTTAGTCTAAAGTTTTAGATGATTATGAATATTTCTGATATTAGCACTATTGATTATTTCTTCAGATAATGAGGTTGCAAAAGATGCTGTTAAGCCTAAGGTTGCAAAAGAAGCTGTTAAACCTAAGGTTGCAAAAGATGCTGTTAAACCGAAGGTTGCAAAAGATGCTGTTAAACCCAAGGTTGCTAAAGATGCTGTTAAACCCAAGGTTGCAAAAGATGCTGCTAAACCTAAGATTGCAAATGAAGCTGTTAAACCTAGCAGGGATAGAGTTTTGAACTTATCTAAGAATCTTAATGATGTTGAGAAGGTTGTTGATTGCAATGGGCATGATGTTGCAATGGAGAGAGAGTTTAGTGGTAATTGCTTCAAAAATTAATATGTTAAAGTGTTCAGGGTCTTTGTATTTTTTTAATTTTATTTATTTTTATCTCACCTGACTTTTATTTTATTTCTTTTCTTAGGACTTTTGTGCTATTTAATAATATATTTAGTATTTTATGCATAATTCTTAGTCATTTTATGGATTGCCTGTTTATGTTTACAGCAACTAAAGTATCAAAGATAAAAAGAAAGCATATAATGGATGGTGTGCTATCGTCACGTCCCACTAAGTTTTCAAAAGTAGCAAATAGTGCCTCCAAACAAGCAGCATGTGGACAGGTTGAAGTACAAAAGACCAATTCCAGTAAATCCAGGACATTAAAGCCCTGCCCTAGATCTGATGGTTGTGCTCGGTCATCAATTAATGGCTGGGAATGGCATAGATGGTCACTAAGTGCAAGCCCTGCTGAAAGAGCTCGTGTGAGGGGAGTTCAGTGTAAGTATTTTGGTTCTGAAGTGAATGCTTCTCAGTGGTCAAATGGTAAGGGTCTTTCGGCAAGGACAAACAGGGTGAAGCTACGCAATCTTCTTGCTGCTGCGGATGGTGCTGACCTTTTGAAAGCCACTCAATTAAAGGTGATTGAAGAATTAATTGTCTTGGTAATTTGATTTTACTGCCTTTGATCATTATAACATGCTTATTGTTTCTTGCCAGGCACGGAAGAAGCGCCTACGTTTCCAACAGAGCAAGATACATGATTGGGGTCTTGTTGCCCTGGAACCAATTGAGGCAGATGACTTTGTCATTGAATATGTTGGAGAACTAATTCGTCCCAGGGTAGATTTGACCTGATGTTTTCAGTTACCAATTGCTGTATTTATTCTGGAGAAGATCTTAAATTAGTCAATGGTTAACTTGAGTTTCTGGATTTTACAGATATCTGATATACGCGAACGTCAGTATGAGAAGACAGGAATTGGCAGCAGTTATCTTTTTAGACTTGATGATGGTTATGTGGTTAGTATAGCAACAATGATTCTGTGTTGAGATTTGGAAAACGTTTTGCTAGTATTTATGTCCATCTTTAGGGTACTTCATACAGCATGTGGTATCTGGAACTATTTTGCCAGTACGTGTCTAAGCTTTGAGCTTTTAAACTGTTGGCACCGGACCTTTTTGAAGTTTTATTGACATGAAAGTAATTGTCGAATTATGTTTAGAAATTTTAACTTACCTTCTTTGTTTATTTTTAGTGGAGATGATTTTTACATGTATATGTAACATTCTCTTTTATTATTTGATATTATTGTAAGGGGCTGGTGGGTCAGTACACTTTGTTGAATGATTTCTCTTTGAAATATGTGTAGGTTGATGCTACAAAGCGTGGTGGAATTGCTAGATTTATAAACCATTCTTGTGAGGTAGCTATGTTAAATATCAATGTGAATTTGTTTATCTAATAGAAATATGATTTCGTTGTCCTCATGTTTCACTTGTATGCTTTTCAGCCTAATTGCTACACCAAGGTTATTAGTGTTGAAGGACAAAAAAAGATTTTCATTTATGCAAAACGGCATATAGCTGCTGGTGAAGAAATTAGTTACAATTACAAGTTTCCTTTGGAGGAGAAAAAAATCCCCTGCAACTGCGGTTCTAGGAAGTATGATTTATGTATTTATTTTCTTTTTCCTACTTCGTCATTTTTTTATTGGTAAGTGACTCACGCACCCAATGGGGTTTGAACCCACAACCTCACCTCCACCTTGCTCTTACAAGGGGAGGAAGTGCCATTTGAGCTAGAGCTCATTGGCTTTACTTTGTGTCATTCTTGATGACTTTGGCTGCTATTAAGCAAGAGCACGTTAATATAAATTTCTTCAAACAGTAGGAATCTTACAAGGCTATAGATGCTGATTGTAGTGAGGCTTCAAAGAATCTAAAAGTTGTAGTTTCCATTGAGCTCTAGCTCAAATGACATTTCCTCTTGTAAGAAAAAGGTGGAGGGTGAGATCGTGAGTTCAAGACCCTCCGGGTGTGTGTAACTTACCAATAAAAAAGGGAAAGTTGTAGGTATTTGGGCGTACAACTCTAAGTATCAACATTTGTGCTACACTGTTAGTAAAATCTTTCTCTTTTGTTCAGGTGTCGTGGATCATTGAATTAGGAAGTTGTTCGACTTGCCAAGCCAGGTATGTTCTGTACATAATAGTTTCTTAAAGTGAGTTTTGTGCTAAGGTTCATATATATATTTTTAACTCTTTATCTGTTATTCAGTGCTTGTGTAGGCCATTCTCTTGGGTTTTGCTTCTCATATTGCTGAGTTGGCTATGATTTTTGCCTTAGGTATGCTATCATGGTCCTCAATTTGTAATCTTTTGAACTGCATCCTACTTCATTATGTACTGCATTCTATTCTAATCTTAGGCCCATATGTTGGAAAAGTGTAGTTCGGATAAATGTGTTTAGTAGTGAAGATACTACTTTTACCCCCCCATGTTTTGGTCTTGTGATGTGGATTGTATTTAGGCCTCTGGGGAATTCAATCCCTATAATGTGGTTGTATTTAGGCCATGCCCTGATTGGTGGCTGAATATATGATCACTGAAATTCCCTACTGCAGAGAATTTGCACTCTTGGTTGCATGTTATGTATCATGGCGTATGCTTTCCAGAGTCAGCTGGAATTTTATTGCTTGAATGGGCGCACAGAAAGTGCTACTGGTCATGTAGGCATCATGGCATATATTCTGGAGAGTCTGTTAGAATTTTATTGCTATTTTGGGTCATAGAAAATTCTTCTAGTGATGTTGACAAGTTGCTTGGGAAAATTTTGGGTGTGCTGACCCATGGTCCAAGTTCTCTGTTATATTTATATGAGCTTATAATGAAATTCTTATGACTTAAAATTTAGCGTTGAAGAACGAGATGAAAGTAAGAGATAAGAAAGCTACACTTGACTAATTGGTAAGTACAATAACCAAATAGATTGTGGCTATTTTGGACCTTGGATGAACCAGATTGTTCCATGTGAAATTTGGACTTGTTTTATGATTCAGGGCACTGTTTGGAGTAATGGTCGATGCAATGATTTCCAGTTGGTTTTTGTGCATTCAGTTGCATTTTCTTGTTTGGGATTCAATTTTGTCAATGCTTGTCCAGGAATTCCTTGCAATAATCTTTTATGTGAGTTAGAGAGATCTTTTATGTGAGTTAGAGAGATCTTTTAGGGGCAGATCAAATGTTACTTTCATTTATTGGCCTGAAAATTGTTCTGGCTGCCGAAGAGATTGTTGATATGTTATTTTTTTTAGTTGTGTTGATGTGCAAGAAATATTTTTTGGTGGTTACTCTTTTTAATTGAAAGTAAATGTGCATTTTAATTGGGCATGTACTTGGTTACTGTAGGTTGGCTCTCTTGGGAGGAGTTTAATTGGAGCCTGCTGTTGGTAGTTTAAAACTGTGCAAGATAATTGAGTTAGTGGCCAAGACTTTCGGCATGTTGATCATCACTTTGTGTTTCCAATCACCAGTTACTGTTTAATTGAAGTTGAATTTTATATGGCTTCCAATTTATATTATTTTGAGGAGTTTTTGTTGAAGTGTTAGCCTGCTGTTGGTAGTTTCAAACTAACAAGATAATTGAGTTGTGGCCAAGACTTTCGGCAGGGTTGATCATCAGTTGTATGTTTCCAATCACCACACTGGTTTAATTGAAGTTGAATTTTATATTCTTCCAATTTATATTATTTTGTATGAGATGTGTTGAAGTTACACCTGGTATAACTTCACACTAGTTACACCCTTTTTAGGCCGTAGATTTCTAAAAGATCTAAGGGTTAAAAGATGTCAAATACTTATGTCATTATTAAAAATTTATCCTGTCTTTTTTGAGAGAGAGAGAGCAAAAATCTTTTTATAGAGTAAAAAGAAGAAGAAGAACGCAAAGGAAAACATGGGGATTACAGGGCGTAAAAGCTAAAAAAAAAAAAAGAAACTTCATCAATTATGCCAAAATTCCAGAAAAAACGATAAAAAAGAACATGGTATTTTATTATGGTGAGAGAGAGATGCATACGATGCGGCAACAGTGGTGGAAACAAACCTCCAAAGGAGGGAGCAAGATGGCGATCAGTGTTTGAGTCTCGCAGAAGATTTCACAGCGATTTTCCATTTCATCTATTTATCCCAGGCTACCTTACTTCATGCTAAATTTATTGCCTCTCATATATCTTATCTTATGTGATTTCTTTTAAATAAAGCTCGCACTAAGCTCGTTTCCCACCAGCTCACTTAGGTATGATACAGACATGCAACAACATTCTTTTTATTCAGATTAAAGAGAAAAAGATATATATTTGAAGAACGCAAAGAAAACATGGCTAAAAATGGTCCTGGAAAAAAAAAAAAAGTTCTTACTGGAAAGAATATAATTCGTAAAAAACCAATAAAAAAAAAAGAACACACATTTGTGGGATTTGATTAAAGAGATCCCCAGATATATATTTGTCCCGAATTGTTCTGGCTAAAAATGATGTCCTGGAAAAGTTCTTACTGGAAAGAATATAATTCGTATCCAATACAGAACACACATTTGTGGGATTTGAGGGAGACTATTTGATACGCAGTCTTTAACTTCAATTCTTAACGAAAATACTCTGGGTGGATCAATGGCTCTACATTGAAAAAGATTTGTTTAGATAGGATTGTCTCACTTTAAACGTTTAGAGAGTTGTACCAATAAGGGACAAAAAGAGAGTAGAAAAATAATCACTAGAAAGGTAGCTGATGTGGCAAGCAATAAATTTATTATAATAGCATGGATATTCAACCCTTTTAAACCGTTGGATCTTTTAAAATCTACAGTCTACAAAAGGTGTCGTGAAGTTACACCAGGTGTAACTTGAACCCATCTCTTTTTGTACAATTTGTACCATTTTTTAAATATGTGTTTATATTTTGCATGTAAACGTTGTTCATTTATTAATAAATGATTCTATATTTTTACGGTTTTATCTTCTACTAAGAGGTTTGAGTTTGGGAATCAGCCTCTCCAAAATTAGGGGTAAGGCTGCCTACCAATCACCTCTCCCAGATCCCGCAAAAGCGGAGGACTTGTGTACTAGGTATGACCTTTATGTATATATACCTCTTACCACTATCAATCCTCTGTTACTCCATTATTTTTAAATCAGTTAGTTCCTTTTTTATAATATCTATGTTTGATCAGTGTCAGCACCCTATTGTTTGTCCACTATTCCATTTTTGTTGTCCCAAAATGCTTTTTCAGTTTCAAAAGTCTAGTGGTCATAAATTTACTGCTTCTCATTATATCCCTGCATTTTATTTTATTCAGTTTTAAATTCTCGAAAGTTTATAAGGGCAATTTTGAAAATGTGACGGAGGGAGTAGTATTTATTAAATTCATGACATTATAGTGGGCCGAGTCCAACATTGTCAGCGCAATGTGTTGTATATGATGTATGCAATAGTAAAGCCTTGCCACTTGTCCTGCTGTTGTTGCAATAGCACCGCATCACTCTTGCAGTAAGAGTGACACTGCTAAATACATCCCACCTTATAAGAATCTTAGTGGTTTGCACCTTGAGCAGCCAACTTGCAAACAATACCAAACATGTTTCATCTAGTGGCATTTTGAGATTATACAGCCACCTGCCTAATTTATAGTATTATCCTTTAAAAAAAAAAGTAAAATTTATTCTTGTTTTTGCTTGCCATCTAGACTTCCTACTTAAATGAAGTTGCGTACCCAACATCTGTTCTTGAATGAAATCCCCATAAATCCAATTGTGCTAGCTAGCCGATGATGTTAATTCTATAATTGGATTTGACCCCCCATCTCTTTTCCCCATGGATAAGATTCATCTTTTGATGACAGAAATTGGGTTTTATTGCTATTGGGCTTGTCAATTAGAAAATAAATGAACCATCTCTTGCATGAGTCGTTGGCATTGATTCAAGTGTTATGCTGTTTCAGGCTGCACAGCTAATTTGGCATCAAGAGAAGCTGGATGATGTGATTATGGTGATTGTTATGGTTTAGGCTTCTGCCTACTTTTTGAAGATGAAATACTGTCCCATGTGCATTCTTGTAGATAGCTGTGTTGCAGATGAGTTTCTCCCCTTAGAAACTGTAAATCAGTTTATTGTTTCTTTGCTTACATGACACTGGAATATCAATTTTTTTTTTTTGTACAAACATGCATTATTCTTTACTTTTCAATATACAAAATAAATTTATGTGACAAATGGTGGAATGATACCAAAGGTTTCTGTTGGATATTTGTAGTTACTAGTAAAAACTGTTATTTCCCTGTTACTCAAACTGTATCTCAAATTTACTCCTTGTGTGATAATGAAAATGAAAATATAAATAAATAAAGAGGATATCTGAGTACGCATCCCCCAATGTCCAATAGCTAATATAAATTATAGGAAGGGCTTTGACAAGCCACCAATTATTTCATATCTCTGATGGTCGGGTTTGCATTTTGAGCAGCTATCTTGATTCCTGGAATTAGTCACAATCTGTATCGTGGATGTGATTGAAGTTTTGCTTTTGTTGATGTGACTTCCTAATAATGAAAGCCCCTCAGTCCATTGCGATTTGTGAAAAAGTAGTCTGAATTTGGGAAAAAAGACAGAAAGTAGGGGACGTATGCTTCTTGCTGATAGCTTTGTGGATCTCATTTTATCTGGGATACTTGTTAGTAAAAAAGGAAAAGTGAAAAAAAAAAAAAAAAAAAAAAAAACCATTTTACTGTTATTGCCAGTTTGTTGGACTATGCTCATATTTATACCAGCTAATTTTATGGCTTAAAGTGAAAGTGAAATTGCAACAAATGAAGTGGAAAGGGATGGTTTGCTCATATTGCTTGCATTCCAAAACGAGTCATGATATGCTAGAGTTTTAACTCTTAACGGATTCATTTGGAGACAATAATGTAACTCCAATTCGCCAGTGGTGTTAGTGTGGTTAAATTAGTTATGCAACTCTAAACCGTTAGTTGGGGGTTAAGTTTAGTTAAGAGAAGCCACATGGGATATGTTTTGTCATGTGTTCTTTCTCAGCCGAATCTATAAAATTCTGTGTGAGTTCCCTGTCTTCCTTTATGTTGTTTCTCTTTTCATTAATTCTTATGGTTGCAGGAGTAGATCGACTAGGAACACCACCTTAGCTGCTGGGTGGAGGTCTGACTATCCTCTGGTATGTTTTCCTTCCCACCCTTTATCATCGCTGGTGCTTTAAAATTCTTGCGACTCCTAATTTTCTTGGAAGGTATTGGACCCACAAGATACTGACGGTTGATAAATGGTTAAATTAAAAAAAAAAAAAAAAAAAAAAGAGAACAAAAAAAGATTGGTCATTGTGGAGAGACATTGGACCCGCAAATGAGAATTTTTATTTATTTATTTATATTGGGAGGGGGGATTTGAGCCACCATCTAAATGTCATTGGCCACAAAGAAGAATCACTTGAACGATTATCCGGCTCATATTGCAGTCTAATTAAATAACTTGGCAACAATTCGCAACAATTTGGTAACTAGTGATGAGAAACACTAAACAACATAGCCATAAAAATCAGTATAACTATTTTAGTTGGTTGGCCTTACAGGTCCCAGAAGTTCAAAATACAAATTTGATGTGAATAGGAACTTGTGGTATAGTTTTGGGGCGTTACTGAAAATCTAATTGGTTGAACTATACCACAAGTTCCTATTCAAAAGTTCAACCAATCAAATTTTCAAAAGTAGTAACACGATTACGATGTCTCGTGCAATTCGAAGTGCATGTTGAAATATTTTGCAAGAAATTATATTATAACATATTTATAATACTTATTATGTGTTAACATTTGAGGAATTTATTTCAATTATATAATATCTCGTTAGAAAGAGGGAGGAGGGAGGGTTGATAACAAACGGTAATTAAAGTTGTAATTAAAAGATGATGGCAATTATTTTTTTGAAGGAAGGGAAAAAAAAGGGGAAAAATAAAATTTATGACATGACTAAATGAAAATATGATAAATCTAATAAATTAATTGAAATGAATTCTTATTAACTCACAATTTGGAGAGCATTAAATACAACAAATTTTTTTTTTCTTCTGCAAAATTAATTATTCATTCATAATTTTATTTGGGACTTTATTCATTTATTTATTTTTATTGAGAGCTAGGCCTTGAGCCGCCCTTGGTTATGTGCTTATTACTTCACTCATAATGATCATTAGCTAAGTTGATTTAGTAAAGACACAACTTATTTTCTTAAGAAATGTTTGGAACAATGGGTGATGGAGAGATGAAGGTTGTCGGAATATATTAAATTTTAAAATTAGTACATTTTGATCACCTTTTTATCTCATCTCCTCTCCTTCATCTCCCTTTGTCCAAAAATAAGGTTAGTTCTTTGTTCAAATTGGGCATATGAAATTGATGGTCATTTTCTTAAAGAAGTAACTCCGCATGTGTTTTGTTTTTGTTTTTTATTATCTTGTATTCACACAGCCGGTCCCAAGCCCGAATGAAGTCATTTTCTTAAAGAAGTAACTCCGCCTGTGTTTTTGTTTTTTATTATCTTGTATTCACACAGCCGGTCCCAAGCCCGGACGAAGGAGGAGGGTTTGTATTCATAATTACAAAAATAGATTCTAATAGGCTTTCGTTGATGTTAAACTAGAAGTAAACTAGATAAATTTTCTAGATGTAAGGCTTCATTAGTTGTATATAAACTATAAGTAAACCTAGATAAATTGCCTTATGACAAAAATGAGATCATTAAGGAGAATTGAATGTCTATGTAAAAGTGACATAAAAAAAATATTACTTTTTCTTCCCGTTAACATAGAATTAAGTTTGGTTTTTAAATTCAATAGATATCATTGTCTCCGAGTTATTTAGATTGGCTTTAGAGACTACCTTTTTGGTTCAAGATGAACTGTTGGTGTGTCTGTGATGCCTCAGATTGATATCGAATTAGTTGAGTATGTGTTGTGTTGGGAATGGATTGTCTTGTGCCTTGTATCTTGTCACTATTGGTTACAAAATTTCTCGCTTAAGATCTTCATCATCATGTGGTGCTAGATAAGTGTTGTATTGCAACTAATTCCAAGATGCTATGAGGCATGGTTTTGTTAAATTAATTGTAGTGGGACCAATCGTGGTTCTTTTAAATCAATTGCATTGAGACCAGTCGATGGGAGAAAGATACTATTTATTAGAGATATCGATATACACTGCACAACATAACTCTGTGGTTAATCATGGGTAATCTCTCTCTCTCTCTCTCTCTCTCTCTCTCTCTCTCTATATATATATATATATACCCAATAGGCTTATTGTAACCCTATGTAGCCTTTTAAGGCTTTATATGGTTGATGTAGGATGCCAGGTTGAAACACATTAATCTTTACTTCTACTCTCTATCTCTCTTCTTCTCTCTTACTTTCTCAATCCAATAAATAATTCTAACATGGTATTAGAACCAATCCTCATAGGGGTAGACACATGTCACAGGGCCCTTAAAGGCTTGAACTAGTTGTCGACCAAGCTAGTCTTCCCAGGGATAGACGTGCCCCTTGAACCAATTGTCGACTAACCACTGATGATGTTGCCCAAAGTCGATGACTTCATTCGGTCTCAAGTACAACAATCATCCAACCATAGTACTCATCCTTTGGTTTCACATCTTGCATTCCAAACTCAAGGTATTTTTAAGCATCCATCTTGATTTTGAGGAGGATATTAGAGATTATCATTCTAGATTTAATGTACATGTACAACTTTTACTATTGCACATCGTATCTTGTACTACATCCTAGGGTTCATGGGTGGATCCACACATATGCTTGGGGTCATGGACCCTCAAATATTTGAGTTTGTACAACGGTTCTCTTAAAAAAAGAATTGGCCAATTGGCCTAGTAGTTATAAAGACAATAATGTATTTTTTTCTCACTTTAGTTTTTTATTGTAAAATTTGCACTTGCATCTGTTAAATTTTTGGATCATTCATGCATTTGAAGACTTCATTGTTCCATTGATTTATTTATTTTTACTATGAAGATTGTAAAAAGATGAATTTTGTTCTATTAAAGATCGACATTAAGTATAATTTTGATAGGATATACTAAGTTTTTTGTTTGTTACATGTCTAATGTCAAACTAGACAACTTTTATATATTCATTATAGTTAAAAAAAAAAAAAAATGATAAGTTCTCATAAAAAATTATGTAGTATATAACTTAATATATATGTCAAAGTTGATAATTTTGTTTGTGTGTGTCAATATATAAAATATGGGGTGGGGAGGGTTTCTCTTGACTAATATAGAGTATCACAACTTCCCTCCCCCCCAAACAAAAATTCTTGACTCCGCTTCTACACAATAATTCCATATAATAAAAATGTAACCTTTTAAAGCTTTTTTGCTGTGGTCGTAAGCAGTTAAGATGAACTATGTTAATCTTTGCTCTCGCTTTCTATTTCTCCCTCACTTTCTCAATCCAAGAAGCAATTCTAATACTATTCCTTCTTCCTTTTGAAGGCAAAGATAGGTCAAATGAAGCCTCCTCCACCCAATTGGCTCAAGCTAGCTTTTAATTTCAAACAAATAGCTAGAGCTGTAGCTAGTGGTGGAAATGGGTCGAGTTTTGTGGGTTTTCCGACCTAACTTGACCTGTAATAATTAGGGGTGGGCAAATATCCATGAGACCCGACCCGCCCGACAAAACCGTCGGACCCGAGCACCTGCCTGCGAGACCATTAATGGACGGATACGGATTCTATTTTATTTTTTATTTGGGTTTCGGGTGGGCCGCGGGTTTTATGATTTTGATTGGGTATCCATCCGACCCGCTTGACCATTAATTATACATATATTAAAAAAAAAAAAACCTAACCCTAACCTAATTTTATTTCCCTCAATCTCCTTTTCTCTCTCTCTCTCTCTCACGTTCCCTTTCTCTCACCCTCAGGCGGCCACAACTCCACTCCGAACCACCTAACGGTCTCTCTCTCTCACCCTTAGGCCTCCACATCTCTGCACCTCGATTTGATCTCACTCTTAGATCTGCCGCCGTCGAAGTCCCACAACCACACCGCTAGATCTCCCTCGCCTCATTAAGATCTCTCTTGCCTCACCTCCCCTGAGTCCCCTCAAATCCCCCTCACTCTTTCTCAGATCATTTTGTGATTTTTTTTTTGCCATGATTTTTGCATTGTGATTTTTTTGCTGTGATCTTTTGATGGGTATTGCTGTGTTTGTGGCTTTGTTTTGTTTTGATTTGGTTTTGCTGTGATGGTGTATTTTGATTTGGTTTTGCCATGATGTGTATTTTGATTTGGTTTTGTTGTGACTTTGATGGTGTATGTTGTGTTTGTGTTTATGTTTATGTTTGTGTATGGTATACCCGATCACCCCGATCCGACTACCTCTATGGATGGTCAATGGATATCATCTCTTCAAACCCGACTCAGTCGGGTAGGGTGATAAATTTTCCCCAAACCCGACCCTCCCGACCTGTGCTCACCCCTAGTAATAATAAGGGTTTGAGATTTTTAAATGTTTTCACATTTTAAAACTCGTTAGGGTTTGAGTTTAACACTTTAGGGACCTAACCTAACCCAATTTAATTATTAATTCAAGTTACTAAAATACCTATATTTTAAATTTTCTTTAAACAAAATGTAAGGTTTCTATGATAAAGTTAGGCATGTATCTCTTTCTCTCTTAAAATATCACTTAATTTAGTGTAAATGTTCTTATTAACGCTTAAATTTTGTTAAATAGTATATTAGATATTTAATTTAGGTTAACTCAACTTGACCAAACTCGTTTTTTTGATATAGACTAGACTCGTTTGATCAAACTCATGATAAGATAAATTTATTTATTTGTTTTGTTTTATTTTTATTTGGTTAATTGTTGGTTTACTCCGAGGTGAGGATATTTGATTAACTTGACTTTTTGGGGTATAAGCATAGATGTAGTCAACACTTACCATAAATCATTACAAAAAAAACTACGTCCTTACTTATAAATTTTTTTTGAGTATATTCGATAATCCTTCACCGTTCATATAGAAAATAGAACTTACTAATGTTAGAACTTGAAACAAAATTTATAATGTTAATATTATAATCGATGTTTTAGAAATGGTCATTTCATTCTTTTTTTAATTTCCAATTTTTCTATTTTAAGCTTTTATCCGTTTATTCTTATTGGTAATGACTAACCAGCTCTCGAAATCTCAGCCCTTACCCTTACCATAAACCTTCCCCTCTACTTTTCCTCCTTCCCCTTCCATCCCAAACACACTAAAATTTTCAGAAGTAGGCTTTTCGGTTTTCTTTTACGAGCATAGTACATTAAATACAATTTTGTATAATTTGTAGGAACATGAGAAAAAATTTAGGCTAAAATGCATTGTTAGTCCTTAAAGTTTGTTCACTGAGCGCATTAGTCCTTGAAGTTTGAAATAAACGCTATTGGTCCCTAAAGTTTCAAAAGTGAGTGATATTGGTCATTCCATCCAATTCCATTAGATTACTTGCCTACGTGGTTAACGGAATGATGATGTAGCATATTTTAAATGATGTGTCATATTATTTTTTAATTAGAGAATGACACTTAAGCGAATAGATCTGATCATTAAAAAAAAAAAAAAAAACCATTTAATTGACCCACCCACCAAATTGATTCAAACAAAAACAAATCAATTTCCCCAACCTGAAGGTGCTGCAATCTTATCATTCATGAGTTAAAGAATTTCTCCCAACAAAAATATAATTGAAATTTATACCTTATAATTTTGTATAACAAACTCAAGAAAGTGCATTAACCAAACCATTGCAAGGACAGTGACCTCTGCCTTCACCAAGCACGTGTCCATCACCAGAAAACCCATGTTCGTCAAATTGAAATAACTGAGTGAAATGAATCTCAACCAACCAAGCTCTGGGCTTAAGGCACTGAACCAGGGGCTAATTGCAAGAGTAATAAAAGAAATATCTTAACTAATTTTTGGAACCCCATTTATGGTTGTGCTGTGTGCGTGTGGTTTTATACCACATCTTAACACCCATCTCTTGTTACAAAAGCTCTTCTTACAAAATTTGATGGTACCGCCTGATGATGTATTGGTTTATCAAAGCTTAAAAAAAATAAAAAAAAAAAAAAAAAAAAAAAAAAAAAAAAAAAAATTAAAAACCTAACATTTAGCTTTACGTTAATAATGCCTGCTATACATTTGGTGTAGGATGTGCAACGTGAAGTCCTCAATATTTTCAAACCAGGAGGAATATGGTGCGGTCGACGGTGGAGTAACTTCAAGTTAGGGGTTGTTCACGACACAACACCTTCAGATTGGGGAAGTTGATTTGTTTTTGTTTGAACTAGGTTGGTGGGTGGGTCAATTAAATGGGTTTTTTTATGATCCGGATCTATATGTTTAAAAGTGTCATTTTTTAATTAGAAAATAATATGACACATCATTTAAAATATATTATATCAACATTCCGTTAGCCACGTAGGCAAGTAAACTAACGGAATTAGATGGGAGGACCAATATCGCTCACTTTTGAAACTTTAGGGATCAATAACGCTCATTTTAAACTTCAGGGACCAATAGTGCTCAATGAGTAAACTTTAAAGACCAACAATGCATTTTTGCCAAAAATTTATAGTAGAGGCTAAATATAAATAATGATTCAAATTATTTTTCCACAAAAAATATAAATCTTAATGACTCCTTAATGTATATAAAAGGCTTGTTTTTGGTGTGGGTTGGATTCCCCATACAAATTAGATTAGGAATTAATTGATTTAATGACTCCTTAAATTCTTAATCTTTATGACTCCTTAAATTCTTTCACATTGTTTTATTTCCTTTCACATTCAGTTGTCAAGCTTATAGTTGATTTTCAAAATCAAAAGTAAATACGATACATTGTTAAGAAACATTATAAAAGTAGTATTGTTATCGTTTTGATTGAAAAATCAAGAATGATTGATATAAGAGACAAAATTTAAGGGCCGAAGTATAAAATTCATTTCTCGTTCCTTCTTTTTGAACATGTCTTTATTTGTATTATTAAAAAATTAGGACAATATTCATGCATGAGGACTGAGGACATAAAGTCCGATCCAAAAAGGGTGAAAAAAAAATCTTCATTCATGAGTTTTTTTCCTCTGTTTTTTTTTTGTAGGGGGAATGCATGAGGTCCACCACTATGAAACTCTTGTAGTGGGCCCATTGTGGCCTGATAAAACAAAACCGGGCTATTCTAAATGGGCCATATGTAACGGGCCAAGTTGAAGTCCTGCATGGGACTGGTGCTTCGGAATTGACTGTAATAACTAAAAAGTGCATCACATATTCACATCCACAATTTTGAAATACTTTTCCACTTTCACCAAAAATAAAAAAGAAAAGAAATACTTTTCCCCAGACACGTTTCCCTTCGCAGCTTTTCTCTACATGACCCTAACCAATTTCTCTTTTGCTTTTCCTTTTTCCACCTGAACACAAGGACAACAAACGCATTTTAATGTAAATAAGTTGAATAATTGGTCAAGATGATGATCCGAAAATGAGATGTCTCATATGTCCTAAATTTAGTATGCATATTAAAAAGTAACGAAAATATGTAATCTTACGCTCAGAATTTCAAAAACATTAATGTTATAAAAGTTATTTAACATTTCAAAAAGTTATATCAGCTATAATTTGATTGTAAACCATATATATATAATAAAAGGCTCTTTGGTCTTCACTTGTTCACGTGCATAAGGTTAGTGTATATATAATTGAAATAAAACTCTTTAAAATACCAACTTATTTATACATCAAAGATGACTGTATTAAGTGATTTTACAATTAGACAAATTAAAAACACAAAGATAAATTGAAAACTGTTAATTGAATTATATTTCCACTAATAAGTAATAACTCTATACACAAATAAAAAAGAAAAAAGAAAAAAAAAAGTCATCTTCTCAAAAAAAAAAAAAACATTTAAATAATTGTATGTGAATTATATTACTTATTGCAGTTATTATATATATATATATATATAATTTTTTTTTAATTTTAAAAAAAAAGAGAATTAAAAAATGCGCGTGAAGAAACTAATTCTAATCTTTTATACAATCGACTAATTTTATATTATGCAATTGTGGTAAAATAAATTACTGTACATAAATGTATTATGGAGTGAAAAAGAAAAAAGAATCTAAGATGTATCGTGTATATTAATATCAAAAGTATAGAGATTTATGATTAGCCCTTGAAGTGGGACAATGCTTAAATGAAAGAAAATGTGCAGGCGATTAGACTAGTGTGTGATTGCAATGGCATACTATTTGGATAGGTATGGACTTATTTATTTATTTTGAGTCCGGATAGGTATGGATTTATATTTCGGTGAAAAAGACAGCAAATACAGTTCTCAAGACTTTATTAAATATTAATCCTCATTCGGATTCGTGTCTTTTATGTAAGAATAATGTTGGTAGTGAAAATACAGGAAGGAAGAAAGGGCAGCACATGTAATGTAAAGAAGCATCATCATCATCTTTCACGGGTCCCACTCAAGCCCTTACAGGGGCCAGCCCACCACCACCCTCCTTAAAAGCTCTAACTTTAATGTAACGTGCTCTCTTTCCTATTTTCTCTACTCTCTATGGCTAATAATTCAATACCTTTTTTTCACTAACACAATGTGTTTTAGCTAAATTGACACTTATTTCTTTTATAATAATTAGTTAGAGGATAAGATAGTAGATTCAAGATACATCCTACAAGTGTAAACACCAAATTTGTTCTTTAGATAGATAAATTAAATAAATAATATAAAAACATTTGTTATCGGTTCGGATGAGTTTATTTATTAGATACAACTTTTTAAAGTTTCATTTTTTATGTATATTTTATTTTTACAGAATAATCAAAACAATGAAAATAAACTCATCCAAAATGGAGATTTAGAACATATTACACTAGGTTTTGTTTTTAAATGACAAAAGAAAAAAAAAAAAAAACCTTCTAAATAAAATGTTTTTAAAATTCTTAAATTGAAAATAGAAAATGATTTAAGAAAAAAACAATTTTTATGTTCTTTGAAAGAAATTTTAAAGCCTATTGTTTTGTCTTAAAATCCCAATTTTTTTTACACTTTGCTTATATACTCCTTTTAAAACTTAATAATTGCAATTTTCCCTTTATTTTTTTAAGCAGAATAGTGAATAAAATAAAATTAATCTAAGCACATCCTTAAAAAAAAAAAATCTTCAAATATATATGTAAAATGCATTAAATGTCATTTAGTGTATGAATAATTAATAAAATAAAAAACTAGTAGGCTTGTGTGTGTCTGTATCTCTCTCTAACAAGACACTGGGGTCACTTTCTTTTTTTTCTCTCCATCTCTATCACTTGATCTTTTTCTCTTTTGTCTTTCCTTGTCCTCTAATCAATAATTAATTAATATATCGATATCCTTTTTCTTTTTCTTTTTCTTTTTCTTTTTTTGTTTTTTAATTAATAGAGTACTATCATTAAATTGATTTTGATCGATCTTTCTCTCTTTTCTTTTCTTTGTTTCCCCTTTCTCTTTCTTGGCAGCAAAATCTAAATGGTGTCAGCTTCTGGTTAAGAAATGTGAGAATGGTTTCTTTTCCTTCTTGGGTTGTGTTAGTTAATGAACTTTCTAACTAACAACAAAACCCACTATTAACTGAACAACAACAACAAGCTGAAGAAGCTGAACCAGCTCACTCACTGTCACAGCTCTATAATACATGGGTTCTGAGCAGAATAGATTCCCTCAGCAAGAACGGGTAATGCCTATTTCTCTCTCTTGATTTTGGTGATTTCTTCATTCTTTGGGGGGTTTCATTTCATATCAGATCTGGGTTTTGCGTTTTGGATTTTTTCATTTTCCATTTGGGTTTGGGTTTTCCACTCAAAGCTCATGTTTTTGCATTCGCATGTACTTTCTAGCTCAGATCTGGCATTTGATTAATTACAAAAAAAAAAAAAAAAAAACTTACTTTATTAACTACCATGTAATTCTTTAACTTTACTAGTACTAGTTAAAGACAAAAAGAAAAAAAAGGAAAAAAAAAAGAAAGTATAGTTTACCCAGAGAGTTTCAGGCCCTGGATTACAGTTTGAAAGGGTTTACCTTTGGTAATTTTAGTTTACCAGAAAAATGAATGCATCAGTTTCTTAGAATTAGCTGTCAGATCTGATGGAAACTCTTTTGGGGTTTGACCCACTAATCTATCATGTACTGAAAGAGTGAAGATCACGCCAAATTTGTTTAATTTTGTTTTGTTTTGTTTTATTAACTTTGTTTGTCAACGTCTAACATTATTTTTAGGCTTTTCTTTGAGTTGGATCTCCAAATCATACAGCTGACCCAATTGTGAACACCAAATTTTAGGGTTTTTTTTTTCATCCCTAAAATCTTTGATTGAAAAAATTACCCATTAATAAGTATGACATTTTTTGTTTGATTTGGTTCTTTTTTAATTTTGGTATCAATATCCCTTTCAGCTTGATAACATTTTGTATTGTAGCAGATTATTGTGAAGTTAGTGAAAATTGTTCATTCATTTCAATTCTTTTAATGTTCTAAATATTTCCTTTATTCCGTATATGGCTTCATATACATGATCGTGCATGCAAAACACATGAACTCTGCGGATGGTCTGAATGAACAGAGATTTAATGAATCGAGTTACCTGGGCAATTTTTTGGGCCGAATATGAACTTTTTTGTTGAAAATGTAGTATATGTGTAAACACAATTCCTGCAGAAACACACAATAAGACAAAAGGCTTTCCCAACTTAGAAATGTTAAATGAAATATGATGCTTAATTGTCTTGACAGCGAAAGAGATGGGGAGGATGTTGGGGTGCATTGTCTTGTTTTGGTACGCAGAAAGGTGGAAGGCGTATTGTACCTGCATCTCGGATGCCCGAGGGAAATGCAGCTGCAACCCAGCAAAATGGACCTCAAGCAGCTGGGATGACCAATCAAGCTACCGCACTAGCTCCATCTCTTCTTGCCCCGCCTTCATCACCAGCATCCTTTACGCATTCTGCGCTCCCTTCAACAGCTCAATCACCCAGCTCTTTCTTGTCAGTATCTGCTAACTCACCTGGAGGTCCTTCATCCGCAATGTTTGCCACTGGGCCATATGCCCATGAAACACAACTCGTTTCTCCTCCGGTTTTTTCAACCTTTACAACCGAGCCATCTACTGCTCCTCTCACTCCCCCACCAGAGTTGGCTCACCTTACTACACCCTCTTCCCCAGATGTGCCTTATGCTCAGTACCTCTCATCTTCAATGGAACTCAAAGGCACTAACAAGACCAATTACATTGCTGCAAACGATCTTCAAGCAACATATTCACTTTATCCTGGAAGTCCAGCCAGTACTCTCAGATCACCAGTTTCAAGGACTTCAGGTGACTGTTTATCATCATCTTTTCCTGATCGGGAATATACCGGACAATGGGATCCTTCAATTTCTCCCCAAAATGGGAAATATCCAAGGAGTGGTTCTGGCAGGCTATTTGGGCATGACACAACCAGTGCCTCCATGGTGTCTCAAGATTCTAATTTCTTCTGCCCTGCTACATTTGCTCAATTCTATCTGGATCATAATCCACCATTTCCTCATACTGGTGGGAGGTTAAGTGTGTCCAAGGATTCAGATGTTTATCCTTCTGGTGGAAGTGGACATCAGAACAGGCACAATAAGAGCCCCAAGCAAGATGTAGAAGAACTAGAAGCTTACAGAGCATCCTTTGGGTTCAGCGCAGATGAAATTATCACTACCACTCAATACGTGGAGATTTCTGACGATGTAATGCAGGATTCATTTACCATGAATCCTTTTACCACTAATAAACTACCCATGGAAGAAAATACAGAACCTGCATCAGTGATTGAAGGATTGAAAGCTCAGAAAACACAAACAAACTTGCTAAGTCAAAAAAGCCTTGATGAGGGTGTACGCTGTGATGTGCCGGTGTTATATAATGGCCATGAAGGTGAGCTGTCATTGCTTGATTTAAAACTGCACTATTGCTATATTGGTTGTCAAGAACAGCTGAGCTGGTCAACCTTATTCTGTCATATTCTGTTATTATGTTTACCTAGCTTTATGGTTTCTCAGAAATCAACTGGAGCATACTGTTTTATGCTGTTATTATGTTTACCTATCTTTATTTCTCATGAGTTAGACTTCATGCAAGTAATACTTAGCATATTGGTAAATCTTCTCTGTAAATAATGAACTTAATTATAATACTCCATCAAATCCACATAGAGAAGTCAAAATTCTGTAGAGGCAACAATTAATGCCATATCTGTCCAACTTTTGTCCCCTTTCCATTGTTGCTGTCCAGTCATTTTAACTATATCTGCTTGGGGGAAGGAGGGGGTTTAAAAAGTGCCTGAAATTATTAAATTGAAGGAAAATTTGTGTAATTGAGAGAAAATTCTCGAGGCTTTTTGTGTGTGAGGGAAAAGGGGGAGTGGGGGGTGGGGTACAGTTTTTGTCATGGAGGGAGCTGTACCTTGCCTTGAACTTTATTGAGGCAATGTATGTTCTAAATAACTCTTTGATTGCACTTATACAGCATGTAAGTCTCTCTCCTCGTAAGGTGTCTTTAGCTCATTAGGATAAGTTTGTGCTCCATCTTATCATAAGATCCTTTCCTCTTCTTCCACCTGCGGGCAATAATGTTCCTTTCATGTATACTCAGGTAATAAATCATGGAGACAACCTGGCAATCTCTCCGGATCAAGTACGCCTGGTAATCTGACCGATGAAGAGGACATATATTCAAAGATGGAGTTATCCAGAAAAAGCAGCAGAAAATACCAGCTGGGTTTGTCTTGCTCTGATGCGGAAATTGACTATAGGCGAGGAAGAAGCTTAAGAGAAGGCAGAGGAGATTATGCATGGCATAACTAAGAATCAGTTCTCAAAATAGGTTGTCAGTTGTTTCCGATGTGAATTAGTTTGCAGGTTTCTTTTGTCATACACTTTTGTTTGGGGTTCTCTGTGATAGATGGAATGATCTAACCTTGATCTAACCTGTTCTCTCTCTCTCAGGTGTGTGACGTGATCTTTCTGATTGATGAATGTATCTCTCTATGTTCCTATTTCCTGCTAAGTTACATAGGTGGTGCATCTAATTATATGTATTTGATGGATGCAACTGCTTTAAGTCATTTATACTATGAACAACTATTGCAACATCAGTGTAGCTGATGTTCTGGAGTATTTTCTGTACTATCTTTGGGAGCTGTGACGGTCCTAATTGTGAAAATCTTTTTTTCTTTTTTCTTTTTTTAATCACATGGGAGTCTTTATCTATTATCATGATCATCATGTAAATGTACTTTTGGTTGGTAGATAGTAAAAGGAAGGCCAAAGATAAGGTTGGAGAAAGGGTCGGAATTTGAAGTCAGTTGTTGTGGGGGTTCACCCTAACTAGCCATTTGGTTCGGATAATCTTTTGGGATTGAGAGACTTTCCGAGCATATAGCTCGAGGGACCAAACTTCTTTTGGAAGGTGATTTTCCTTCTAAAATGGTGGGTTTATACATTCCTTTGGAAGGTTCTATTATTATTTTTCAAGTGATTTATAACTTTTTTCTAATAAAATGTCTCTCCTCTATTGCCAAGTGTTTATGTTATGTATTCATTTTATAACTTTTTTCTAATTAAATGGCTCTCTTCTATTGCCAAGTGTTTATGTTATGTATTCATTTTTTTAATATTATGATTATATTAACTTATAAGGATTAATTTTTTGCTTTGATTTTTATTTCCTATTTGGAATTGTTTTTGTTTTTTAAGAAAACAAAATAGTTTTGATTGACGAAGCATATGATGTGTTGATAATAAATAAAGAATTTGAAATAATTATTTTTTACCATTATTTTAAGAGATGCGACTTAATTAATGGCTCATATTAATTTTTTTATTATGTATTTGTAGGAAGGCCCATAAATGTTATGAGTAATTCACTTAGTATATATATATATATAAGCAATACGTATTTTTTATTTTTTTGGAGGAAATATAAGCAATACATTTAATATTTCTTGGAAATAAGTCAAATATAGGGATTTTACCTTCTTCAAAATAAAATCAAACATGAGCAAGCTATAATTCCGGGTATCTTAATTCTTAAGACACCACTTTCTCCTCAAGACACCACTTTCTCGGGCATCTGGATGTGGTATATTAAATCCCCCAAACCAGGGGGGTTTACTATTATTAGAGAAAAGGAAAAAAGAAAGAAAAAAAAGTGAACTTGGTAAATCAATAAATCACATATTTTTATCTTAATTTTAAGAGGAAAGTACATTTTACCCACTTGTGGTTTGGAATGATTATTTGTTGTCCTATAGTTTGAAAATTAATATTTTACCCACTTGTAGTTCACTCCGTTAAACTTCTATAACCCACCTAGTGTTACCGTTAAAAAAAACATAATGCAACATAATAAAACATATTTGAGAATCAAATCCCTTTATTTATTTTTTCATGATACTTATGTAAGAAACAAAAATTATTTGAGACTATGAAAAAAAAAAGTTTTGAGGCTAAAATCCCCTCCCCTCCCCTCCTCAGCCCAAGCCCAACTCTCCCTCTCTTCTGCTCATTTCTTTCTCTCTCACACTCGATATCTATCTCTCTTTTTTATGTTCCTTTATCTCTCTCTCGCATCTGATCTCTTCACTTTTTCTCTTTCTAACTCTTAGAGCTTGGACCCATCTCAATCCGTTGTTAGTGTGTTTGTTTCATGGGTTCTATAGATGTGGTGTGTGGCTTCCATGATTGCGGTGTGTGAGTTTGGTTTTGTGTGTGGGGATGAAGGGATGAGTTTGGTGTTTTGTGAGGTTTTGCACATTGGCTGTGGGGAACAAGATAGCTGATGGTTTTGTGAGGTTTTGTAAGTATTTATATTTTCAGCCTTAAATTCTTCTGTTCCTTGTGCGTCTATGGGAAATCTGATATGAAGCAAAGTATCTCAAACAACCAGGAGAAACGGGAGGATTCTGTATATGTACTTAAATTAGAGGCTAACTATCAACTATAACTAAATTAGCAAATAATAAAAGAATGAATAAATTGATGGCCATGGACAGGATCAAGACAGAGATTCCTAATGGATAATGGACACAAGGATCAAAGTTTGTGAATTAATATGCCATCTGATATTGTTTATGAGGTTTGAAACAAAAGAAAAAAAAAGAGAGAAAGAAACAGGGTAAAGACAGAGGAGATGAAGGAGAGAGAAATAAATATATTGTTGAAAAAGACATCTTTAGCCTTGTCTTTAAGGGTAAATTGTAACGGAAACTAATATATCTAACCTCAGGTGTTGATAAAGTGATCACTTTAAAATCACAGGTTGGTAAAATGTAATTAACCCAAACCACAGGTGGGTAAAGCGTAGTTATCCCTAATTTTAAACAAAAAATTTAATTACTTCAATACTTCCCCTACTTCTAGTTGATTATTCAACTCGTTGCTTTCAAAATCATTAGTAAGTTTCTTAATTAAAAGTAAAAGGAATCCTCCTAGCCTATAATTAGGACAATATGTAAGCCACAAATTTTTTTTTTCCCTGTTAAGGGGCATTTCTTTTTTTTCACTGAACGAGCTCAAGAGATAGTTTAGGCATGAATCTTAATATTAAAACAATCATTTTATTTGTTTGGCATGAAATTACTGTTTTGCATTCACATGAAAATATTTAATACTCGGATAGATCTCAAAGATATGCTTCCGTTACTTTGAATTGAGATTGAAACAATTATGAAACTATTGGGTAAACATTGAACTTAACAGAAGCGTTTCCTTATAGGTTATAGGCTTTTTTAACGAAATGAATTGGAAATCATCACAATAGCCTACAACTACAAGAATATCTTCCACCATCCAAGTGAAGAGAACTCGTCAATAATTGAAAATGGAGGATAATTAAAAATGCTATCATTCCCAACTTTCAGAATATGTCATACTAATGCTATCGTTGAAATATGCACAAAGATGGACAAAACAAGGGGCACATGCTTCCAAGGATCACATTTTTTTCATTTTCACGCCCATTCATAAAAGCGTTTGAAACAATCCTATTAAAATCAATATGACACATTGACAATACCGTGACTAAAGCCACCATAATACAGGTGCACAAATATTGCATGCTATTGAGGGACTCAAGCAACCTCTGGTTATGAGTTCATCTCAGTATGCTGATCCGATGATTTGTTTGAGTTATCCTGCTGCTCCACTTTGATGCTTGGCTCATCTATTGCCATCATATTTGATGCCTGAAAGTCACAAAAACTCTTGATTAATGCCTTTTGATAGTGACATAATAGTTAAGGGAGGTGTTACTCAAATGATTCTTTTACTATGTAAGAAAACTTCAACTTCAATAACTAAGTTGAATTATACTGGACACTTAAAAAGACAGAAAATTACACTCTTTTTAAGTTTTAACACAACAGAAGCGGAGGCTATAATCCATGTAAATCTTATTCTTTTATATAGTTAAAGAGGAGGAGGGGGGGAAGGGAAAAAAAGAAGAAAGAAAGTACAAGAAGACCTTATATAAGTGCCACTTGCCTCTTCTAGACAAGACTCCTATGAATGCCCACTGGATTGAAGCACACATCCAATGCTTTATAACCATAATTCCTTTTCTTCTTTAGCCCAAAAAAAAAAAATCCTTTTCTTTGAGAATCATATATATATATATAGGATGTGACATCCATTATTTACTTTCAAGGTTTAACAGCAGAGAGGTAAATTACCACTTAAAACTAAATGGAACATCAACCCAGAAAAGATAAAAGTTAATCTCTAGCTGCCTAACTAAGACATGTGATAGTAATTTTGGTGAGCAAAACTGATAACAGAATTGAACATACCGGATTTGTAGGTCCAGATTCAATATATTCTCTCTTTACTCGAGTTGGCAAAGGTTTACTGTACAATAGAAAAAGAAAAAAGCGTTAGCAACCTCAAGAAAACTAACACACACACACACACACACACACACACACATAGAGGAAGAGAGAGAGGGGAATTTGCATACCGGTCATCATCAGAATCCATGTCAGAATCAGGACCCCATCTACCATCTCCATCATCTTGACCTTCATCTTCCTGAATACAAAACATTTGTACTCATTAACTTAGAGTTATAGACACATTCTACCTGATGTATAATGGAATTTGGGCAATGACATAGGACTATATAAGCAATCTACTCGTATCCAATAATGGCAAAAAGAAGAATGATAGCCAAAAGAGCACATGAATCACAGTTAGATGTTCTAATTTACTTCTCTAGAAACGCACAATAATCTAGGTCCATTTCATTAAGCTAGCCAAAGTCCCTTTTTCAACCATAAAACTGGTCCATTGATCCTGAATGTGTTTACGTATAGTACAGTGTGCACAAGCATAATACTAACATTCCATGTATTTGCATAATCTTGAATTCTCCTATGCTTGGATTAGCCAAGTACGCTATAGCAGGTTTAAATTAGAATATGACAAAATCCAATGCATACGACTGTTAATAAAGAACCTTCAATCTTTCACAGATTTGATAAATCATTATTTGTTTCTGGATGTTGTCCATCTGTCACTTTGTCAACTTAAAGTTTGGACAAAAGAATTGAAGCAATAGAATTTGACCATAACCTATATCACAGCAACCCAATAAAGTGCAACCTGTTGCACATTCCTTTCCTGTTGCATGCTAAGCTAAGCCATAAAATGAGAGTGGCACAAAGTATGTGCCCTAAGCAACAAACTTCAAAAGGTGGCAAATTTTTTTGAAATGAGTGGCCATAATGAAGTACATTCTAGATGAGCTCAGTTAATCAAATAGTGTTTTGGATCCAAACATGAGGATATTTTTGGGATTCCATTCCTTTGATGCATATTTGTGCTAAAAGATAAGAAATTTCACAATTGTGCAGCAAAATTTCCAGCATCAAACATTCAACACAAGTTTGAAAGCACTTTGTACCCGTTTTCCACACATTATTTTCAAGTAGTTTCAACTCCTTTCCACATCAACTACTTGGACTAGTACACTTATTTCTAATCCAATATCCACAATGGTAGAATACACAATTAGAAGAACATAGAGAGTTACATAACTATTAATTCCAAGATTTAAGCTCTACAAAGTAGTTTTCATTTTTCTTTCCTTCCTTTTTGATCACTAATTCATAGAGAGAGAGAAATTAAGATTTTATTTAGTTTTTCTAGAAACATTGAATAAATGAAACAAGGATTTATCAGTTCAGTGTTCAAAATAGATATCCATTAGAGTGAAGGCAAAGAAGAAAAGAAGGAAGTCATATACCATGGCAATATAATGATAATAAGAGATGCAAAAACAAACCTCAGGAAGCTGTGTATCAGGTGGTCGCTCTTGGAACTGGACACTTGGTGCATGTTGCAGATCTGATAGATACTGAAGGAGTTTTGTTCTTATATCATCCAATAAGTGACGAGAATTCTTGTTTTCCATGTTACTTGGAGCTACATGAAGAGTATAGTCTGGACCAAAGTACTCATAATACTCATGTTGTGGCATCTTATCTTCAAGTTCAATCCCAAGTGCAACACCTGTCTGCTCAACAAATAATATGATAGTGTCTCTTAGAACCACATCAAAACCTTAAAGCAAGGACAAATGCAATACTTAGAAAATCAAGCTTTCAACATTTTTATACCAAACAAAGGCTTTATACAAAATAAGGAAGCATATCTTAGGTCCACAAATTTTGTAATTTTTCATTATACTTTCTAGTAAGCTCCTCAATTTCAGGATATTTGTAAATTACACTGCACATATTGATGTTTCTTAGTCAGTGTTGGTACAAGCGTTAAGCACATTTGCGCCTCTTGGAGAGCCTAGGCGCAAAGTGCAAAGCGCAAGCGCACACCTGATTGAAGTGAAGTGCACATTTCCATGCCATCCTGTGACATTGTCTGAAGTAATTGTTAAAAATGTTCATTATGCAGCAACCAATACTAAAAATACAACGTTAAGCTTCTTCAATCAATCACTTATAAAGGTTTATCTAAGGGACATTCAATAGTAGCATTGAAAATATAGAATACCTCATAGCACCAGCAACGAGCAACATTTCGTATTGTATAACCACCTCCTCCCACCAATAGAAGCGGAACATTGAAAGATCTGATAAATCTAACACACTCAGCGTGACCCTTTATCGATAGATTGAAACACCCTAATCTGTCACCAGACAAAGAGTCTGCACCACACTGTAGGACCACAGCACCAGGCCTGAAAACTTCCATCACTTTCCCCATTATTGGCTTAAACAATGACTGGTAGCTCTCATCATCAATACCATCATCAAGGGGTACATTAAGAGAATAATATTTCCCTTTTCCATATCCAATATCACGAATATCACCTGTACCAGGGAAATAGTCTCCAAATTTATGAAATGAAACAGTCATGACCCTATCAGTTGTGTAAAAAGCCTCCTCTACACCGTCGCCATGGTGGATATCAATGTCCACATACAAAACACGCTGCATTGATATGAGAATGCAAAGTTATATTCCTGACACTTTACAGCAAACAGCAGATAGTAATACATGCTAATAGAAAAATAAAAGTTTGTCATTTTCTATACAAATGAGAAAAGGGTTTTCAGCAAGCCAAAATCTTAGAGCAGAATTCAAGTTGCCATCTGAAAACTGTAAAACTAATGATGGTCACGATAATTATAAGGATTGGTGTCATTAATCAATGGCATTCACAAATGCTTACAAATTAACAATAATTTGTGCCAGATTCCATGAAACAACTTGCCACTAATCACATTAGTTCAAGAACTGCTTGAACTCATGACATTGGTCCGTCCAAGAACTGTTATCACACACCAACACCCAAATTCAAAAGCAACCATCAAACTTAAAAGTTTTGGTATTTTTATCATTTTAGACGGTATCCTAATAGAGAAGAAGAAGAAGAAGAATTTATTGGTAAGTTATGCACGCACCCGATCAGTAATAACTCACGAGCTCACCCTCCACCTTGCTCTTACAAGGGGAGGAGGTGTCAATTCATTCAACAACAAAAACAATAATGACATGAACTTTTTCCTTATGGATTATAAATTAAGTTCAATTCATTAAAGAATTAGTGCCAACTGCCAATGAGCTATAGTTCAAATGACATTTCCTCCTCCCACAAGAATGGGGTGGAAGGTGAGGTCACGTTTCAAGGCCCCATTGGGTGCATGTGTAAAGTACCGATAAGAAAAATACATTCAAGAATTGGTCCTATTCTCATGCATCAAAATAGACAATACAAATCAAGAAAATTTGACGAACCTCATGTACTTTGAGAAGCTCCAGAATTCCCAAGACTATATCATTCACATAGCAGAATCCAGAGGCCTCACACTTTTTGGCATGATGCAACCCACCAGCCCAGTTTATCGCAATATCACAACCTTCTTGATTCAATTTGAGAGCACCACCAACTGAACCCCCAGCATAAGTCTGACAAAATGCATATAGACCATCAAATACCGGGCAGTCTTCACCAACATTAAACCTCTTCAGCTGCCTCAGCTGATCTTGCTGCGTATCCGGAGTGATGCATCTCAGAAAGTTCACATAATCATCAGCATGGAACTTGCAAAGATCCCTATCTTTAGCGGGAGTGGGCTTCAAGACCTGCATATGTTGAAGCAATCCATAATGGGCCAACAGAGCATGTGTCATGCGAATCCTATGGGGTTTCATCGCGTGACCTTGTCCATAATAATAGTTTCCGACTTCCGGATCATAGAAATACGAAACTTTTCTCTTCACCCCGTCAGGCCCCGACGGAAGGGAATTGCCTCCGCTTTCCATAATGTAATCTGAAAACAAGTAAGCAAAGTTAATCAAGATATAATGCCGAAAGTGTAAATGCTTGGAAAGGCAAATAAATCAAAACCAAAACAATTTCCAACTCTCCAACTATTGTGGAGTTGAAATCTAATTGAAAAATAAATACACAAATTGATTTCAAAAGTCATTAGTAAGCAATGCGTTAAAGATACAAAACTGAGGCCTCCAACACCTAAAAAAAAAATCACATAGAAGGGTTGGATTTTCAGTGAAAGCACATAAGATTATTATTATTATTATTATTATTAAGTATGAGATAGCAGAATTTTTTTTTCATTCCAGGCATCATGATGTATAAAGAAAACAAAGAAAATGTTTACTAAGAAAATAAAATATTAATTAGATATTTGAATGGAAATGACATAATAATCTACTTCTAAAGAAAGGAAAAAAAAAAAATCAATAAAAAAAATTTTTTTTTTTTTTTTAAAAAGGTTAAAAAAGTGTGGCGGACAAGGATGAATCTAATCTGTGAATATATTCTAGAACGGCAAGCTAAAAGTAATTTGAAGAAGATGTGCAAAAAATTAAAGAGTAGAAGAAACTTACAACAAGATTTTGATATTCTGTAAAAGAAAACGTATCTACACGCACTGCACAGAGAGAAAGAATTGGTGTAGAAAGAAAGAGAGAGAGAGTACCTGCGGAGACACCGGAAAGAAGAGTCGAAGACTCTAGACGCTTAAGACCTCGACCGCCTCTTTCTGTTTCTCTTTTTTCTTTCTCTCTCTTTCTTTTTACTACGACTGTGTGTGAGATTACTATTTTGTTTTAGCAGCATCTCCACCAGTACTCTCTATTTTATCTTAACATGTAAAGAGTTCTCTACATGTAAAGAGTAATTTTTTCAACTCCACTCCAACAAACTCTCTATTTTATCTCTATTTTTATTAAAATAATATTTTTATTATTTTATCTTAACTTTTTTTTCTTTTTCTCTCCTCATTTCTCTTTTCTTCTTTGTTTCTTCCTTCCGGTGACAACCACCACTCCACCAAGCTGCAACCACCAAAACCCAACAACAACCACCACTCCACCAAGCTGCAAACAGCAAACCTAGCAACAACCACCAAAACCCAACAATAACCACCACTCCACCAAGCTGCAAACGGCAAACCCAGGCCGAGATCGGCAAACCCAAGCCCGTTTCCAACCACCACGCCACCAAGCCCGTTTCCAACCGGTAAACCCAAGCCTGTTTCCAAAATCAACAGAAAACCCAAGCCTGTTTCCAACCACCATGCCACCACGCCGTTAACCACCAGCCCAAGCCTTTTCCAAAATTTCCAAAATCAACAGAGAACCCAAGCCATCTATGGAGAATAGAGGGGAGAGTGGAGAGCACAGAGAAGGAAAAGAGAGAAAAAAATCGTGCAAAATGAAAAAAAAAAAAAAAAAAAAACTTAAAATGTTACAATCTATTGTAGCATTTTGGGAATTTGAAGAGCTCTTTGAAGAGCTGCTGGAGTATCAATTCTTCATTTTGCTCTCCACATGTGGAGATAAAGAGGCCGAATGAAGGACTGCTAGAGATGCTCTAATGACTAATAATGAGTAAGGACTTTATTTTTTATTTTTTTTTTCAAACGCTGTTATTTATAAATAATTACTAGCATTATTATGCATTTTGTCGTTGTTGTTGTTGAGAAATTAGCATTATACATTTATATGGATCAAATTCATTATTTAAGGTAATTTAATTTCTTAATTCTTCTTAGCATTGCGTTTTGATATTGCTTGCCAATGCCATCCATTATTTTGCAGTTTACACTACAAACCCCAAAAAAGAATGGACGGTCTTCATTGCATATTTGCATCATATCGGTTCATGTGCTTTGTGATTGGACAAAACCCTTATTTTATTTTAACTAAAAAAAAAGAAAAAAAGTACATTTATATTTAGAAAATGTTAAACTTAAAAAATCCATATATAATCAAATAAGTTACATACATTTTATATAAAAGAAAATCCTTTGGTACATGAATATGTATTTTTTTTATTAAAAAAAAAAAAAGTCCGAAACTGTTGGACTCTTTCCAAAAATAAAAAATGATCAATAACTGAAATAAGTTGGCACGACCTTACTTTTTTGGGTTTGGGCTGCATACAAATTTTGTGACACTAGATTTTGTTTACATAAATGGAGATTCAATCATTTCTTCTCATACCAACTCTTGTACAATAAATTATGACAAGCCTTTAAGAATAAACAAAAAGCTCCACTTTCTAGAATGAAAACAAATTTCAAATTCTTTTGAACCTGGTTAAAAATTGTAAAAATGTATACATTATGTTCCTATCTTACCTCCAGTTTAAATCTTGAAAGGGGAAACTTAATCACAAAGAATAATTCAATTTCCTTGAAATATTTAACTAGTTGGGTTGCATGCCAAAAAAACATACAAAGAGGTTAAATTACAACTACACTCTAAATTTGACATATTTTTTAATTTTCAATAAAATTTATTTTTATTTTTCTTTTTCTTTTTACACTGAGTCATTTAATTTTTCTATTTATGTTCATTGCAGAAAATTGATTTTTTTTTTTTTGTTTTTGGTTCCTAATTTTTTATTAAAATAATTACTTAAAATATAACAATATTTATTTATTATTATTATTTTTTTAAAATCATTGTGAACCAAGCACAACAAATAATAATAATAATAACAAAAACCATCTTGAACCATCTAATTCAACTATCAAATTATCAACATAAATAAATAAATGACACAATGTGAACATAAGAGCATTCGCATTAGCCTCACCATAATTTTAGTCAAATTGGCTATAAAACATCTACTTTTTCTATTTTAACAAATTTATTATTCACCTACACTATATTAGACTCTCAATTTATTTCTCAATTCTATTTTTATATCATTTTTTCTCTCTCTAAAAAAAATGATTCCTTCACCACATGGTAACAACTAACAAACAAACCAAAACCAAAACCAAACAACAACGTATCACCACTTTCCCCACCACACGGCAACAGACAAACCAAAACCAAATAACAAATCCAAAACCCACAACAACAAATCAGTTCTCAGCACCACAAAACCCAATTCCATTGCCGTCACCACAAAACCAGATCAAATCTCACCCATGACAACCCAAAACCAAATCATTTTTTTACTCCTTCTTCACAGACAAACCAAAACCCACAACAAAACCATATCAATTCTTCACACTTGAAACCCACAGCACCCCACAATCAAATCCACAGCACAAACCCATCAAACCTCAAGGGAGCCAAAATCACGACACAGACCACCAAATGGAAATTGAATTTGGAGAATGGAGAAGCTGGTGTGGGAGATTTTTGCGGGTTATAGCCATTATTTTTGCCAAAGTCATGGTTTACTTAATCTACCGTGAATGCTCTAGAGTGTTCTATTTAGAGCAAGACAAGGTACAGTGGCCAAAGCCAAAGACTTTCCAAGAAGAACAACGGGAATGAACCCATTTCGGTTTATTTTCTTGATTTTTTATTTGATTTGATTTGATGTCTTCTTCCTCTTTTCATTTGGATGCCAAAAAAACACAGAAGATAAAAAAATTAAAAAGATTATTTTTTTAATGCAATTTTTAGATTTTAAAGAATTGCTTTAATTTTTTTATATTCTACTTAATTGACATAGCATAATTAAATTAACATAACATATTTTGACTAGACCAACAAGCACATATGACATATGACTTGATTTAGAGGACATTTAACTTCCACATCTTAAATAAGCACGGACTAAAAGACAAAATTCAAAATACAATGTAACTTTAGAAATGAAAATCCAAATTGGGTTTTGTTAACCAGTGCCCTTAGGGCAATGGTTAAGGAGCATAAATGCTTACACTTTACGGGATAAAATCAAAATACCCTTAAAAGATTTTTGCTCTTCCTAAACTTAAATTAGATAATGTATTTTGATAATGTATTTTGCATAATTTTAAGTGAACAAAGTGAGCGTTTAAGACTTTAAGTTGCAACTTTCTCGAGGTCAATTCAACTAAACCTAGGAAACCCACGTTAGCCCCAAAAATTAAAAATTAAATTGTATAAAACTAATATATAGCCTCAATGCTGAAGCGTGAGCGTGTGCAACTGCTTCGCAAGTCAGTGAAACAGAAGCACCAAGAAAAACAAAATATAAATAATTTAGGGGAAACAACAAAAAGCTGAACAAGAAAAATCAAACGTGGGGAAAAAAAAGTAAACAAGAGCTTGTTCAAAAGGAATAACAATGGGGAGATAGGGATAGAGCGGAAGGTTGGTGAACCACTTATGGTCCCTGAAAGTGTGAATGCGAGAGAGAGTAGACTCGTGTGTTTCTGCTCTTTGATCAAGCCAAAAAACTGGCATCTGTATACTATAAAAGCTATACATTTTTTTTTCTTCTCAAATAATTACATTGTATCAATAAATAATCAGCACCAATGCTCTTCGACTGATAATAATAAAAGCAAAATTGAATAGGACAAGAATCAATTACGCATGTAACGATCAAACAACTTGATGTATAGGAATAACTTTGGACTGTTTGAACTTTGAACGTCCGAGGTCCAAGGCAATGAGCTAATTCCAGCTACAGCTTCATAAAAAGGGTCTTCACTCTTCACATCAAGCTATGTGAGCCTCCCATTGCCTATCTCACGGATGATCATTTCTTTTTGGCAAGTAAATCTGACAAATGCAAAAATGAGTTTACCTATTAATACCCACAGCCACACCCACAAAAGGGAAAGCAACAATGATATCCCAAGTGCCGCACATATACAAGCAATCACAATTGACAGTCATGTCTTTGGCACATAGCTAATACACATACAAGGACAGAAGACCAATCATTCACATCTAAGGGCAAACTGGCTATAGCATACTCTCTCATGCAAATTATACACTAGACCTAAATATATTTTAAAAAATGTGGTTAAGTTTTGATGAATTTCTTTTTGGCTAACGAGAGTGTCCAGAGCTCTTCGAGTCCGTGACAATTCCCTTAGATATATGTAGTCAGGTTCCACATACACTAGGTAATTACAGGGAGGAATCCCTTGAAAGTGACTCTAAGATGCTAGTTAGAGGATTCGAACCCAAGACCTCATGGATCTCATGAGACTTTAAGAATCATTAGGCCAACCCATTGAGGTTTGGTGAAGTTTTGTTATTTAACACACTATACTACAAAAATATAAAACTCATTCTTGGCCGAGATTGCAGCAATCAGGGTAAATATTTAACACTGCAATTACAGCTGTGATTATTAGTTTCCAGTTCATTATGCTGCCAAAGGCCTAAGCACAGGTTTCTATAATCATCTCATTTCATTTCTGAGACCTTTCCCAGAGCATCTCACACTGTGCAAGGAAGCAAAAGACAACTCGAGAGCTCTTCCACAACAATATTTTTAAAGAAGGAATCTACTGCTTATCACAGTCATCTTCTTGTCTTCTTCTGCTTGTCACAGTCATCTTCTTGTCTTCTTCTGCTTCAGGTCACAAGATGTCATTAGGGGAAGCTGGTGGAATGCCAGGTTTTGGAAGAAGAAGGCAAGAAGATGTCTTTTAAAAGTACAACTGCTAATATTATTGTCTACATGATAGTAGTAGGCACCATTTGCTACAGAGTATTATGTCTGGAGGATGGACTCACAGACATGCATTATCTCTCTCTTCTTTATAAGCTAATCCTAATCTTAACTATAGAGCCCCCCCTCTTCTTCCTTATTTTTTCTTTTTGTAAGTAAAAGAAAGGAATGCAACACAAGGACTTCCCAATAGATCACCCATCCTATTACTACCCACAATCCTAGAACCCATCCTTTATAAGCTCCAAGCATAATAGCTTTAATCCCATAATAGTGTGTGTGTGTGTGCATCTCGTGTGTATGTTAGTAAAAGACCCATAAAATAAAAATAAAAATAAACATGTTAGTAAAAGACCCATAAAAATAAAAATAAAAATAAACAAAAGAAGTTACACATGAGTGTGCATGCGCGCGCACACACAGTTAGTTATTGGAATGCATATTACACACGATTACATGCTACCAGAAACATACCTTCAAGGCTCAATATCTATTCAATACAAGACAACGGAAAGTGAGTTCCCGGAAGTTCATGTTGTAGGCCGTGTCATTGTCGATAAACCCCGTCCCACAGGAATAACTCCAGGAAAGCCTTCATCTGATCCATCCTCACCAGTAATTTCCTCACCAGCCTGAGCCCCAGCAACCCCAATGCACGAATATAAAGAATTCTCATCTACTTTCAACTGATCATAAGCAAGGTATACGTCCTCAATCTCAGCAGCTTCATATAGTGATGTAAGATCTTTGATGCATGATATGTCCTGAGCCAACATCGTCACAAAGGGCATAATTAATACAAAACATTGAACATAAAAAATTATAAGGAAACATCAAAATTCCTTGCAATAAAGGCAACTATAATTTATTTTTGCTTTCCACAGCAAAATATCTACTTGATATCTATCATCTATTTTATCTCAAGGATGAGAGATTGAACTTCAGATGTTCCCATTTTACCTTCCTTGGAACAGAAGAAGCTTGCAAGTGGGCTACTAATCCAAGCCAATAGGCATTTGACTTAATTTCAGCTTCATGTCTCATGAGAAGAGTCCGTTTTGCCTGCAAATGCAAAAGGTGCAAACTATTTTATTATTACAAGGAGAAACTGGCAAAAGAAGTTTATTTAAATAATTTTTTTGATAAAAAGCTTATTTAAATAGTAATGCTATCATAAGAAGCAACATGAGCAGTTCTGGTAGTAACTAACCCTATCCAACTCCCTTTGAGTAATCTTGTTGCTATGCAAACCTCTGAGAACATTCTTGCATGCCTCAACAGCTTTATGTACCTGAATATTAAGTAAACTCAAACTAAAGAAAAGGTTGAAATGACAGGAAAGCCATTTTATGCAACTATTGAAATTGAACGCGCACCTTCCCTGGAGTTGATGTTACCGATATTACATACCATCCAAGATTAAGCCTATCAAATAGGTTTAATTCGAATGATACATCATATGTCAGCCCAAGAGAATCCCTGACAGATGTAAAAAGCCTGTGCAAAGCACATGGAATATTTCACACTTCAGTAATGGAAACTAGAAAATTTAAACAATCAGAAGGTACTTGAGAAATAGCTACAAGCCATCACAGCTAATGCTAGATTAAATATATCACAGCTAGTGCTCCTGCTATGCAATTCCAAAGTTGGGAAAGCTATATTATCATTTTATGTAATTTATGGTAATCCAAAGGAAAACAAAAGTTTCAGAAAATCATATTCTAATCTGATGTTATTCTGATACATAAATGGAAATTTCAAGGGAAATGTACAGTTGTGCAGGAGAACTACCTAGAATTTATGACTTCAGCCAGCAAACCCATAGTGATGCCAAAGAAAAGTGGATGACCACGAAGGTTTTTTTGCAGATCATTCTCCACATCCTTCCCCTCCATGTGCAGTTCTTCAGATTTTGGCTGTGCAACTGCAAAAGGGATTACCCAGCAATGACACATCAATTGCCAATTCTGGATCACATTTTATACCTAGTTCTAGATATGATGCAATAACTCACCATCAGCAGTTGAAATATTACTAATCGACTTTAACAGGTCTTTTCCATCAACTGTAAAACCCCAACGGTTTGGTGCTGGGCCTGCAATATATGCACATGCTCTCTCATCGGTGTCTTTCAAGAATACCTGGACAAATAAAATATAAATACTCACATGATTGAGGTATAAACTACAGTCACTCAGTATTCAAAACTTCCCAAAAGAAGAAAAAAACTTAAACTAGGCAACACAATCAAACAGTACTTCAGATGCATCACAGAAATAACGTCCAAAGCATCAACAAATACAGGTAATCAACTAAACTAGCTTTTTTCTCACTTGTTGAAACTGCAAATCAGATGGAGATGGTGGAAAGAGGATCGGGCTGAATTCACATGCTCCCTCAGAATTGCTTGTTGCTGTAACTGTGCCTAGGTAATCAAGAATACAAGACTCAATCTCCTCCTCCGAGAAGTCCCCAACAATACTCACCTGTACAATGAATACATACAATCTTTTCATGATAAGAAATGCAGCGTTCAGATGCAATTCGTACTCCAGTGATGCTCATAAAAAAGATCTAAAAGTAGGTAACTATGCACCTCCATGTTATTGCCAACAAACTGATTCATCACTGCATCCTTAACTGATTGCAATGTCAAAGTTTGTAGAGACTTTGGTGTAGGCTCAACAAAACGCTCATCACCACCCAACATTGCTAACATGAGTTTGTGCGCAGTTGATCGCTCTAAGCTTTTGGGAATGGACCGGTAATATGACAAATATAACTGTCTTGCTCTATCAAATGCATCATCAAGCCATACACTATGCTGCAAACCCAGAAAACCACCATTAGACATTTGACTGAATAAAAACATTAATATCCTTAGCAAAGGGCACAGGGAAGAGGGAGGAGGGCTCAGGAAACAATTGCACTCCCCACCCATTGCAACCCATGGAGTGTGTAATATATATAAGTTCTTTTGGGTCATCAAAAGCATTGCTCCTCAACTTTTAATGGCAGTCATTTTGAAGTAAACCTAACTGGTTTTGGCAAAATAAAATGAAGGTGCAAACTGTAATTTCAGGAAACATAGGTGACAGCGCATGCTTCTTTTTTCCTTTTTGGTTCATTTCTATTTAAAATATAAATCAATGTTTTAGATTAAGATAATAATGATTATGACTTCATAATCGATAAAACTCTTTTCTTTTTTTTGTCAGACAAGGAATTCATTTAAAAAGCGCTAATCGATAAAACTCTTCTCATTTTGTAGTAACCATTGTTTTCTGTCCAAGCGACAGAACTCAAATCCAAATCACCTACCTCAATCTCCTCAAATATGTGTTGGTCATAGGATGTGACCCTTATATTCACAGAGAAGTGAATGCTAAATTAAAAGGCATTTACATGAGTTTAAGGGGATTAAGTAGAGTTCTAGTTCTTCTGCTTGGGACCAAAAAATGAAGCCCAAAACATCAAAAACATTACTGACTGAAACTGGATGAGTTTAAGGGGATTAAGTAAAGTTCTAGTTCTTCTGCTTGGGACCAAAAAATGAAGCCCAAAACTTCAAAAAACATTACTGACTGAAACCACAAGTACAGTTGACAAGGGGCTTACCTCCAGTACCATATGAAGTAACTGGAAAGCCGCACGCATCCCATTATCTCTTAATGTAAAACGGAACTCCATACAAATAAACTCCTCTGTAGACTCCAAAGAGCAATTTATCAGATGATTCACGCAGAAAAGTTCTACCTGCAGAAGCACATTAAGCATATAGCACACAATCAGCATAACAGGGGCAGGTCAATCTACCCTGATGGAATACAAATAGAATGAGCACTTTACTTGGTGATAAGAGCAGATGAATGTGGGTATCATCAAATAACAACTGACAAATCACTCAGTCCCATGGCCCAAATTAAATACACCAGCAGGGAAAGGGAACAGCAGCTATATATATATAATAACAAACATGTACAGCTCCTTATTTTCTAGCTATCATTCAAATTATCTACGTTGAAATAATTTAAAATACATAAAAATAAAAACCTCACAAATTTAATTCAGAAATTATTGACCGATGACTCAAATATGATCAACCAAGAAAAGACTTCGCTCTGCCAATGTTTAACGACAGTTCAAAAAAAACAAGGAACAAACAGAATACCGAAATCCTTCCCTAATTTTTTTAATGGAAAAATCCATAAGTGAGAAACATTCTCTAACTTTTTTTAGAAAATATCATTTAGCCTTAAATCCTTACTGATATACTTGTAGCCTAGTTGTGTCTCCCCATCATCTTGAAACTGGGGTACAAGGTTTAATCATTATGGGTCTGACGGTATGGAAAAGTAAAATTAAGGATTGTTTCATTTGGTTAAAAAATGGAAAAATAAAACTTTAATACCTGCTCCCTTGAAAAGTTGCCAACACGACCTCCCTCACTAAGAGTTCGAACACCCACAACAACAGCTCCTTTTGACTCAGAGCTTTCAGCTGCTCGTCCCCCACCAACTATAAGCCTCATTACACCTCCCTGGGCTTCAGTACTTGAAATCTGTACATAAAGAAAGGTGTGAATGGTGAACGATGGACAGAAGAGAGAGAGAGAGAAGCTTAAAGGTAAAAATCAAATTTATATTAACAGAAGAGAAATACAAAACAACACGCCTCACAAGAAAAACCGCATCTTAAACCAAGATTCCATTCTTCTAGAAACATCTCTAACCACACAGTAGGCCAAATCCAATCACATATCAAGAAATATTGAAATAGTAGAAGTCCATTCATTGTAATTGCTTCATGAACAACTGAATTCAAACGTTTCCAAAATATACCTTGTAATTTATGGGAATTCCATTTGAAAGACGGCATTGAGTGATCCCTGTTTCCTTATCATGCACTTTTGTGACATTTGTTTCTGGACTTAAAGGAATAAAGGATGGCCTGCATTGCAGCCTCAACTCCTGTAACTGTGATGAAGTAATCAATTCTTTTGGCACCTCAAGCTGCACACATATGCAAAAAGAAATCAGCAATAAAATTTACTTCAAAAGAAACTTCCACCAAATGACAAAATTTTAAGTGGAAAAGGAAGCAAAGTTGATAAAAAGAAAACCTCAGGCTCAGCCTCAATGGGTTCCTCTAATCCAGCTTTCATAGCATCTGTAATCTCATTTGGGGATATCTTGAACTCGGTTTCACCCAATCCATCAACATGCACTTTCTTGGGAACACATGCTACAATCGCTGCAGGAAGGGGTGAAGTGGCTTTTCCAAAATCAGCAATATACTCTAACACCTTGGCACCAACAGAATTAACCTGCACCGCAATTTTTTTTAGGAATTGAAAACATAAAATGCAAGACCACAATACAGATAAAAAACACGGAATAAAAGTGATCAGATTATAGCTCTGAAGACAAACTGAAACATTTCAAAGAGTACACCAGCCCACACGCACCAAAACTAGCTTGACAACATGTTCCTTGACATTAAGCTTGCCAATAATTTACTCTCCCATCAGTTCCAATAGAAAATCATCTTGATATTTTCATGGAAATCAAGGAATTTGGTACCAGGTAAATTTGTAAATTAAAAAACACTGCCTTAATTTTTTTTTGGATAAATAATTGAAATGAATTAATAAAGAAAAAGAGTATACAGCAGTATACGGAAGAAAAGAGACAAAAAGAAAAACAAGCCAACTAAGAGCCAGAAAAGCAAAAAGAGAAACTGGACTTATCCAGCAATCCGAAGATCATCAAGGAAGTCCATGAGAGAGTCCGTAGAGTAGAGAGAAGCGGAACACCAATCATACAAAGATTTCAAAAACAAGAATTTCAGCTTCGACAGAGAGAGCTCCACCCCCTCAAAAGTACATTGGTTCCGCTCACGCCAAATGCACCACATATGGCAAGTTGGTGCAGCACCCCAAACCTCCCTACTCCAACGACCACCAATAAAACCCCTCCAAGACTCCATAAAAACGATAACAGACAACGGCATGACCCAAATAATTCCCATTAAACAGAATAGAAGACCCCACAACTCACGAGCAAGAGAACAATGGAGAAGAAAATGATCAACCGATTCACGATAACACTTACACGTACAGCATCAGTCAACTATGATAATGGCCCGCTTATGTAAGTTATCCATAGTCGGAATCTTCCCTAGAGCCAATGTCCATATGAGAAACGCAACTCTAAAAGGAGCCAGTGTCTTCCAGATACATTTCCAAGGGAAACATCTCAAGCACCCCTGCCTTGTACAAAGCATACCATAATAACTTTTCACTTGGAAACCCTTCAAAGAAGAAGGAATCCACACCAACTTGTCTACTCCATGAACCCTAACCTGAGTAGCATAAAGCTCAACAAAGAAAAGTACCATAGATTCAATCTCCCAATCTTGAGCACCCTCAAAAGAAGACCCCCACAGGAGCTGACCATTAGTCCACTCCACGCAATCTGAAACCATCACATCCTTGTCCTGAGCGAAATGAAACAACTCAGGATACTTCGTAAAAAGACTTTCAAGCCCAATCCATCGATCCTTCCAAAACAGCACCTGAGAACCATCACTTACCTCCAATCTCGTACAGGAAGCAAACTCATCCCACCCATAACGGATATGCTCCCACAAACCCACGCTATACGGACCTCTAACTGCATTGAAATACCATTCACCTTGCCAAGCACCATATTTACAGACCACCACTTTCCGCCATAAAGCGTCAGGTTCTGCCGAAAACCGCCACAACCACTTCCACACTAAAGCCTTATTTAAACTCCTTAAATGCCAAATACCCAACCCCCCTGTTGAATAGGGAGAGTCACGGTACGCCACCTCACCAAATGAAACTTATGTTCCTCCCCATCTCCACCCCAAAGGAAAACTCTTTGAATTTTTTCAAGCCTTACAGGTAGAGGGAAAAGAGACAGAAAATAAGTTGGAAGACTCAAAAGCGTACTCTTAACCAACGTCAGGCGGCCTCCCTTAGAGAGATAAGTGCGCTTCCACCCCACCAAATGCTTCTCCATCTTCTCCAAGATCCCATCCCAAATATGGCAAGACTTATAAGAGGCCTTAAGAGGGAGGCCCAGATATTTCAGGGGGAGGGAAGAGTTGACAACCCAGGATACCAGCGAAAATGTCCATATCAGAAACATCTCCAACAGGCACCACCTCAGACTTTTCCAAATTAACATGCAAACCAGACACTGCCTCAAAACATAGAAGAATATATCTCAGGTACGGTAGCTGATTGGCCTCTGCATCACACAGACCAGAGTATCATCGGCAAAAAGTAAATGAGAAATACATAGAGGCATACGGGAACCAGCAGCAACTGAAAAACCCACCAAGAAACCACCTGACTCCGCTCTGACCATTAGACTACTAAAAGCCTCCAGAACCAACACAAACAACAGAGGGGACAAAGGATAGCCTTGACGTAAACCCCTACCAATTACAAAGAATCACTTTGGGGCCCCGTTGATGAGAACTGAACAGTAGCTAAACAAAACTAAATCCAGCCACATCATTTCTACCCAAAACCACAGTGCTGAAGCAGGTAAAGCAGGAAGTCCCAATTCACATGATCATAAGATTTTTCTAAGTCTAGCTTACAGAAAATACCTGGGAGACCAGCCTTGAGTCTACTGTCCAAACACTCATTGGTGACGAGCACTGAGTCCAAAATCTGCCTCCCCCCAATGAAAGCATTTTGCGAACCGATCACGAGCTTCCCAAGCACAAGCTTCAACCTACTAGCCAAAACTTTGGAGAGGAGCTAATAAAGGCCTAGGTTGCATGGATATGGGTACGGTATTTGGTACGATATGGGTACGGGTACATGGATACACCATTTCTTAAAAAACCTATGGTACGATACGTCGGGGATACAGCAATTAATTAATTAAATAATATTTTTTAGGTATATTTTGAATAATATTCTTTGTTGATACTTAACCAACAAAGATACGTGTTGATCAGCTACGAGTCCAAGACGGTGAATAGAACTTAGTATAAGACTAATGTAACCAAAACTTACAATGAACCTTTTTCTTTCTTTCAACTTGTACGCAGGAAGATATTAGGATTAGGAAAACAACTTTAAAGAACATATCACCAAAATATGGGAAGTCAAACCTCAACTAACCAATAAATATTAACAGAAAATAACGCAAAGACCATTGGGAAACCACATTTATGCATATAATGATACCAACATAAATTATCAAAAGAATTGTAATACAAAGTTACAAATGCACAAAAGTGATTAGTATCAGGTGATGCCTCATAATGTCGTAGCATACTTAGTAAAAAAGTTAATGAACAAAAGTGGAACTTGAATCTTAGTGGACCAAATATGGAAAGGCAAAAAGAAGGAAAGAACTTGATGTATCAGTGCAATAGATGCTAACAAGTAGGATCATCATTAACGAAATTACCTCCTCAAGCGTAACTGTTCCAGCGACAGCAACCAAGCTCTCATGTCCTTGTCTCTGATCCATCACTGTATGGCTCAGTGCATCACTTTCCATAATAAAATCCAAATTATCTACAGATGACACATTATCTATCATAGCCGCTAGGTGTTCACTATCTTTTAACAGTGCATCCATATAGCGTGTCAATTCACCCTTGGTGACACCAAACTCTTTCAGCCTTCGGACCTGCATCACACAAAACTTATTAGATAATAGCAGGAAAAAAAAATATGCAGAAAATTTAGAGCATCATCTTAGTACTTCAATAGCATCAAGGCAGCCACAAAATTTTATTCAAATAGAAATGGAATGCATTGGCCATCTACAATGAAACATAAACATTATAGCGGTCATTGCTGCGTCGTAATAGCAAATAAAGGGAAAAAAATAAATAAATAGATCCAATCACAGCATCATGATGAATAGACCTAATCATTGGGTTGGAGCTGGGTTAGGGCCCAGCTTCTGGCTTGTTATTAGATTCAACTTGTAGATCCCTGCCCAAACTGGCATAGTTTTTGAGCCTATGCTCAGCGCTGGAAGAATTAATAAATGACAGGCCCACCTACGCTGGCTTAATGAACAAATTTGTTCCTTTTAATTTTCCAGAAAACACATTGAACCCCCCTCTTGGATCTGAGATCAACAGTTCTAACTTCTAACAAATTTGAGACTGACACAATCATGCGGCACCAAGCACAAGCTCCACTGCACATTTTTTTTTTTTTTTGATAGGTAATAGACGAAATTTTATTAAAAAGTGTAGTGTGCATAAAATATGAACACTAAACACATCAAGAATTTACATCATGAGAAATTAGAAACAAAGAAGAAATGAAATCAGAAATAGAAGTATTAGAAGAAAAACCCCATGCTCTAGACCAATCAAAAAGGGTTAGAATAAATCCCTCTAATAAACCCCATGCTCCACTGCACATTTTCACAAGGCGTGGCTTGTCGGAATTCATGATTGAATGTTCCTGGACCTTGAAGTGATTGGAGTCTATTGCGGTTGATCTCAAACTTATATGGCAATATATTTTGGCATCAGTCATGGCCAAAGGATAGAGGACTAGTTCTAGGGGTTGGAGAATTGTATATTACTAAGTTGAATCATCTTGAAAATTAACAAACAAACAATAAACACAATTTTGCAGCACAAGACTGCTCTGTGAATAAATATCCAATTAAGCCAAGTCCCACCTTGAACAGTAATTGAGTCTTGAATTTCATGCCAGCTAGACCCATGGGGCCTCAAATATCTGCTCAGGCCTGCCAAATGCAAGCCAAGCCTGTCCAGCTGATATATTTTGGCATCAGCCAAGCCCAAAGGATAGAGGATTAGGGGTTACGGGTAGGAAGTTATATATGTTGAATCATCTTAAATAATAAATTTATTAAAAAAACACAAATATTTCTCTATGAAGAATTTCCAATTAAGCCCAAGGCAAGGTAGTCAAAGGCGAAAGGGGACCTTAAGGCGCCAAGGCCTTGTATCACTAGAGGCGTAGGCGACAATTTTCTTGATTAAAGCGAGGCACCAAATTAAATATAGTTATTATACATATAGAACTTAAATCATATGTATCTGATGTATTAAAATATTATAATCAAGTGTTTTTAACATGCATTGCATGAAAAAAATTAGATCTATTAATTGATTTCAAAATACGCTTTAACATGGTTTAGTCTCTATTAATTATTCTAACAGGGTTTTACAACAAGCTTCAATAAAATAATTAATCTAATAATAATTTTTTTGTAAATTAATTAATTTAACAATAGGTTTCACAACAAGCTTCTGTAAATTAATAATCTAACAATAGGTTCTACAACAAACTTTTATAAATAATTAATCTACCAATGGGTTTTACAACAAGCTTCTATTAACAAAAATAAAATCATTGAGGCTCTCGCCTTAGCGCCTTTTATATGGTTTAAGGCATTCACCTTATAGCCTTAGAGGCGCCTTGCCTTGCCTGGGCCCCTAAAGCCTGGCTCGTCTTTCACTACCATGGCCCAGTCCCATTTTAAACAATAAATAGGCCTTGAATTTTGTGCCAGGTTCCCCCCCCCCAAAAAAAAAGTGCCAGGTTCCCCCCCCCCCAAAAAAAAAAGAGCATGCCCAAATGCAAGCCAAGCCTGTCTAGTTGAGTGGACTGCCAGTTCATGATCAGGCTTAATGATGACAACCAAAGAAGATAGTAGAGAACATAATACAGCTAACTACACCAAAATCAATGCATGAAGATTGTATTGATGGAATTGTAGAGAACACACCTCTTGGACAGCCACCTTAATTGCACTCTGCCAATTCTTCGGTTCTGCAGTTACTGTGAGAGTAGTGACAGTGCATCCTTCTCTTCCAGAATCACTATGGTCCAATTCAATTGAAGTGAAGGGTGGATTTGAACTCTGAAAATTTATATAGGTTAGCTACACTTTTGAAGAGAATAAATAGTTTTTCCAAAGTACCAAATAGGGTTTCTGCACACAGACATAATGATTTAAGCAGCCTATATAGTACCCATTACCAGCTTGACTGGAAGTTCCGAACTACTGTAATTTCATTAACTGGTTATATATCTTTCTTCTTCTTCTTTTCTTTTAAAAAGCAAATACAGTTCACACACCAGTAAGGAACTGAACCCATGACTACCAATAAGTAAACTTCCCTAGTTTGTCCACTTTTAGTAGTAATATATACCTTCATCATTTACTCTTAGCTTAAGAAACAATCTTTACTTGCATAATTTTAAGAAGATGACGCAAAACCCACTCAAACAAAAACAAAAGCAACGCAATGAAAATCATACTTCCATTTAAGAGTAATCAGTAGCAATCAACTAGGACAGAACAGTTTTCAGGAAAAAAAAAAGACAGAAGAATAATTACCTGAATTTGCAATCAACTAATTCATAATAGTGTTGAAATAGAACAATAATAATTCTAACCCACCTTATATCTTGTATTGATTCGGAAATGTAAGGCAGATAGAAATATTCTCTTCATCAAAACATTCCGCAAGTCACCATATGTTCGAACCTTGTTCACTGGAATCTGCAGGAAATTTAACAAAATATGTCAAGAGAAACATGGAAATCAAATCCACTTGTTGAAGGCTACAAACATAAATATGCACCATAAAAACTGAAGACCACCAAATTACGAAGTTGTATACTTTATATTTTAATTTAAGATGTATTTTTGGTGTTGCTCTTGTACACTCTCCATGTATAGGTGACAGCATTTTTTTGCGCTATTAAATATATTCTTACTCATCAAAAGGGGAGGAGGTGGAATCATCTAGGGCCGGTCCTTTTGCTAGCACAAGGTAACAAATAGAGGGTACTAATACTTCCACCTGTCCCCATTTGTAAAGATATCAAGGAACTAATTTTCCATTTATTCCCCATCAGCATTGAAAGATGAAGCAATCTACTACTTCTCAATAAAGCATTCCTCCAAAATTTTCTTTATATTCCCTCAATATCTCTTCAATTTTACCCTTAAAATTAAGGTATTCTTTTTAAGTAGAAAGAAAGCCATAAGGCACAAATTAGTGATCGAACCACAAGGAATTTTACAAAAGAAATAAGGACATCTTCACATGAAGCCCTATATTAATGAAACATGACAAGAAATTTATTTATTAAAATAATCTTCATACCTTGCAGAAGAAATTAATGGAGAAGTTTTGAAGCAGCTCATGCTGGAATATCTGTGGAAGCTTCACATCAAGGCTGCTCCCAGGAAGCGACCAATTGTGCTTCACTGGAGGACGAACTGCATGCCTCTCTTTCTTTACAATTTTAGTTTGATCTAAAGAATTAGATGATTTTTCATTAGATAAACTTCCAGCAAGCCCAGCTGAGAGCTTAGGCACAAGAAAACTAGCCATTGCACCAAATGCACTAGGACTAGGTGCAGAAACTGCCTCATTTTCTAAGCCAGTCTGCCCAAAGACAGTCTGCATGGAAGAAACTAATTATCGTCAAGATTCAAAAGTTAAAATATTCCTCATCTGGATGCAGATGTTACAAATGATAAATAACAAAATTTGTGACATACTTCGATCTGGTTAACCGTCTTCGAGATGTTATTAATATCCCCCACTATGTATAAGGTTGCATTTGCAGGGAAGTACCAACGCTCATGGAATTTTCTTATTTTATCTGCATCCCACTTCTTAATCTGCTCTTCTAATCCAATTGGGAATCTTTTGCTCAGCTTATTTTCAGAATGCAGGTGTTGTAACAACTGTGTTAAAAAAAGAAGGCATGAAAAGTATGACAATGGCCACCAATGTGCAAATATCAACCAGCTAAACACAAAAATATCTTTAGTCCATACCTGACAATCAACGCGATACTCTATTGTATTCATCATCTGTAATTCTGAAAGTATAGCACGCCGTTCCTTTTCAACTCTAGAAGCAAGAAATTTTGGGTGGAACGCTATCTTTATGCGTGAATAAGATAAATTTAGTCAGGCAGAGTGTTACAAAACTCATTACATAAGACACTGATATTTCAGCTAAGAAAAGCTTTTTGAAAAAGGGAACAATTTGAAAGAAATAAAAAGTTTTTTTTTTTATGACAGAGGAACCATCCTAACGAAGAGCCCTTAGGACTCGCCGCTAGTCCGTAAAACCTCCGGTGGGCGCCAACTCAGCCGCCAGGCTGGTCCCACGAGGTAATCCTATGGCTTCATCGGGGGTTGGGAATACTCCCCGCCTTCCGGCACCCCCTTGGCCACCGACGGCCTAGGCAGTTTAACCTCCTACCCAGGAGGGAGAAATAAAAAGATAATTTCCAGGCATAATGACTTAAGCACTACATAACAAACACTCAACTTACTAATGAGTTATCTTTCTACATCAAGACGTTCACTTTAAGCTTATGGCAGAATCCAATTGAAACTTACCTCATTCAGTGCATCCAGAACGGATGGAAGCAGATCTCCATCAGAGTCCTGACAAGCACCACCCAACTACAGTCAGTAAATGAATGAGACATTGATTGTAACTCATCATTTAAAGAAGGAAAAACGAGATATGAATTGTTTTTTCCTCCATATGTGCACACAAATCTCTGCATGTCACTAAATTGACTTCACAGATTTGTGTTCCAAGGACATTAGGTACAAGAATGCAGATATAGTGTTGCAGACAAAAAAAAAAAAAAAACTATCCTGTTTACTTTTTTAATGACTACTAAGTTTGATATATTTGGTATAAAGGAAAATGCAATACCCGCACACACAGATCAAGAAAAAACAAACAACTACAAGTGGAGCATAACTTAAGCTTGTAAGCAGACAAATCAAAAACAGTGCAATTAATTCAGTATCCAATGTCTATAAACCTTGTAGATAAGATTAAATAAGAGATAACTAAAAGAAGAAACCTTTATCGTGTTTTTATAAGTAATAAAGATTTTAATAGAAGAATCACAACACAAGATGATTATAAGGCATCCTTTCAGAAAATTACAATCAATTAATTCAATGAGGTATGAAATCCAAAAAAACCTTTGTACTAGTGGGTGAATGGATGTGGAACACTGTATGGTGGAAATCAGTGTAAGCATTAGATCGGGCTCCTGTTCCAAGAAGTTTCTCACGTTTCTTACTTCCAAGGAAAGCAACATGTTCAATCATATGGGCAATTCCTTGCTCATCCTCCTCCTCATCAATTGATCCAACATGAACTTCCATGTGTGCTTCAAACCTAAAAATGACGAGGACAGAGATCATCATCTGCATAAAATCAACCTGTGGGAGGGGAGGGTTTTGCAGAAAGTAGGCTAGCCCCACTATATAGCTACTACTGTCATTTTGATTAAAAAAATAAGATAAAACAAAAGAAATTTTGCTTCAGGTGCATGCTTAACATTGTTTATGTGGAGTAAGAAGAAAGGTGATAGAACAACAATCACAAAGAAGAGAATGAGAAGGGTGAAATAGGAGCCATGCCCAATCACAACTTTTTCAATGAAATAGAGAAAAATTCCAACAATCCAAGTTTAACGAAACAACTTGCTAGAGGCTAGTTTAATAAAATCAACCCTAGTTCAACATATACAATTATTAGGTACTAATTATAATTCAATAAATATAAAACTCATCTCCAACTAGATTCTTTGTCTACCATTATCACTTTAGATTTGCACTACATCAATGGTGAATTGGCAAAGGAGGTTAGTCGCCATACCACCATAGTACTTGAAACATTTCATTTGAACCAGTTCTACATTAAATATAGAACCAAGTGCTAATCACATATGAAATCACAGAAGAAAAAATGACAGAACTCCAACATTAGGATTAGTTCCAATCAGCATTGTCTATAATACATTAAGCATGCATTTGGATTAGCTTTTTGTTGAAAAGCTTATTTGTTGAAAGTTGGCAAAAGTATAGTTATACCTACAAAGAGTGAGGTATTTGTTTTTATAAGTAATAATAGTTTATTGAAAAAAGTTGTATTGTGGTCAAGATGGTAAACACAATGTAACCTAGAAGAATTACAAGAGAATTATAAACAAGTATGAAGAGAGGGAATAAAATCGAAAATTGAAGTACTATGCGTAAATCCCCACACTCTAGACCAATCAAACAAAGATGAAAAAAAAAAAAAAGATTCCAACTCAACCATAGATCGTTCCTCATCTTCGAACGTGTGACAATTAAGTTCCCACCACAAAGTTCACATTAGACACAAAGGAACAATATCCCAATAATCGGAAATAAGCAATAAGATAACGGAAAAAAAAAAAAAAAAAAAAAAAAAAAAAAAAAAAAAAGCTAATCCAAATGCACTTTAAACATTAAATCATACCAACTCCTAAATTTAGGCCAGAGAGTCCTCAATTAGCACTCACTTTAGACAAGCATACTTGGGAGTAAACAATTACTTTTTAAAGTAAATAAATACATGTAAAATCACAAAAAGGGAACCAACCCCTTGGAGTAAACTAATTCCTTATAAGTAAGATTACCAAATCAAAAATAAAATGTTGGAGTGATGTACATATTTTGGAATTAACCTATAACCTTGCATTGACAAATGAATCTTGTAATAAAATTGCAGTGCAATGTATGATATTTGTGGGAAAGGATATAAAACATTAAATTTCAATGATATTTGAATAAACATTTAGAAATCTATGTGCAATTCTCCCATGTTTTGTAAGTGATACGTGTTTTTACTAGTTTTGACCAAACTAAATGAGCTGCACATTAAACTCGTGGCATGTCATTATCACCTAAGAAGCACAGGTACGGGTACGGTTTGGGCCGTATGGCTGTACAACAATTCTTGAAAATTAGGGTACGGGTACGGCGGGATCTTTTTTTTATATATTATTAATTTATTATGCATTTTGTTAAGTATATGTGAATATAAGAGCAATTATGGATAATAAAGTACATTCATTGTCATTATATGGTCTTTAAATTACAAACCATGATCCAAAAGAGTAAAAGAAAAAAGTGTTCAACATTGAAACCAATAGCTTACACTTAAATGAAAAAGTTTACATCCATATAGTTACACCTAAAGTGCATGTTTCTACCACCTCCACTACTTTTATCTATTTTTGTGACATATCCAAAAGAGTAAACGAAAAAAGAAGATTTTTTAGAAAGGTTCTCTACGTTTTTTTTTTTTTTGATAAATTAGAAAGGTTCTCTACGTTATAAATAAAATAAAATAAAAAGTAAATATAAGAAGCAGATTTATTTACTTTTCTCAAAACTTTTGGATACGCCTAGGGTACGCAGGCGGCAATACCCCAGGGGTACTGGTACCCAAAAAGTAGCCAGTACCGGTACGGCTCCATTTTTGGAGTACCCATGCTTCATAATTTGTCATGTATAATCCTATGCTACCCTTTCTTTACATGTAGCCCTAAAAGTGTAGAGAATTTAGTGACTGATTGTTACGATTTTTTAAAACCGCACTTTTCAAAGTACAACTTTTCAACCCTCCCCCCCCCCCCTCCACTTTTTTTTTCTAAAATAAAACCACCCGGTACAAATGTGTACAGCAGGTACAAAAGTAAAACACCTCATTTTCGAAAAGCTACAAAAGTAAGGTGTACCAAACGGACACTTAGCTATGGATGAAGCATACCTATTTGGCGGTACTTTATTTGGCAAAATAAGATATCGCAATCCATTTTTCAGTTGTCCTCGATACAACTTCGGGTGAGATGGAAGTTCAGAACTTAAGAACCCATCCAAATCTATTTGTTCTATTTCAGGATAAGATATATCTAAATCTTGTTTCTCAAGAACACCATCAGGCCACGCTGTACTTGCTGCATGTGGCTCATCTGGACCAACAGTTGCTCGCAGAACATGATCAAGCCTCACCTGAAAATAAAGAGTACAAAAAAGTTGACAAATATTGTCTTAGGAGTAAGGAAAAGGAAAATTGGACTGCATTAGATTAATAAAAATCATCTCATATACGCCTTCTTTTTTATTTCAATGGGTGAGTTACACACAAACCTAGAGGATCTTAACCTACAACCTCACCCTATGTTCTGTTCTTAAATGGAGGTGTCATTTGAACCAGAGCTTACCTTATAAAGGCCTTCTTAATATACAATAGATAAAAGAATCAGTATCGAACTCTGCCTGTGTATGTTTTTAGTGTTATATATTTTGTTCACAACCAGTCCCAAGCCCAGAAAAATGAGGAGGGTTGCAGTCGGTTGACGGCCAGCATAAAATTTAGTCACTCTATTAATCCATAGCCGACCCTAAAATTTTGGAACTAAGGCTTGGTATTTGTTGTTATAAAAAAAAAAAAAAAAATCAGTATCTGATTAAACATGAAATAGTTTCTGTTTCCTAGAAGTCAAATCACCCCCCACCCCCACCAAAATAAATAAATAAATCCAAACTTAAAGGACACTGTTTTGCAATTCATACAGATATCACAGGGAGCTGAACCCCAAAAAATGATGTTTCCGGCTTCAGGTAGCTTTTAATTAGTTGCTTGATAACAACAAAAGAAACAGTAATAAGCAGCCTAAGACTAAGTAAAAGACATATGTCATACCATTCAGAAAACAAAGCATACAGTTGAGCCTGGGTAACAAAATGAGACTACTTGCAACTTTCTGAGCTGAACCAGAAAGTAAACAAGTTACATTTAGTAACTTTTATTTTTTACTAGAAGTAACTTGTTTCTAAATTAATTCTTTGTCAAGGTAAGGAAAATTTTTTGACAATTCAATGACTGAAGCAACTCAGTGTAATCCTGGTCAGCAAAAAGTCCTACCTTCGTTGATCTTCTTTTAAGTGATTGTTCAGAAGGTTTGAGAAAAACATGTATTATCAAAATGATATCCTGAATCCTGATATCTATTCCATAAGATCCATGCTAATAAAATAATAATTGTCGCTTTCATATTATGTGATGCAACATTAATAAAATCAGAAGCAACCTGCTCAATTACATGGTAAAGTTCATAAAAACCAGTCAAGGATTGAGGGGGGAGGCAATTGATTCGCATAAAAATCAGTCGAGAAGAGCACATAAAATGTAATGTAATAGAAGGAACTTGATGTATTGTACTTACAGAAGTACTGCCAAGATCACGCTTTGATATATGAAAAGTAGATTTGTCACGAAAAGCCCATGGTATAGATCTTTTCAAAGTGGGACGAGCTGCTCTACGGTTGAGGTTGCAACAAAAGCAGGCATTCTGTCCAGAAAAAGGTGCTTCAGTCACTGGTTCACCAAGCATGGAAGTATAATGTTTCCAAGTATTTTCCTTCTTTCTGTGAAACACTGATCTTCCATGTCCAACTTCATGTGGATACCTTTCGTCCACAACAACACACAAAAAACACAATTAGAAAAGTAAACATTCAATTAAAACACGCATATGATAGTATGATATGCGTCCTGAACAAAAATTCGTGTCAATTCAATGAAAACAAGTTTGTGTAATTGAACAGAGCAAATAAAAAAAAACCCTAATTAATAAAGCGGGAAAAAAAAGTAGAAGAAAAAGAAGGAAATAGAAACCTGGTCCTCGTGGAAAGATGGTTGAGATGGAGACGGGCCAAAGGGGAAGAAATAGAGGAACGAGGAGGTAAAGAGAGGATCGAATTAAGGCGCCTTTTAGGATAATAAGTGTCTTTCTCTTTTAAACTCCATGAAGCTCGGATTTGAGGGACGGTGCTGCTTCCCACTACAGAGCTTAACGCAGCCATTTTTCAGATTGAAAAAGCACAGAGAGACAGAGTTAATCGGATACTTTGAAGGTGGGGTTGGGAAGCCGTGGAAGGCTTGCCTCACAAACGGGACCAAATAAATGATTTTTTTTCTCACTAATAAAAAGAGCAGGGCGTTCTCGACTTCTCGTACATACACCACACCGCCTACGCTTGTGGAATGGAAATAAGCGCCGTGCACAAGTGAGCTGAAACGATTGGTTAGGTTGGATCTGTGGGGCCTGCAAATTTGATAACCAAAAGAAACGACGTCATTCCGCACTCTTCCAATCAAAATTCAAAAACATTTTTCCTAAGCTTTAGTGATCTTTTGGGATAAAGGATAATAATCTATTTTATAAAATATCACCATGCTCCCTTATCTTTGAAATTAAATTTTGTCCCCTCATATTTATAATGACACTTCGTTTAAAATATGACACTCGACTTCTTATTTTTTTTAAATAAAGTAATTTTATTATAATCGTTTTGGTGACAAATTGACAATATTATATAATCTTATCTCCAAATTCTATCGTATCATATATCATACAATAAAAGTTGGCATAATAATTATTCCATGTGAAATTATATAACTTGTGATTGCGCAAAAAAAAAAAATTCCCCTTCTTTTCTTAATATCATGTGGTGCACTTTAAATAAATTAACATAATTAACATGGTTGTTTTAAGTGAAACTTTATTGTCCAAAATTTCAAAAAGTTTAAAAAATATTAAGTAGATTAAAATTCCACTATTAATAGTTTCTATACATTTAAAATAAGTGTAATAATTTATTTTAATAACCTACTATACTTTTTTTGTTATAATAATAAAAGTTGGGTATTCATATCATGCAATCTGTGACTCATTATAAGTAAATTAAATTCTTAATATAGTTTGATAGAGTTAATTAGAGAGAAAATACATAAGATAAAATATTTTGATAAAGAAAAATAAAATTATTTTTTAAAAGACAACAAAAACTGTATGATCGTGTCCCAAATATGGAAGATTATGGTGAAATCAAATGCTCACTAGAAGTAAAAAGGTTAGCTGCAACGAAAAAAATTGTTACAATAAAATTTTATCGCAACAAAATTTAGTCATTGCAAGCCATTGCAAAAACTCCATATTGATAGTTTTCGCAACAAAATTCGTCGTTGCAATAACTATCGTCATGTATTGCAATGAGATTTTTGTTGCAATGATAGACATAGTCATTGCAATGGTACTATGTCTCTTATATGTTCATGACCATCCTGTTGCCACGTCTATTCCGTTAAATTAACAAAGCATTTTGTCTCAATCATGGTGGAAAAGAAAATGATATTCTGTCAAAATTACAATATTTAAGTCTTCAGAATCTATGACCCGAGAAAACAAAGTGTTTTACTCAATCAATCCAGAAGAGTTCTCTTTTTCTCTGTAACAAAACAGATCGTTTATCAGTGAACTCAACTAAGTAAAGACAGTCAAGTAGTCAACAAAGAAAGATATGTTTTTTTTTTTGCCATCATTTTATTTAGGTTGAGATGCTTTCCTAGTTTACTCACCTTTATTCTTTATATGTGAACCTTATTCAACACTACCTATATATGAACAAGCAACACTTTTTTTTTTCCTATGGCTCATGGTTAATGGGTTTGATGTCAGTGTGATGCCTTTTCTTCTCTTTGAGAGAGAGAGAGAGAGAGATGAACGTTAAATTTTAAAGGTGATAAATATTAAATAGATCATGTAAATGATTTATTGCAATGATATTTTACAAACTAAAGCAATAACTTAATTTTTATGTTATAAATTATCAGTTTTTAATTAACTCTTGCAACAATTTTTAACTAAATGATATAATAGTAGGTGTATTACCATAATAATTGCTTTTGTTGTAATAACACCTGTTGTAATAGGTATATTTTGTTGTGTCCCAGTCCGGCTTTTTTTAAAGTTTGAAACACTCTCAGTTTCTCTGACCCTAAGGGAATGACTCTGTCAAACCCTAGTCGTCAATAGAATTCTATCTCTTGTTTGCGTACAAGATCTTGTTCCTCTGATGGGTCATCCCCAGTAGGATTTCTTGGGCTACGTCCCATCGTTCACTGTTTCTATAGGATTGATGGACTCGCTTGAGGGATTATGGAAGAAATTCTCATTGTCAGATTTTGAAGGAGATGGAGTTGACTTGGCGTCGGAGTCAGACCAACCAAAGAGTTTTTTGGCTGCAAAGTTCTTAACCCGACGATCTCTGAACGTGGAAGCGGTGGCATGTACCTTCAAACCTCTGTGGAGGACGGACCAGGGCTTCACGATTAGAGACATGGGTAACAATATTCTAGTTATTGTTTTTGATGACGAGGCAGACCGAGAGAGGGTCCTGCAAGGTGAACCTTGGGCCTATGATAAGCACTTGATCGTCTTTCAACACATAGCAAAGGAGGAAGCTATCGAGGAAGTAAATTTCAGCGAGATATCCTTCTGGATACAATTGCACGACCTCCCAATTAGAAAAATGAACCAGGAATCAACAACCCTTCTCGCTGCACCCTTAGGGGTTATCAAACAGGTATCCGAAGGAGATAACGCGACTGGGAATGGCCAATGTTTACGGATACGGGTTCGACTTGATATCACAAAGCCTCTATGCAGAGGCCGAAAGGCTCGTTTAGAGAAAGGACGTGAAACTTGGGTCTCTTTCAAATACGAAACGTCTACCCAACTTTTGTTATTGGTGTGGTTGTGTTACCCACAGTGACAAAGACTACAGTTACTGGCTTTGCAACAAGAACTCTCTACGGGTGGAGGATCAGCAGTTTGGCCTATGGATGAGAGCGTCTATGGATAGACCATGGCGTAAAGTAGAGGTCAAGGTGGAAGGGCATATCTAGACCTTTCTGGAAAAACTCCACAAATTCCCCATTGGCAACAAGCCCTACGCCGCCAGCCACGGCAGAAGACCAGTGTGCAGACCCCATTGACCATGGCACCCTACAAATGGATATTGAGGAAAATCCGGGATTGGTACCAATCAGTGGAATCAGTCAGGCACGGGATAATCAAGATTTTGAGCAACAATTACGGGATATTGATGTTGCTATTAATTACCCCAATCAATCCCCCATAATATTCTCTACCTTTCCGGAATTATTATCAGAATTCCATTCAGCTCATCAAAGTTAACTGCCTCCATAACCACCCATGGAGAGTCTACGAACAGAGTGGAACCCACCTGAACTTAGAAGATGCAAAGTCAACTTTGACGGCGCTGTTTTTGCAAAAACGAAGGAAGTTGGGATAAGGGTGATTATTCGAAATAGCAACGGTGAGCCAATGGCTGCCCTCTGCCAACGAATACCCTACCCCCACTCGGTGAATGCAGTAGAAGCCTTGGCTGCTCAGGCCGCAACCCAGCTTGCAATTGTAGTGGGTATTCTATATGTGGAAATTGAAGGCGATTCGTTTGGTATTGTGACGGCTCTTCTGGACCCAAATCCTTGCCTTGCACTGTTCGGTCACCTGATTGAAGATACAAAACAGCTAGCCTAGAGTATGAATTTTGTCAGTTTTAAGCATGTAAAACGTGATGGTAACTCAGTTGCCCACGCTCTAGCAAAGAAAGCTAAAAGCAGTAAGTCCCTTGAGATCTGGTTGGAGACTGTTCCCCCAGATATTTTACCCATCCTTTGTAAGGATTTTCACCTTTATTGAATTTAATTATCATTCTTCTCAAAAAAAAAAAAGGTATATTTTGTTGTAGTGACTATTTTATTTTTGTGGGCCTATCATTCAATATTTTTATCCTAGTGTACCTTTTTTGTGAGTTTAACATTCTATAGTTTAATGGTGGGTTAGTTTTTATGGCCTAACATATAATATTTTTTTTTAAGTTAATTTTTGTTAGTAATTACAAAAAGAGTCGAACCAGTTTGATTCTCGATTTTTAAAATCATTTATTGCATTTCTTAGTTGTAATTTGAATATAAAGAAGTAGTGATGTTAATAGTGAATGCTAAAGTTGTTTGTATTTGAGATTTGAGTTTTGAGTTGTGGTGTACTTTATATTTAATAATAAATCTACTAATTCGTCAAAAATAGGTCTTAAAGGCTGACCCAAAGATAATTATAAGTGTGGATCCATCTTGGACATTGCACACACACTTTCTTTTAGAATATAGAGGGTTATGATCCTCTAGAGTTTTTAAAAATTCGTTCCATTTATTTTGAAATAAATAGATTAGATTTTGTTATGTCATTAATATTTAAATAAATGTTGATTAAATGATAGAATTTAAATCACTAATTATGTGATAAAATTCAATTCACTTATTTCAAAATAAATGATAGGATTTTAGGAATTTGTGGTGGAGTTACCCTAAGAACTTCGTGTCGCAGACATATAGAGTTAAACCATTGAACCACCACAAAGCTGAAGCTTGAAAGTGCTATTATACCAAAATGTCAATGATTGTTTCAAATTTCGATCTTACTCAAACTTCAGTTTTTGTAGAGAAAGTATTATTTTACATTCGTTGCTTATTATAAAAAGAGTTGTTCTCCAATTAAAAAAATAAAAAAAGTTGTTCTCCATTTATAGAAGAAAACTTAGTTGTAAAAAAAGACAAATACAAGCTAGCAAAGATAAGAACGAGTACGAGTGCTAGTTATCCATAGCTTTACTAAAGTAGCTTTTTACATATTTAGCAAAAAAAAAAACTAAAGTAACTTTACATAAAATAACTTTTATTTTTCAATATGAGTCGACACTTTATTTTTTGCAAAAGAATATTATTTATATTATTATTAAAATGATAGAACTCTAAGTTATTCAATAATAAGATAAATTAAGGTCACAAAAATAAAATGAAAAATTTAAAACTGCTCATAAAAGTCTATTCTCACGAACAACCCCACACACACTGACTTTTTTTTTTTTTTTTTATAATGCACACACACTGACATAATTGATTGCGGTGACAAACAATTTCAAGAATTTTTTTTTAAAAAAAAAAAAAAAAATTTAAGGAAGAAAACAATTTATCTATTATTAAAAAAAAATTAAAAATAATGTGCATGCAAAGATGTTATTGGTTATTATTAGGAAAATTATTTTGACCTCCCATGGCATTTGCTAAAATTACACTAACTTCCCTTTGTTTAGGATTGTATACTAATGTCTATTGCTTTCGAAATAAACTACACTCATCTTGTTTGGAAAAAGATTTTCTATATTTTAAATGAAATAAAAAGAGTCCATTTTATAGAATCAAATTAAATATTACATATTTAATAGTGTACAGACTACCACGTTATTAAAAAATTTTAAATGATATGACAGTCTGTAAAAGGTTAGTTAAAAAAATAAAATTTTAACCATAAAATAAACAAAGGATAAGGTTTTGCTACAAACCAGTTTGTAGTCAGTTTGCTATAACCTCCTACATGGCAGTTTATAAGACCATCTACATATTTGTTGATGAGAGAGTGTAAAATGGAATTTAGTTTGGAACATGGATGGTATTTTACAAAATATTGTTAGTGGATTTAATGATGTTAAAGTGTAGGGAATATGATCATCTTCATTTGGAAATCTCTCAATTTGTCCATTTCATTTCATGGTTCAAATTTTATTTCACAAATCTAACAATATACAAAGTGTCTTGTTATTTAAAATTTTAAATAACGTGACAGTCTGTATATTGTTAAATTTGAGATATTTAATCTAGACCATGAAATAAAGAATCTCCATTTTATTTTATCTCAAATGGAAAGTATCCTTGTTAGGGGTGGGCAAAAAACCATAAAACCCGACCCGCCCGACCAATCTGACCGACCCGCTCACCCGCCCGTGAGTATATATACGGACGGATACGGATATGAATATTTTAAATATCCGAATAACGGACGGATAACGGTTTTTGGAATTTTGGTCGGGTGAATACCCGCCCGCCCGATAATATTTAATTAAATAATATATATATATATAAACCTATAACTACCCATAATCCCATACCCGCGTCCCATATTCGCCTACCCGGTCAGTACCCAGCCCTTAGCCCCTTAGTCTCTGCCTCTCTTCTTTTCTCTCATTTCATTTTTTTTTTTTCACTTTTCACTCTCTCTCTCTCTTCAGTCCTTTCTCACGGCTTCTCTCTCCCATCCTCACTCTCACTCTGGTTTGAGTTTGACTCCATTACCATTCACTGGAAGCGAGCCCCACTTCTTCTATTTCCCAACCCGAACCCAAATCCCAACCCAAACCCACATATCCTTTTTCGTTTCCTCCAAACCCGGATCCCTCAAAGCCAAGGCCAAGGCCACCATCAACGATGACTTCGTCACGGAAGAGGCCGCTACCGCCTCTCTCTCCTTCACGGTCACAATCTCACTGAGTACTCACAGTCATGGACTCACAGAGCACCGCGACTCTGACGAGATCTTTTCCACCGAGTGGTCCGAGTCTATTCAAGCAAGATCTCGCCGGATCTAACGAGATCTTGCCGGATCTGGTGAGATCTCGTCAGATCTAGCGTGATTCTCGCCGGATCTGGTGAGATCTCGCCAGATCTAGGCCGATTCTCGCCGGATCAGGTTCTCCTCCAACCGAATAGATCTCACCTGATATTTGATTTGTTGATTGTGTATTAGGTGATTTTGTATTTGGTGATTGTGTGTATTTGTTTATAAAAGATATTTGTGGAACACTGTACTTTGAGTTTTGGAAATCTGATGAGATTGTGTGTATTTGGAATTGTGTAAAAAAGGATATATGAGAGTCTGTATTTGGAATTTCTATTGTGTGTTGGAAATGTGTTCAGATTTAGACTGATTTTTTAATTTGGTCTAAAAAACACTTGCAAGCTTATTAAACCCGACCACCCGACCACCCGCCTGCTAAACCCGCTCAACCGACCCGTTCGCCCGAACCTATCAACGGACGATTAGCGGACGGATTATCCATTAGCTTATTTTCTACGGATGGACAACGGATTTGCCCAATACCCGAACCGCCCGACCTGAACCCACCCCTAATCCTTGTCCAAAGCTTAGGGGAGGGAGAATATGAAACTCTCCATTTAAAAATCTTTCAATTTGTTTATAGACAGCTTATCACTTATCAGCCTATCAATTATCATACCTTAAGCGTGAAGCTCTGCTCTTCCTAACGGTAAACTTGGCTTTGGTCTGACATGAATAATTGCCTTCCTGGTTGGAATTTTGAGGGTGATCGATCTCCCTGTGACCAGTCAAAAGAAATCCTTTGGGTCTGTACTCTGTCTCTGTCTCTGTCTCTCTCAAAATTATCCCAAGTTGCTCTTTCCAATCTCTTGTAATATTGAAAAAGAAAAAGGTTGAAATTTTCTTCATTTGAATGGCGGAATTTACAGGCAAGATACTAGCTCTTAATTATAGTGAAATGGGCAGGTAGTTTTGCACAGTCAAACGCATCGAAAGCCAATGTCGATCTTAATGAATTAATGATTGAAGACAAATTCAGAAACATGATCAAATAAAGTTAAGAGGTAGTGAGACTTGGGAATGAGGGAATCTTTATGGAGAAGCAGCCTCCGAGAGTTCGTAGCAGCTTCAGTTCGCTAGAAACACGCTTTAAATTTCTTAGGACAGTTTTGACCCGTAATCGTTAACAATTAAATCTATCTCTTTCTTAGTAGAGGAGAGAGAAGCAAATATATCTGTTTTCCTTGTCGTAAACAATTCCAAAGACGGTGACCGACAACAGGTACTACGACTCTCTTACCACAATTGTACGATACCACGAACCTCCCACGTCTAAAATTGCGATTTGACGTTTACAAATTTATAATTGCGGCTGGGTTAAGGTCCCCTTATAGTCAAATGAAAAATGAAAAGAGACCAAAATTTTTAAATAAGAAAATTCCGGAAGTGTCCCGAAAGGAAATTTGTCTTTCCCATCCGCAAGTAAGCAGGAAGCTTCCATCACGCGCTTAATCCTACTCATTTTATATATATATCTTATCATCGTCACCAATTATTCATTACAACTGGCGCTCGGCAAAATCTTTATATATACCGTGTGATACCCCTTGTTTTTCATACCGATAAAAGCTTCCACGTGTTTGTTTTATTGCTCAAAACATCATCCATTATATCACTATGCTTTTGTCATATATATCCTTTTAATTTCTCCTTTACCTTTTTGGATTCCTTGACCGTGTTATCTCTCTATAAATAGAGATAGAGCCAACCTTTGCTACATTCATTCAAACTAATTTCAAGTTCAGGTGTACACAACCAGTCCAAAGTTCTTTGCAGATTTCAGTTAATATATATCCAGGTTTCATCATCATGAACAACAAACACGGTGCAGCTTCTCCTTCTTCTTCATGCTCTTCTTCAAATTCAGTGGAAGAAATCCGTACTTCAACCTCCCCAAAAAAATCAACTTTGGGAAGATTACGTCGTAAATTGTCTCCAAGCAGAAAGGAAGGTAAGTTAGATAAGCGGTCTGTTTCATCAACTGGTTCTGAAGCAAGAAAAAACTACTGCAGTGAGCTCGAAAAGGTGTTCGATTACTTCGACGAGGATGGAGATGGTAAAATATCTCCATCGGAGTTACAGAGCTGTGTGAGGACTGTTGGGGGCGAGCTATCGATGGATGAGGCAGAAGCAGCTGTGAGGTCATCTGATTTGAATGGTGATGGGCTGCTTGACTTCGAGGAATTCCAGAAGCTAATGGAGGCAGGGGGAGAGGAAGACAAGAATGACGAGCTCAGAGAAGCTTTTGGGATGTATGAGATGGAGGGGTCAGGTTGTATCACTGCCACAAGCTTGAAGAGGATGCTCAGTCGACTCGGCGAGTCTAAGTCCATTGAGGATTGTAAAACCATGATTCGAATGTTTGACCTCAATAAAGACGGCGTGCTAAGCTTTGATGAGTTCCGAGTTATGATGCGCTAATTCACATCCATTGCTCTTCACTTCACCGACAATATATGTCCATAACCTTCAATGATTAGTCTTTGTTAGTTGCTACTACTTCATTCATTTGTTTATTTCTTACACATTGTGAATAAGAGATTTTCCACAATCTTGTACAATAATCAGCTTGTATTCGACATTAGCTTAAAAACTCAGCTCTTTACTAATAATCACTCTGGGATTTTTCTCCTCTCCCCCCTTCTTCTTTTCCTTTATTGCTTAGTAAAACTTCTACCTTTACTTATTAAATCCTATAATGATTTATTTTTATGTCCGCCAAAAAGGATGTTTGAAATAATTAGATAATAAAGTAACAATATCCTAATTACCTTATGCCATTAACTCTACAACTTTTATTAGCTTTTGTTAACAGATAAAAAAAACGTATATAGGCCGAATTACAACTTTACTGGCAACACATATTGCTTCATTAGTCTTTTTTAAATCAATTTATTATTGTCCTTTGATATTTTAGAACTCCCTAGAGCATCAGTTGGCATTATCATTAATTGATCAAACTAATGAATTTAAGTTTCTCATAATAGTCTGAGCTCAGGGCCGGTTCAATGTATTCTAGGGCCTGAGGTGACTATTAAAATGAGGCATTTTATAATTAAAATGAGATTTTTTTTTATATTAAAATATTATTTTTATATCATAATATTAAAATATAAATTTTATTTTGCTTTTGATTATAAATATAAAGAGAGAGGGAAAGAGATTATTTGTGTGTGTGTGAGAGAGAGATTAAAATTTATGAGTTTTAGATTCTAAAACTTCTAGAAAGAAAACAAATAATTAGACAGCACAACCTACAAACAGATTTATATTTTTCATCATTTATTTTTATTTTTTTATCTATTAATTAATAATTGAGTCTTAACTAAAATTTCTACAAATAAAAGTGTTTTATTGATTAAAAAAATGGGAGACTTTTTTCATCTTTTTTCATGTGGGAGCCTTTGGCGATTGGCTCATTGCCTAAGGGGTTGAGCCGGCTGTCTGAGCTCTCAACATCATTCAGATGGCAACTTCACAAAGCTTTATCCTTTTAAAACAAAGTGACAACTGACAAGGTAGCACAGTGCTAACACTTCAGGTCATGAAAAATTAAGTTAATTGTTGCTTAAACATATACACAGAAAAAGAAAAGAAACAAATCTCATAAATTTAGAGCCTTTTATATTCCATTGACGGTAAGTCGGTAACCACAATTTTGCGAGGGATAGCGTTGTCGCGGTGCTCACACAGCCATATCCCCCGAGGCAGTGAGGCGTAATAGAAGAAGGAACACTAACACATTTTGACATACGTAAGCATTGCATACTTGTATTATTATTTTGACATACGTTTTTCTTTTCTTCTGTCGCTGGTAACACGGTTTTCTTAGGACAGTTTGACCGTTTATCGTTAACTATTAAATATCTAAAAGAAAAGCACGAGGAGAGGAGAGTAAAGTAAAATACCTGTTTTTCTTAATTTAATTGTCGCAAAGAATTCCAACGGCGGTGACCGACAGGTACGCTTACCACAATTGTACGACACTGCTCCACCCACGTCTACAAATTGCGATTGGAATTTGGACCACCCTGATCTATAATATCAAACTCAACAAAAAGAAAAAAAGAAAAATTCCTGAATTGCCCGGAAGGGAAATTGTCAGTCCCCTCCGCAGCAAGCATAAAGCTTCCCTCACGCGCTGCGGCCGCTGAATCCTACACATATATCTTATCAACAATCGTCATCGTTATCCGGTCTCATCATAAACAACTAGCGGTCGGCATAATCGTTCTAAATACCATGTGACACTTTTTTTTTTTTTTTTTTCTTTGTTAAAAATATATATATAACAAATTTTAAAACTTTTATATGAATTTTAATAATTGTGTGATACCTAAAACTGTTAAAACCCTAATTTAAATTTTAAGTTTCAAATTTTAATATGTTAATTAATTTTGTATTTTGATGTAGTTATAAATAGTATTTGCTATTTGAAGACTAGTTGTTGTTTTTCCAATGTGGGACTAGTTGTCTTGTACTCTTGTGAGAAAACTTATTCATCGTCCCAATTGGAAAAAGAAAAGAGAATGATACCTTTCTCCTCTATAAATACTACACTCTTTCAAGAATTTTAAATATGAGGGTGGGCATATTAATTTGTGGGCCTACCATTCATTAACTAAATATTGGTTGCCTTGTGTGAGCCAAACATTTAATGTAGGTTGCCTTTTGTGTGAGTCAAACATTTAACATTTAATGTTGGGTTACCTTTTGTGTGAACCAAACATTTATGTTAGGTTAATTTTAATGTAGACTTAACATATTAGTATTATTTTTTAAATAAAATTTTTTTGTATTTAAAAAGTGACAAACCGGTTGGACCGGTCCGGTTCCCGGTTTTACCGGTTGAACCGGCGGTTTCCGGTTTTGCATATTTTTCTTTATTTCCGGTTTTTTAAGGAAACACCGGACTAACGGTCCCCGGTTGACCCTCCGGTGTTTTTAAAACCATGTAAATACCATGTGAACTTTTTTTTTTTTCTTTGTTGAAGTGTGATACCTAAAACCGTTAACCGTGTAACTCACCCAACCCATTGACACGTTTTTGGTATCCCACTATTATTATTAAAAAAAAAAAACTTTTCTTCAAATTCCAAAACACGAGAGGATAAATTACACATAACGACCCTTGTTAGATTGATTCATGATATGTGACGCTACTTGTTGTCGATGTTATGATGATTCTATTGGCTATGCCATGATGACCGTCATAGCGAAACATTTAGCACTCCAGAAGCTGACGAAGTGATCCTTTGAGGATAAGGAGCATAAGGAGCATGTTTGGTTACATAATGCAGTTTTGTGTTTTCAAATTTTGTTTTCAAAGTGTTTTGCAAAATGACAAGAAAACTTTTTATAGTGATTTGAGAACAACAAACTTTATTTGGCAAGTGTTTTATAACAATTTCCGGTGGCTTTTTTTTTTTTTTTTCATTTATTATTATTATTATTTTTGCAAACCCACAACAATCAAGAGCAAACCCACTCCTTCACCATAATCCACAACAACAAACCCACAACAATCACAACAAACCCACTGGCCACCACATCTAAACCACTTGCACAAAACAAAACCCATTGAAAAGGGGAGATTGACCAACAAAAACCCACCATGAGAAATGGAAAACAAGACCCAACTGGGTGGGTTGCAGAAGCCACGATGAGAGAGAGTGTGAGTGATCGCAGATCCGCTCGATGAGAGAGAGACATTAGGCTTGTTGTTACTCGATGTTGATGTCGCCTTCACTCACCGTTGCCTCGTCAGAAATCATTGTTGTCTTGTCGTGATGTTGTTCTGAAGAGAGAGAGAGAGAGAGAGAAATGTATCATTAATAGAGAGAAAGAGATTAGGCTAAACTATAAAAGAAAAAAATTGTTATTATATTATTTTATAAGTGAACAGTAATTTTGAGCACAAAATACAAAAATTGAAAACACAAAAAAATATGTTTTCTAACAAGTGAGTTTAAATTACACTAGCATGTACAATATTTGGTTTTATACAAAAACATAAAACACTCCCCAAACAACACTACCAAAGGTGGCCCCCACAGATTTGTGAATTCAAAATCCAAAAAAACTGGATTTTAAAACACAAACTAAACATGTTTAAGGAGTCCACTCCCTTTTGTCCCAAACACGTCCTTGAAATCTCAGAGGACAACCTCCACATCCATCTTCATGAATTGTTTAGGGTATGTTTGGTCATAGTTTTCTGTTTTTGTTCTCAAAAATTGGTATTTACATTGTTTTCAAATTTTGGATTCAAATATAGTTTTCTCCCGTTTTCAATTTATTTATTTTTGTTTGGTGATTGTTTTCAGTAGAGAGTTTTCATTTACAACTGTCATTTATTTCATTCCCTTCATATTTATTTTGTTTGTGCATTAATGTAGCAAGAAAAAGAAACAAGGAATTCATAAATACATGAAAACGAAAAATTGAGAAAGTTTGATGAAAGTAAAAGTACCCGAATCGGCCGGTTTTCCAGGCCTGAGTGTGCTTACTACTCCCACCAATCCTGGAAATGCTAAGAAAATCGTCCTCAGTGAAAACGGCGTCGTTGAAGGCCAAGAGAGAGGGGCCCTACCATTGAGCGAGGGAGTCGGACAAGAGGGAGTGAGAGGCGTGGCTGCGATGGTCAAGACAGAGGCGGACGGTGGTGGCGCCGGCATCGTCGGCGTTCTGAATGAGCTCCTTCAGCACCGTCGTCCCCTCCGGGCAGTTCAAAAGCACCTAACGGATCCATCGCGTGAGGTTTACTTTCTGACTGAAATCTTCTAGAAACATCGACTCTGGAGATGGAGATGGAGATGTCATCTCTTTCTCACTTTTGCAATTTCGGGATTAGATTTCTCGAAACCTGGATGGAGGGACATCGACAAAAGAAGAAGAAGAAAAAGTAAAAATTGTTTATTTATGCTCATGCCACCGGTCAATTTGTGCAAAAAATTACAAAATTGCTACCGGTCTTTTGAACAGTAACAGAATTCAAGTGAAAACAATTCAAAGTTGTTCTTATTTTGGTTGAATTCAGTATCAATTGTACAGTAAAAATATTTGAATCCAAAAATTGAGTACAGGAACCAAACAAAAAAATTTTAGCCTGGGCCCACCATTTTCTGCATTCAAACACAAAAAACTGTGTTTGAATTAAGAAACCAAACATGCTCTTACTTACCCCTTTCCACTCATGGGGGGATAAATCTCCAATATAAATATCTAAGAACTCCCATGAGTTAAGGAATGAAATATTAACTCCAAAAATTATGCCACATACAATCCTAACTTTCAACATCATAAAGTTGAGTTCTTGGCTGACGTCATACCAATACTCCTTTAGCAAACTATTGTCATCATCTCTTACAGGTACACACGGTTTTCACGTTGTCGCGATTATCTTGAGTATTCCACCCACCAAGTCCTTAACTTATACATAAAGGCTTCCACGCGTCTGTTGTCTTACTCCACAACGTCATCAATTATATCATTATTATTCTTTCGTCATAATTAAATACCCTTTATCTATAGGTCCGTTCCTTTTTTGGAGCCCTTTTCCGCGTCTTTTCTTTTCTCTCTCTATATATAGCAAGAGAAAAACTGAAAAGAGACAATCTTGTTACATTCAGTCAAACTAATTTCAAGTTCAGGTATACACACACACCCAGTACAAAGTTCTTCGATTTAGCAAACTGCCTTCAATTCATCCAGGCTTCATCATCATGAAAACCAAACACGGTGCAGCTTCTCCTTCTTCTTCAAATTCAATAGAAGAAAAGACAAACTCAACCTCCCCCAAAACATCAACTGTTGGGAAGATTACGTCATAAATTGTCTCCAACCAGAAGGGAAGATAAGCGGTCTGTTTCATCAACTGGTTCTGAAGCAAGAAAAAACTACTGCAGCGAGCTCCAAAAGGTGTTCGATTACTTCGACGAGGATGGAGATGGTAAAATATCTCCATCAGAGTTACAAAGCTGTGTGAGGACTGTTGGGGGCGAGCTATCGATGGATGAGGCAGAAGCAGCTGTGAGGTCATCTGATTTGAATGGTGATGGGCTGCTTGACTTCGAGGAATTCCAGAAGCTAATGGAGGCAGGGGGAGAGGAAGACAAGAATGACGAGCTCAGAGAAGCTTTTGGGATGTATGAGATGGAGGGGTCAGGTTGTATCACTGCCACAAGCTTGAAGAGGATGCTCAGTCGACTCGGCGAGTCTAAGTCCATTGAGGATTGTAAAACCATGATTCGAATGTTTGACCTCAATAAAGACGGCGTGCTAAGCTTTGATGAGTTCCGAGTTATGATGCGCTAATTCACATCCATTGCTCTTCACTTCACCGACAATATATGTCCATAACCTTCAATAATTAGTCTTTGTTAGTTGCTACTACTTCATTCATTTGTTTATTTCTTACACATTGTGAATAAGAGATTTTCCATAATCTTGTACAATAATCAGCTTGTATTCGACATTAGCTTAAAAACTGAGCAACTCAGCTCTTTACTAATAATCACTCAGGGATTTTTCTTTCTTTCTTTCTCTCTCTCTCTCTCTCTCTCTCCCCCCCCCCCCCCCCCCCCCCCCCCCCCCCCCCCCTCCCTTCTTCTTTTCCTTTATTGCCTAGTAAAACTTCTACCTTTACTTGTTAAATCCTACAATGATTTATGTTTATGTTCGCCAAAAAGGATGTTTGAAAGAATTAGATAATAAAGTAACAATATCCTAATTACCCTATGCCATTAACTATACAACTTTTATTAGCTTTTGTTAACAGATAAAAAAAAACATACATAGGCCGAATTACAACTTTACTGTCAACACATATTGCTTCATCAGTCTTTTTGAAATCAAATTATTATTGTCCTTGATATTTTAGAACTCCCTAGAGCATCAGTTGTCATCATGGGCAGAGCCACGTATTGGCTAGCCCAGTCAAGCTTTTAAAAAAGAAAAAAATTTATAGATATTTTATTTTGTTTTAAGTAGTCAGCCAACAAACAGCCTAGCTCATCCAATTGAATGCAAGAGCTTAAGCCCAGTTTCTCATTCTAATCTCAAACCTATTAAAAAATTTAGTCCAATCCAATTCCAAACCCAAAACCTATTCAGAATTCGCTCTTAACATCATTCAGGTTGCTCCTCGTCGTTCGCCGTCCACAAAGCTTTATCCTTTTAAAACCAAGTGACAACTGACAAGGTAGCACAGTACTAACACTTCAAGTCATGAAAAATTAAGTTAATTATTGGCGTATTGCTTAAACATATACACACAAAAAAAAATCTCAGAAATTTAGAACCTTATATTCCATTGAGGCATTGATGGTAACCACAACTTTGCGAGGGCTAGCGTTGTCGCGGTGCTCAGTGCTCACACAGCTGCCATATCCCCTGAGGCAGTGAGGCGTAATAGAAGAAGGAACACTTACACATTTTGACATACGTAAGCATTGCATACTTGTATTATTATTTTGACATGCGTTTTTCTTTTCTTCTGTCGCTGCCCGCTGGTAACACGGTTTTCTTAGGACAGTTTGACCGTTAATCCGTTAACTATTAAATATCTAAAAGAAAAGAAAGAGGAGAGGAGAGAAAAGTAAAATACCTGTTTTTCTTAATTTGATAGTCGCAAAGAAATCCAACGACGGTGACGGACAGATACACTTACCACAATTGTACGACACTGCTCCCCCACGTTTACAAATTGCGATTAATATTGGGACCACCCTGATCTATAATCAAACTCAACAGAAGAGAAAAAAAAGAAAATTCCCGAAGTGCCCAGAAGTAAAATTGTCAGTCCCCTCCGCAGCAGGCAGGAAGCTTCCCTCACGCGCTGCGGCCCGCTGAATCCTACTAATATATATATCTTATCAACAATCGTCATGTTAGATCACTATCAGTAGTGGGTAATGTAAAACCCACTTTTAGTCTATTATCAGAATAGATGATACTATTTATCTAAAATCACAAAAAACCATTCTCAATGGAATATGTAAATTAGTCTCAAGATTTACAAATCGCTATAGTAGCATAAAAATACATTTTACTGTAGCGTCTTGTAAAACTTTTCTTTTATTTTTTTATTCACCCCCTCTCTCTCTCTCTCTCTCGCACTCTCTCTCCTTTTCTTTCAGATAAGATATCCTCTCTCCCACGCTGTCTCTCTCCTTTGCTCTCTGATCTCATCAGACCTCCTACTTCTCTCTCGCATGCTCGTGATGGTGGGGGTTTTGGGTTGCCGATTTGGTGGTGAGGGTTGGGTTATGGGGTTGTCAATGTTGTGGTGGTGGCAGTGGGTGGTCTGTTGGTGAATGGGTTTGTGATGTGGGTTTGTGGTTTTGGCGGTGGTGATAGCGATGGCGATGACAATGGCAATGGGGGTAGCTTTGGGTTTGGATTTGGGTTGAGGTGGAAGAATGGGTTTGGGGTGGGGGGTTTGTGGTGTTTTGGGTTTGGGTTATGGGGTTGCCGATTTGGGTTTTGGGTTTGGGTTATGGGGTTGCCGGTGTTGTGGTGGTGGCAGTGGGTGGTCTGTTGGTGGATGGGTTTGTGTTGCGGGTTTGGGTTCCGTGAGGGTGGGTTAACTGTTGCCGTGGGTTTGGGTTTCCTGAGGGTGGTGGTGGCGTGGATTTGGTTGCTGTGAGGTATGGTTGGTTGTGGGTTTGGGTTTGGGTTTGCATGGGTTTGGTTGTCGTGAGGGTGGTTGCCGATGTGGTTGTGGTTGCTGGTGTGGCTGTGAGTTGCTAGGTTGGGTTTGGGAGGGGATGGGTAGTGCCGGAGGGATGGGTAGAAAAATGGTTTTGATAAAAAAAAAAGTTTTTCTAAAAAAAATTATAATATTATTTTAATAAGATATTTTGTAAAGTAGAGAATGAGATGTGTGGTGTTATGTAAAAATGAGTTTATATAATAGAAAAAATGCTTTTTGAATATGTAAAATAGAGGAATGGATGTAAAATGGGTTGGGAATGCTCTTACCCGCTCTCATCATAAACAACTAGCGGTTGGCAAAATCGTTATATATACCATATTACTATGTGACACTTTTTTTTTTGGTTGGAATAATAATAGTGTGATACCTAAAACCGTTAATCGTGTAACTCACCCAACCCATTGTACTCGGTTTTTGGTATCCCACTATTATTATTATTAAAAAAAAAGAAAAAAACGATGTCATTCTTCCCAATTCCAACCATATCCAATGACGAGAGGATAAATATAAACATAACGACCCTAGTATAAATGGTGATAAGACGAGTCTGCTTAAGTTGATTATTGTTTTAAAAAAATATGTGGTTAGATTGATTCATGATATGTGTCACTACTTGTTGTCGACGTTATGACGACTCTATTGGCTATGCCATGACAACCGTCACAGCGAAACGTTTAGCACTCTAGAAGCTGGCACAGTGATCATTTGAGATCAGGTTCCGAGAAAATAAGGAGCATGTTTGGTTACATAATGCAGTTTTGTGATTTCAAATTTTGTTTTCTAAGTGTTTTGCAAAATGACAAGAAAACTTTTTCTAGTGTTTTGAGAACAACAAAGTTTATTTGGCAAGTGTTTTACAACAATTTCCAGTGTTTTTTTTTTTTTTTTTTATTATTATTATTATTATTTTTGCAAACCCACAACAACCAAGAACAAACCCACTCCTTCACCATAATCCACAACAACAAACCCACAATAATCACAACAAACCCACTGGCCACCACATCTAAACCACTTGCACAAAACAAAACCCATTGAAAAGGGGAGATCGACCAACAAAAACCCACCATGAGAAATAGAAAACAAGACCCAACTAGGTGGGTTGCAGAAGCCACGATGAGAGAGAGTGTGAGTGATCGCAGATTCGCTCGATGAGAGAGAGACATTAGGCTTGTTGTTACTAGCCATTGACGTTGCCTTCACTCATCGTTGCCTTGTCAGAAATCATTGTTGTCATGCTGTGATGTTGCTCTGGGTGAAGAGAGAGAATGAAAAATGTAACGTTAATAGAGAGAGAAAGAGATTAGGCTAAACTATAAAAGAAAAAAAATGTTATTATATTATTTTATAAGCAAACAATAACTTTGAGCACAAAATACAAAAATTGAAAATACAAAAAAGATGTTTTCTAACAAGTGAGTTTGAATTACACTAGCACAATATTTGGTTTTATACAAAAACATAAAACCAGAGACGGAGGCACTTGGGGACCAAAAAGGGCCCTGGCCCCTGTTGGCTCTACAAAAAAAAGGCTAGAGTAGGTATAAAAAATTAATTAGCCCCTACTCAAATAATTTTTGGGCCCCTACTAACATTATTTTTGGCCCATTCCAACAGAAATTAGCCAAAAAACAAACAAAAAAAATAGTCAAAATTATCCCAACAAATCAGCCCAAATCCAAAAATAAAAAATAAAAATATACAACTCAGTCAAAATCATCCCAACAAATCAGCCCAAATCACAACAACAGCAGCAACAAATAAATATAAATCAGCCCAAGTCAAAATTACAACAAATCAGAAAATGTATTAATATATAAAATTCAAAAAAAAAAAAATAAATAGTTACGGACGGTGGCCAGACCGAGTAGAAGAAAAAAGAAAAAGAAAAAGAAAAAATGAAAAAAGAAGCAAGATCTAGGGTTAGTGAGTTACGGACTTGCCAGAGGTATTGAATTGATTGAAGGCTGCGTAAGACCTTGCTGGACTGGACTGGGACCGCCGGAGGCTCGGCTTGGCTTCGCCTGAAGGCTCACGCTTGGTTGGAGGCCTGAAAAGGCACCGCACGTCCGAATCGCTTCGCTCACGGTCCGTTCGCTACCAGCCTACCACAATGCCACCATCTCGCCGATCTCGCCACCACGGTCCGTTCTTTCGCCGGAGCAGCAACTCGCATCTCGGATTCTCAGCACTAGTGAGTTTACTCTCTCTCTGTCTCTCAGATTCTCACCTCACTTAGACACTACTTAACTACTCAAGTCTCTGTTAAGTGTTATTGTGTTAATATATTTGGGAATTGCCGAATTGGGCATTTCACATGTGGTTTGATTTTTAGATTTTTTTAGTGAATAGTCACCGGTCAATAAGTCAATTGCATTTATTTAAAAATGTTAGCTCACTGCACACTGCACACACTTATTTATTCTAGTTAGTAATCTCATTGTCACCCACTCACTCTTAAATCAATTAGTTCAGATATTTAGTGAATAGTCACCATCACTATTTCTTTCTTTTTTGTTTCTCTCTCTATAGTCTTCAGTCAATTTCTCACATTTTAATGCATTTTTTTTTTGCTGAGTGTTGTGTACTATTTGATTATCAATTGCTAAATCACTTGAGTGTTCTGTATAAGTATTTGATTATTAATTGCTGATTTGCTGTGTTGTGGGTCATGGGTGTCAAAATTACTGTGTTTAACAACTGTATAATATGTACTATGCACAAAATAAACATAATTTCTATTTGATTTGTAGATTATGGGTAAGTCAACTACAATAATGCACTTTTTCAAAAGAAAGAACTTGAATGATTCAGAAGCCAAGACTAGTGATGTAACATTACCAACCACTAATGCCAACATCCCAATTCCAGGGAATATCGAAATTCCAATTTCAAAAAATGTGGATATCCATATTCTAGAAAATGTTGATATCCTAATTCACGAAAATCCTCATCCAAAATTTCAAAAAATTGATACTAGTTTGTTGGAGCGGGATCCTGGATTGCGTTAACGAATATGAGATTATCATGTTAATCAACGTGATGAAATTCAACGAGCTTACCATAACTATGGTGTTTTCCAACCCACATTGTCTGCATACAAAAAATCCGGACCAGAAAAGTATCATCGTAGCTTTCAAGACTCTTAGTTCAAACTCTTTCCAAAATGGCTTGAATATTCTCCTGCGAAAGAGGCAGCATTTTGTCTCCCATGTTTTCTCTTTCATAAGCCATTTGGGAATCCTGGACAAAATGCATTCACGGTTGATGGATTCAGAAGTTGGAAGAAAGTTAGAAATGGAACAAGATATGCTTTTTTGTCTCATGTAGGGAAGGATTTTAATTCATCTCATAGAGTTGCCGAGAAAAGAATGGATGATTTGATGAACCAACCTCAGCATATAGACAAGGTATTGAACAAACAATTTCATATTGAAATTGCAAATAATCGGCTACAGTTGAAGGTCTCAATTGATGTTGTTCGAGTGCTTGAATTGCAAGGTATTGTTTTTAGAGGTCGGGATGAAAGCTCTACTTCAGTCAATCATGGAAACTTTCTTGAAATATTGGATGTGGTAGCTTCATATGATAAAAAGGCTGAAGTGATAGCAAAAGCTCCAAAAAATGTGACTTACACATCACCACAAATACAAAAAGAAATTCTACATGTTTTTTCAATGAAAGTGATGAATGCAATTCGTGAAAAAATTAGTGATGCCTAGTTTTGCATAGTTATTGATGAAGCCCGTGATGAGTTAGTGAGAGAACAAATGGCTGTGGTTTTAAGATTTGTTGACAAAGATGGCTTTGTGTGAGATCTTTTTTTTTGGGTTGTTCATGTTTCTGACATTGTGGCATTAACCCTAAAAAAAGAGATATATTCTTTGTTATCTCGTTATAATCTAGATATTCAAAATATTCAGGGGCAAGGATATGACGGTGTAAGTAATATGCGAGGTGAGTTAAATGGATTACAAGCTTTGATTTCACATAATTGTCCATATGCTTATTACATCCATTGTTTTGCACATCGTTTACAATTGACATTAGTAGCAACATCAAAAGCAGTTATTCTCGTTGGTAAATTTTTTGATCGGTTGGCTTTCATTATCAACATTGTTGGTGCTTCATGTAAGCGTAACGAGCAATTGAAACTTGCTCAAGATTCTGAATTTGTATATTTGATTGATATTGATGAGCTTGAGACTGGAAGGGGACTTAATCAGAAGTGCACTTTGCAACAAGCTGGAGATACTCGTTGGAGTTCTCACTTTAGATCGATTTCTAGCTTGATAAAGATCTTTAGTCCAACATGTGAAGTTTTGCTCAAAATCATTAAGGAAGAATCTACTTCTTCATGGCAGGTAGAAGCAGAAACAGCTTATGAGACCTTAACTTCATTTGAATCTGTCTTTATCTTGCATCTTATGAAAAAAACTATGGAGCTCAGTGATAAACTTTGTCAAGTTTTGCAATGCCAGACTCAAGATATTTTAACTGCAATGCGTCTTGTTTTATCTACTAAAGAACTTATCCAAACATTCAGAGATGATAAATGGGATGACTTACTTACCAACATGATATCATTTATGAGTTAAGATCTATAGATGTGCAGGATATGATTGCTCGTTATGTTGATACACGAGGTCTAGCTCGGCATCAGCAAGATGACTTTACAATTGAGCATCATTATCGAGTGGATATTTTTTGTGCTGCAATAGATTCTCAATTGCAAGAACTAAATCATCAGTTTAATAAGCATGCAGTAGTGTTACTTGTGCTTAGTTCAGCTCTAGATCCTTATCAAGCACGTCAATATTTTAGAATCAATGATATTTGTTTGTTGGTAACTAAGTTTTATCCGCAAGATTTCACGGAGTATGAAAAAGAGGTTTTGGAAACAGAACTTTATCATTTTGAGCATAATGTAGTTCGGCATCCAGAGTTCGAAAGTTTGTCAAGTATTTCTAAATTGTGTCAATGGTTGGTGAGGACAAGAAAATCAATAGCCTACCAACTTGTTTTTAGAATGGTTATTCTTGTACTTACTCTTCGAGTTTCTACTGCAACTACAAAGCGGGCATTTTCAGCTATGAATATCGTCAAAACTAGGCTTCACAACAAAATGGAAGACGATTTTTTAACAGACTCCATGCTTTTATACATTGAAAGGGAAATTACTTAGTCGTTTCGTATGGATTCAATTATAAATGATTTCAGTAATGTGAAAACGCACAAATTTTTATTTTCTTTGAAAAATGCATTGTAATGTATTAAGAATAGTTATTTTGTATTTTTTCTTTTGATTGAATATTTTGTATCTTTCCAGTTGTTGATGTTTTGTTAATACTATATAGATGCTATTTTAGATTTTCACAAAATTTTTTTGGCTGATACACCAACCCCTACTTATGTAAAATCCTGACTACGTTTAATGCAGGAACGCTACCCAAACAACACTACCAAAGGTGCCCCCACAAATTTGTGGATTCAAATCCAAAAAACTGGATTTTAAACACAAACTAAACATGTTTAAGGAGTCCACTCCCTTTTGTCCTAAATATTTCGAAGAACGACCTTCACATCCCTGAAATCTTGTGGACAACCTCCACGTCCATCATCATGAATTGTTTACTTACCCCTTTCCACTAATGGGGCACAAATCTCCACTATAAATATCTAAGAACTCCCATGAGTTAAGGAATGAAATAGTAACTCCCAAAATTCTGCCATATACAATCATAACTTAAACATCATTGAGTTCTTGGCTGACGTCATACCAATACTCCTTTAGCAAACTATTGTCATCATCTCTTACAGGTACACACGGTCTTCACGTTGTTGCGATTATGTGATTCATCATCTTGAGTATTCCACCCACCAAGTCCTTTAACTTATACATAAAGGCTTCCACGCGTCTGTTGGCTTACTCCACAACGTCATCAATTATATCATTATTATTCTTTCGTCATAATTAAATATCCTTTCTCTTTAGGTCCTTTTGGAGCCCTTTTCCGCGTCTTTGACTCTCTTCTTTTCTCTCTATATATAGCAAGTGAAAAACTGAAAAGAGACAATCTTGTTACATTCAGTCAAAACTAATTTCAAGTTCAGGTATAGACACACCCAGTACAAAGTTCTTCGATTTAGCAAACTGCCTTCAATTCATCCAGGCTTCATCATCATGAAAACCAAACACGGTGCAGCTTCTCCTTCTTCTTCAAATTCAATAGAAGAAAAACCAAACTCAACCTCCCCCAAAACATCAACTGTGGGAAGATTACGTCGTAAATTGTCTCCAACCAGAAGGGAAGATAAGCGGTCTGTTTCATCAACTGGTTCTGAAGCAAGAAAAAACTACTGCAGCGAGCTCCAAAAGGTGTTCAATTACTTCGACGAGGACGGAGATGGTAAAATATCTCCATCGGAGTTGCAAAGCTGTGTGAGGACTGTTGGGGGCGAGCTGTCGATGGATGAGGCTGAAGCAGCTGTGAGTTCATCTGATTTGAATGGGGATGGGCTGCTTGACTTCGAGGAATTCCAGAAGCTAATGGAGGCAGGGGGAGAGGAAGACAAGAATTACGAGCTCAGAGAGGCTTTTGGGATGTATGAGATGGAGGGGTCAGGTTGTATCACTCCCACAAGCTTGAAGAGGATGCTAAGTCGGCTCGGCGAGTCTAAGTCCACTGAGGATTGTAAAACCATGATTCGAATGTTTGATCTCAACGAAGACGGTGTCCTAAGCTTTGATGAGTTCCGAGTTATGATGCGCTAATTCATGTTCATTGCTCTTCACCAACAACAATTTTTGTCCGATTCCTTTTCATTGATTGGTCTTTGTTAGTTGTTATTTCATTCATTTGTTTATTCATTTGTAAAAATAAAATAGAAAAATAAATTTCCATGTTCTTGTAGAATAATCAGCTTATATTTTGACAAAATTCGACCTTTGCTTAAACTCAGATCTTTTAGTTCTACTATCAATCACTCAAATTCCAAAGTTGGATAATGAAGTTTAACTTTAGAAAAATGGATTCCAGAACTCACTTTTGAAGGACCAGCTTAAAATATCTTCTGGTTTTTACATTATCTTGTAAGAAAAATTCAGGACCCCAGTAGGCAGGTGAAGGCGGTGCTTCTCCAGTCCCGAAAATAAAAATAAAAAGAATCTTCTACACTGCAAATCTCAACTTCTAAACCATAAAGGCAAGAAAACTTATAGTTCACTCCTTAAATCCTACAATAATCTATAATAATCTATGGTTAGGTTCGCCAAAAGAAAGTTTGAATAATACAGGAACAATATCCCAACAACCTGAGGTCATTAAATATCTAACATTCATTAGTGACACTCAAACATAGGCTGAATACCAACTTTATTGGCAACACATATTTGCTCCATTAATCTTTTGAAGTCAGTCTATTGATATTGTCCTTGATAATTTATAACTCCCTTGAGCACCGATTGGCATTATCATTAATTGATCAAACTAACGAATCTCAGTTTCTCATAAGAGTCTGAACTCTTAACATCATTCAGATGCAACTGACAAGGTAGCACAGTACCAACACTTCAGGTCATCATTACACAAGTATATTATTGCTTACATACACAGAAAAAGAAAAGAAATAAATCTAAGAAATTTAGAGCCTCATATTCCATTGAGGGTAACCACAACTTTGCGAGGAGTAGCATTGTCTCGGTGCTCACACAGCCATATCCCCTGAGGCATAATATAAGAAGGAACAATTACACATTATGATATAGTCATTACCAGGGGGCAAAGTTCAAACAGCTTATACAGCTAATCAATGGAGACAATTTAGACATTGCCTGTATCACCTGAAGCACGCATGCACACACGCATGCTTTACATGATTGATGTAAGGATATACAGGGTTGAAACAGGATCTCACCTACACCTCTTGTTTACTTGGGAAGGAAAAAAATAGGAGGGGGGGATAGATATTATGTGGTACAAAGACTATTGGCATGACCTATGACCTGCAGCATTGTGTTTGACATTTTATCCTTGCCAACATATTCATAATCCTTTTTTTGGGTCCTTTTAGTGAATTAAAAAATTCAAATGCTTACACTTGATGAAGTTAAGCCATACACAAATAGGTCCAGAAAGATGCCTAGCTCTGCCATTCCATTAGAACCACCTATTCTTTATGTGTCTCTACGTATATATTTTCAGTTTCATCTGTATCTTACACCATGTATTACGGTTATAGGAGTTTACCTAAATCAATAGGATTTTATGCATATTAATACAGTGTCTGGCTGCTGTTCTCTTTCTAAACACCTTAATCACTAGCCAAAAGAAAATAGGGTTTTTGAATTGCTTCCCCAACCATGATACATTAGTATTTTTTGCTTTTCTTTTCCCTTGGCTTTATCAAATACAAATCTGAGAGTGAGAGAGAGGGAGAGAGACAAAGCTGAGAGTGAGAGACTTGAACTTACGGGAGAGGCAGAGAGAGAAATGAGGGAGGGTTAATGGGATTAACCAAGGGTTAAGTAGGTCATGTGCATTGTACATGACTGGACATATGTCTAATTATAAGTGGTGCCACCTAGTGGGTTGGAGCTAAACTTTTTCCTTTAAATAAAACACGTGGATAATTTATTTAATTGTCATGTAGTGGATGGGAGGAATTTTCCTCCAAATTGGTTTGGAGGTAAACTCTGTCCTTTTGAAAATTAAAAATGCTGTCATATACCTGCCAGGTTCCCATGTTAAGCTGCCCATTTGTAATTGGAATCCTGCACAAGAATGAAGACCTGTTAATTGGAAACCAGACAATATAACTTCAGAGTAAATAAACAGTCTAACTACAAGTATGAGATCATCTCACGTGAGTGTGCAGCCAAACATTGATGATTTGATATGTGCTGGCATGTCATCTGGGCCTGCAAAAGTTACACAACTAAGAACCATATTTGTGTGTAGGAAAAGTAAGAAATGACTGAGCATACATAGAATTAGAAATCGGTACCTAAGCCTATTTCAAACAAAAAAATGCGTACTTACCTTCAATCGTATGCTTCCAAGGAGCAGACCTTCCCTGAAAATAGATATCCAAAAACCAAATAAGATCTTTTCTCAGATGACATTGGCTTCTACATGAAATACTAAAGAAGGCAAACAAACCTCTGGAACTATCTTGTTGAGGAATGTCTCAGTATCTTCCCGAACATCAGAGTCGTAATTCTCATTGATAGTAAGAGAAGCACTTGTGTGCTGCACTAGAATGTTTAAAATAAAAGACGAAATTCCGTCAAACTAAACCCCAAAACATGAAGGGGAAATTATTTGATGGACATTGTATCACTTACAGAAGAGATGAGCAAGGCCGCACTTGAATTCTGACAGATCTTGCCCAATTTCCTTCACGATCTGATTTTTTAGAAACAATTGTTATCTATGATGTAAGTAATATAAAAGATGGTCTTTAAAATTGCTGGCACCAACCGTAGGTGCTTACTGTTCTTCATGGCATGAGTCATTATAGTGGGCTGTGAACATAAAGACAATCATATTTCATATTCATATTTGCGGACTCTTAGTAGAATGATTTCAAAACCAGAACCCATTCTCACTTGAAAAGCTAGAATGAGTTTGACAATTGCCACAACATTTATGAGTGAAGTGGCCTTTTAATGGTTACACAGGTGAACAAATAGAGGGCCTACTAAGATGAAGGTGGTGATTTATAATTCCCTCCAGAATGCAATGTTCTATTTGAGCTACAAGTTGTGACAAAGCATGTTTAACCATATGAGATCCCCTGGTGATTCTATGCGAGTTATATATGCGTTTAAATTTACAATTTGGAAACTTTCCACCAGTTCTCTGTCATCAGAAAATGGAGTATAAGCCAAGACAAGATGTGATTGAAAAATCTCTATCTTCTTAAAGACAATAGAACTCTACAACAAAGTAAAGGCGGTTTTGTCTATCTTGGCTTGGGGGAGGCAACATGGAACAGAACAGAACAGTAGAGGTACTAAATTCAGTGATGTTAAGTTCATATATAACACGAGTCAAGTTCTAAACAATTCAAACATATCATAACATTTTATTGACAGACAATAAAACTATAATCTAGTCTAGCCAAATAATAGGGAGCTAATTGTGATGGTCTCTACAATAGGGTTTCGAAATGAATTGAATTGAATTGAATGGTGGGTTTTGGTACCTTAGGGGTGATGAGATGACAACCCCTCCTCTGGGGAGGAAGAGAGACGGTCTTCTGAGCCCACTTAGGACCAGCCGCAGCCATTGAATTCGGATCGTTGGTGGTGCTCGGTGGTCGACTTGTGTATAGCGACTTGACGCTAACGGGAGCCCAGGCAGCCTTGGAAGCTAAGAATACTGAGGATGTTTGCATGGGTTCCAAATCCAAGCCCAGCCAATTCCAACTAAGCCCAAGAATGTGCCAGATGTGGGGTGCGATAGTCAGGGTTATAAGAGGAACCACAATGTGTATTTGATGAATGTTAACGGCCTCTTAGTTCCACCTCTGCCGCACATTAATAGGTCCTTTTGTTTTATATGTTCGCGGCTTTACGCTTTTGTGTTGTGTACTTGTGTGTGGTTTGGAACCATTTATAATTTGTTTGGTTGGAAGAATGAAAAAAATGAAATGGTAGGATAGAAAATGTTGGGAGAATAGAAAAATGGGAGCTAGAAAATATTTATATTTTTTACCATATGTGTTTGATTACAACTTACAAGGATGGAAAAGTGGATTGATAGAAAATAAATATAACTTTCATTTGTTTGATTAAGAAGACAAATGAGAGGATGAATAAAATTTTTTTTTTGCCCCTTTATCTACACTTTTCTTTCCTATTTTCTGTGTGATGTACCGAAAAAAAATTTGTGGACCAGTTTTCCCTTCTCTCTTTTGGCCAACCAAATAATGAAAAACACAAATTTACTCTTCTCTATTTTTTTTTTCCTCCATCTTTTCTCTCCAAACAAACAGACCCTTAAATTTTTTTAGTTAGGTTTGGAAAAATTTAACGGTTGTAATGCGATCCACCGAGTCTAATTAAAGTTAGTTGTATTATTATTTTCCTATAGGGCCTATACTTAGATTATTTGTGGGAAAAGGAGATTTTATACATAGTTAATAAAATGAAGCATTGCCGAGCTTAATAACACAAACTTATTACCAAATGAGGCATTAAAATGATTGCGTGAATGTGAGGGGAATTACCAAGGTGGGATGTAGTACTACAGTACTTTAGTTGTGGAGTCAAAACTCTTTAGGTTAATGCCTTAAAAGACACCACCATCTATCATGGTGGATAGTGAATAAAATGCAACATTAAATGGAGATTGGTGAATACGTACTTTTAGCAAGGAATACATTTTATCTTAGTGGATTGAATTTTTGTTTGTCCTATAATATAAGAATAAGAACAAAATATCCTTAAAAAGAAGAAGAAAGAATAAGGACAAAATATCCTTAAAAAGAAGAAGAAAGAATAAGGACCAAAATACCAACAAAAAAAAAAAAAAAAACCAAAATTGCATTTTAGCGTTCATTTCCATTTTTTTAACAAGGGTCGGACTTGGGTTACAGTCCTGTAACAGGATCGCAAGCAACTCCTTGATTATATTCTGGAGTCGGTACTCCATATCTTAAAGTTATTGATAGCTTGAACAGCAACTCCTTGATTTAGTTGATTATACTACAAAATTGAGAGCTTGAAAGTGAACTGCATCTAACATAAACAGCTATTGAAATTCAAAGGTCCACTGCCTTTAATAAGGCACAAATATTTTGTATTTTATTTAAAGTTAGCCAAAGGAAAAAGAGAATAAAGAGAAGAAATGCTTTTAAAACGGTCCGTTCAATGGTTCCAAACAGAATTCAGAAATGCTTTAACAACTTGATTCGTGTTTCTCTCCTCCCGACCCTCCTTTTCGTGTTGAACTTTTCGAACTCTCTCTCTTTTCTTTCCAATAATATAAAAGAGAATATTCTTTTTTCATTTCTCTCCTGAAAGGATCACTGACTAGTTTCCAATCCAATTCCATCTTCCAAACACGAGACGTGCACACTTTTTCTCTACTAGAATCTTGTCTTTGTACCAAATTGTAAACAATGGATAACATTCTCTCGCTTTGATATTCTAATTTGTAAGAAAAAAATGAGCAGCGGACGGTGGTGGCGGTGGTGGTGTTTGCTAATAGGAGCAGTGTTTGTAGTGGTGGTTGCAAGCAGCAGCGCTTCCCAAACCAAACAAAACCGATTGGTTTCTCGAATTGCCTTTGGATCATGCTCTGACCAAGCCGATCCTCAGGTTCTCTTTTCACTTTCCTTCCACACTCTAACCTTTTGATTTTGTATTTTTTTTTTCTTCACATAATTGGTAATCATGTACTACTAATACTGAGTATGTTGTTTGCTAAATCTAATATTTACTGCAGTATCTAGTAACTGTAAATTCATTCATTTGCTATATATATACACATGTGTGTGTGTTTGTGCTTCTCGGATTAGGGATATAGTGTGCTTGATGTTTTGAATCAGTGATTGTTCAAGTTGTGTTTGAATGCAGCTCATATGGAATGCAATAATCAACTTTGATCCTCAAGTTTTTATTTGGCTTGGTGATAATATTTACGGAGACATTAAGCGTCCTTTTAAGTTATTTGGAAAGGAGAGAACAATCGGACCGTGGAAGAATGTTCCGAGGTTTGTACCTACCTCCAAAGAGGAAATGGAGTCCAAGTACGTGAAAGCTAAGACTAATCCTGGTTATTCTCGTTCTTCGAGAGAAAACTGAGGTGCTTCACTCAATAGTCAATACCTTCTTTCAATATAATACTTGTTGTGTGATTTGAAGAGATCATTGCAGAACTTGTGCTATTGGTTATTTGTAATTGTTAATTCTACTATTCTGTTTAAGTAGTAATTTGTGGGTGATGTAGGTAATCGGCACATGGGATGACCATGATTATGGATTAAATGATGCAGGAAAAGAATTTGGTGGGAAAATTGTTAACCAAAGGCTTCTCCTTGATTTTCTAGATGAAGCTCAGAATAGTCCAAGGTGGGGAATATTTCTATTCATTTGATTATCCTTAATTTCAGTGTTCCATATTATGTTACTTTTTTAATGAAAAAAGAAAAAGAACTCAATGTACTGGTTAAGATTTTTGTTGTCTCCTCTTTGCTTGAATGAAAGTTTATCAAACTAGAATAAATCAAATTCTATCTAAGTGGTAGTTATAAGGATGATTTGGATGGACAATTTAATTACATTGGTTGGAGGAATGGTGCTATTAAGAAAACTTACAATGGCTTTACTATTACAGGCGCAAGCAGGATGGTGTCTATGTATCGTATACATTTGGTCCAGTGAGGTAGACAAATCAAGGTATCAAAGTGAATGCTTTTCATTTACTTCTTTGCTACTTCCTTTTTCATAGAATTTGGATAGTCTCTGCTGGATGAGGTAGGTTAATAATTGTTATTCTGGTACTAGGCAACAATCAGGATTGTTCTTTGCTCACCATATCCACCAATAAGCCAACAACCAACTTGTCTGTTTTTTTTCCCCATATATCTTGTACTTATTCTGTGTAACTTGTCAGGTTATCCTTTTAGATACCAGATACCACAGAGATCCTCTCTTAAGCGATGGAACTATCTTGGGGAATTCTCAGTGGACATGGTTAGAAAAAGAGCTGAATGGTCCAGCATCAGCCATTACCATAATTGGATCTTCTGTTCAGGTATATCTGAAATTTATTTCCTACCTATCATGAGGTTTTATGTCTGAATGGTTAGATATCATTTATTTATTGTTGCATGCGTAGCTGATGGCTATTAAGGCTTATGATGAGGTGTATAGCAAGTTGAGGATGAATGATGGGGAAAAATATTTATAAACTTGTTAAAGATAAGGGAAATGAAACTAAGAGAATTGAAGTACTTATATATATATATATATATATATAAAGATACTTGAATTGTGTCAAGTGCATTACGGATGAAATTTAAAGAGAGTTAGTAAAGGAAGAGGAGATTAAAAAAATATGGAAGACTTATTTTGATAAACTTTTTAATGGAAGTCATAGAAGAAATTGGAGCGATCTAAGTAATCCAATTGAGGATAGAAACTGTAGGTTAATTTGAAGAATTAGGTTGACTGAGGTAATGGAGGTATGAAGGAGGTTGAAAATGGGAAAAGTCGTGGCACTTGATGAAACCCCCAATGAAGTTTGGAAGTGCTTGGGTGACGTGGTTGTAGCCTGTAGGATAGGTTGAGAAACCTTTTCAATAAGATCTAAGTGTTAACATTTATCAAAAAAAAAAGATCTAAGTGTTAACAAAATGCCTAGTGAGTGGAGGAAAAGTACATTAATACATATATACAAAAACAAATGAGATATTTAAAATTATACAAATTATCGTGGAATTAAGCTTATGAGTTATACTTTAAAACTTTGGGAGAGAGTGATTGAACATAGGTTAGGACAAGAAATAATCAATTTGGTTTTATACCATGAAGCTATACTTTTACTCAGACGTCTAAAGGCGAAATATAGAGAAACCCATAAAGATCTAAATATGGTTTTGATTGACCTAGAAAAAGCACATCATAGAGTACCTAAAAGGTTAATTGGTGGGTATTAGAAAAAAAATAAAAATAATCAATTTGGTTTATGCCAGGGTGGTCTACCATGAAAGCAATACTTTTGTTCTGACGTCTAACGGAGAAATATAGAGAAACCCGTAAAGATTTTCATATGGTTTTTATTGACCTAGAAAAAGCACTTCATAGAGTACCTAAAGAGGTTAAGTGGTGGGTTTTAGAAGAAAAAAAGATTTCCTCTAAAGTATATTAGGGTGATTAAGGATATGTATGAGGGAGTTGTAATAGTGTGAGAACAAGTGAGTTTCCTATCACAATAGGTTGGCATCAAGGATCATATTTTAGTCCAATCTCTTTGCATTGGTTATGGATGGACTTACTAAACTTACTAGACTGATTCAATATGAAGTCCCTTGATATATGCTTTTTTCAGATGATATACATTTAGTGGATGAAACTAGACGTGGAAGCAAAGCCAAGTTGGAAAACTTGAAGGTTGTGAGATACCAATGAATAAATGCTTTCAATATCTTTAACTAATAATTCATAAGGATGGAAAGATCGAAGATGCTGTGAATCATTGGATAGGAGCAAGGAAGATGAACTTGAGAAGTGTATCAAGAGTAGTGTGTGATTGTATACCGATTAAGTTTAAGGGAAAGTTTTACAGGACTGTTATAAGACCAAACATGCTATATGATATTGACGGTTGAGCTATTAAAAAGCAACATCTTCATAAAATGAGCATAGTTGAAATGAGAATATTAAGATGGATAAGGGGAAATACAAGGAAAGATAAGATATAAAATGAAGAATTTTGTTTAAAAGTAGGAGTAGCTCCTATTGAGGAAAAAAAAATTAAGGAAGAGTTGTTTTAGATGGTTTGGTCATGTGCAAATGAGAGCGATTAATGCACTAAAGAAGAGTGATTTGATAATAAATCAAGGGAAAGAAGAGGAAGACCTAAAATAAATCCAGTAAAAGTAGTAAAAAATGATATGTTTATTAAGGATGTAATAACAAGTATGATTTTGGATATGATAGAATAGCGTAGAAGAATACATTTGATTGACCTTGATTAGTTTGTTTAGAATCTATTGGTGATGCCGAAGTTATGGGATTAAGGTTTTCTTATTGCTGTTGTTGTGATTTGAGCAAGATCTTATTCAATTGTGCAATAAGTGCTCACTCAAGAGGAAGCTTTCAGGTGTAATGAACTTAAATATTTTGATAAAACATGGTGGTAGTTTTGGTCCAGTTCTCCATTCTCTTAAGAGTAATTTAATAAGCCATCCTTACTCTGCTTCACCTTGTCATGACTCCATTTCTGGCATAAAATGGTGAAATAATTTTGTGCCTTTTTTTCTTCTTCCTGTTTTGTAGTTTGTACCACTAATGAGTATGTTAATGAACCTTGCTCTTTCATTCTATGCTTCACCTCCTTTTGACACCATTTTTGGTGTAAAATTCTTATTGCATTGTTGATTTGTTCGATGTAGCAATGATGTAATGACCCAAAGTAATTTTAGGCGATGCCGTTTTTACAGTGCTCTTCCTGGATAAATCAGTCTAGTATTTGGATTTGTCAACTACTTTTATTTTTTTATAAGTTAGTTGTTACAACAGTGGGGGTAGGGATTCAAACCTTGGTTCTTCTCATAATTCAATTGTAAACCACATTTCTGTTATCAAGTTCTGTTATTTGGTTACTTAGCACTACTGTTTCTATATAATTCAGGTTCTATCAAATCTTTCAGCTGCCACTGGCCCGTTATTTTCTTTTGAATGTTGGGGACGATTCCCTAGGGAGAGGGATCGCCTTTTCAAATTGATTGCAGATAGCAAGGTGATAATCTCTAATCTATGCTCATCCAATTGCTGAACTACATTAAGTTTTCTTGTTCTTGACAATAGCTTGGTGTGTTTGCCAGGGTGTTTTTTTTTATTCAAATCTTTACATGCCTTTTCTTTTCTCCCTTTATATCTGGTCTGAGGGTGGATGATTCTTAATGATATAATAATCTTCCACTTGCCAATGGCCTTTGGGCCAAATGGAAAATCCATCCTGTTAGTATGAGGTGGTGGCCTAGAATGGGGGTTTGAATTTCCTTAGACCCTTTACCTAGCAAAAAATAAATAAAAAAAATCTTCCACTTTACGAATCCTTTCTTCTTTTGTAGAGAGATGGAGTCTTCTTCATAAGTGGTGATGTTCATTTTGGAGAACTTGCTCGTTATGACTGTGCTACTGGATATCCACTATATGACATAACATCAAGTGGGCTTACAAAGGCAGTAGAGAAGGCAGTTCCACCACCATTACATTTCATTGTAAGGTTTGTGGCACGCTTGACACCTACTACAATGAGAGTCATGGACAGAAACTGCAGATACAGCTCATGCATATACGGTATGCAATTATGCATGTTATCTGTATTTTCCCTAGTGTATGAATATGGATCTGCTGAGGAAATATGGTTGGCTGTTCAACCTTTTAATCTATAAATCATGGGATTTTTTTAGGTCAACCAAATTTTGGTGCAATTGAGATAGACTGGGATGCAACTCCAGTGACCTTGAGAATTGAAGTCAGGGATATCAATGGGTTTCCTGTGACTGGTGTTAAGGTTTCATTATTGAAACTGCAAGCAGGAAGTGTAGACCCTGTTGCCACAGTCAAAGCAGGAGAATATCGAAGGCACTGTACACTCGAAGTTAATCTACCGTGGCTTGTCAGATATCGCCTGGCTATTCTGTTCTATAGTGCCGTTGCTGGTATGTTCATTTTGATACTTGCTTCATCTTTGCTCAATGCCTATTGCATGAAAAATGCTTACTGACATCTATTTCATTGCTACATGAAAGCCCTTCAATGCTTCTTACATGGATGTGTTTTATCATATGTGGGTGATGCAACAGCACTAATTTGTTTTTGCTACGTATTTTGTTAAAGGTTTAAAAGGAAGGGCTATAGCACACAATAGATGATGCAAAAGTACTGATGACATAGAAAACACCAAAATGCTGGTGTCATCTAGTACTGCACAAGCTTGTTCATTTTAATTAAAGCTAGATAAATAGCAAAGTTTCTCTCATCTGCCACTGTTTAATTTTTCTATAAAATGATCAGCTCATGAGAGATCTTATATAAGATTTCATTGCAAATTTAGAGAGACCTCAGAGCAACATTATCTGATAAAGAAATCATTTGGTTTTTTCTCTGGCAAGTGTTTACTTGATATCCTTTTTGGGGGGTGGGGGTAGTTCTGGTCAATCGATTGCAATAATATTTAATATTATCTTCTTCTGATTCATATCCTGATTGCAATTTTCATTTATTGTTGCAGTGTTGCTTCTAGCTTTGATAGGATTCACTTATGCAACTATATCAATCAGCAGGCGATTCCTCCCCAAATGCAAGCATGATTGACCATCATTTGTGGTACTTTAATGATTTGGTGCACACATTTTCCACAACCCAGAAACTAATTTTGATCTCACTGATTTATAGAATGTATTAACATCAAAGAACCAGTCAGGCAACTGTGTTCTACAAAGGCTGTCAGCTACAAGCTTTATATTTATGTATAGCTCTAAACGCTAGATGTAGAGTTTATTAAAGAAAGACCTGTCACGTGCCCATTATGGAAGATGATGGATGGTGTTAAAAGCTTTATAGTTTGTTAAACAGCCTTTAACAGTTCTGTATAAATATCAAAACAATAATCAATCAAAGTTAAGTACATTTTATCGCTTTATTGTTTTCTCTCTCTAATTTCATCATTTCTCTTAAAAATCTTACAGAAAAAAAGGTCTCTGGAGGCTTTGCTTCTAAAAATCCTGTTTTATTGATGGACTTCTGGGTCCGCTTTATTGAAATCATTTAAAGAAAAAAAGAATAAAAAAAAAAGCCTTCAGGTGCCCTGGTAAACGCAATATATACAGTTACAATAAATCTTCAAATTCTGCGTTGAATTCACATCTTCAATTGCTTTAGTCAATGGTAATGAGAATAGTTGCTTTGGTGAAATTTATGTGACCTATGCATGAGCAAGCCTGATTCATTTGGGCTGTCTTGCTCTTCAGCCTTCTACATTCTCATTAGTGTTGATTTTTTTTCTTTGGTTAAAAGTCTAGATGCATATTAGGTTTGTCTATTAGTGAGTTGTAAGTTGAAGAACTAGAAGGTTTGGTCCAGGCTCAGCGAGTACTCAATGTTTAATATGCTGACAACGGTGACAAGACTATGAATATTGGGTGGACACTCCTTTTTCTGTTCTATGTTACTTACGGGTCAACCAAACAAAGACTTGTAGAATCACTGTCTCCTTAAAAAAATCAAAGAAGCATCCGAGGTTTCATTTGAGGATAAAAAGTCCGAATTGGCAGCTGTCCAACTTGTTCACCTTCTTCCTTCATTAGCAATAATCGTCTTTTTTATTGGTACATTAATTTATTGCAGTAATCCCATTGTTGAGTAATTGAGCCACATTAGCTATTAATAAATCCTTAGTTGTAAGTCATCTTTTATTGATTCAATTGTACAATAATTGTGAAATACAATATTATGACAAGTGTATTTAGGGAATTGTCGGCCCAGCGAGTTCAATGTACTCAATGAAAAATGAATATTGGGTGGACTTTTTTCTGTAGTTCTTGTCAACCAAACAAAGAGAACATGTCTCCTTAAAAAAATCAAAGTCCGAGGTTTCATTTGAGGATAAAAAGTTGGCAGCTAGCTTGTTCACCTTCGTCCTTCAATCTTTTTTTATTGCAGCAGTAAAACTCACTATGTGACAACTCATAAAAGTCTGAATTTGCCGCTATCCCACTTGTTCGCCTTCGTCCTTCATTAGCAACAATCATCTTATTTGTTGGTACACTAGTAGTCCCATTGTTGAGTAATTGAGCCACATTACCTATTAATATATCCTTAACCGTATGTCTTTTTATATTGATTCAATTGTACAATAATTGTGAAATCAATACGTTTTAAGATGAAGAAATATTTGAATATCAATCTCATCGATCTCATAATTATC
>OU015764.1:27331339-27437280 GCA_907173295.1 Fagus sylvatica
CTGAAGGCTCACGCTTGGTTGGAGGCCTAAAAAGGCACCACACGTCCGAATCGCTTCGCTCACGGTCCGTTCGCTACCAGCCTACCACGGTGCCACCATCTCGCCGATCTCGCCACCACGGTCCGTTCTTTCGCCGAAGCAGTAGCCCGCATCTCAGATTCTCGGCACTAGCGAGTCTACTCTCTCTCTGTCTCTCAAATTCTCACCTCACTTAGACACTACTTAACTACCCAAGTCTCTGTTAAGTGTTATTGTGTTAATATATTTGGGAATTGCCGAATTGGGCATTTCACATGTGGTTTGATTTTTAGATTTTTTTAGTGAATAGTCACCGGTCAATAAGTCAATTGCTTTGATTTAAAATGTTAGCTCACTGCACACTGCACACACTTATTTATTCTAGTTAGTAATCTCATTGTTACCCACTCACTCTCAAATCAATTATTTCAGATTTTTAGTGAATAGTCACCATCACTATTTCTTTCTTTTTTGTTTCTCTCTCTATAGTCTTCAGTCAATTTCTCACATCTTAATGCATTTTTTTTTTGCTGAGTGTTGTGTACTGTTTGATTATTAATTGCTAGATCACTTAAGTGTTCTGTGTAAGTATTTGATTATTAATTGCTGATTTACTGTGTTATGGGTCATGGGTGTCAAAATTACTATGTTTAACAACTGTATAATATGTACTAATGATGTAGTGCACAAAGTAAACATAATTTCTATTTGATTTGTAGATTATGGGTAAGTCAATTACAATAACGCACTTTTTCAAAAGAAAGAACTTGAATGATTCAGAAGCCATGATTAGTGATGTAACATTACCAACCACTAATGCCGACATCCCAATTCCAGGGAATATCGAAATTCCAATTCCAAAAAATGTGAATATCCATATTCCAGAAAATGTTGATATCCTAATTCAAGAAAATCCTCATCCAAAATTTCAAAAAATTGATACTAGTTTGTTGGAGCGGGATCCTGGATTGCGTCAACGAATATGGGATTATCATGTTAATCAACGTGATGAAATCCGACGAGCTTACCATAACTATGGTGTTTTCCAACCCACATTGTCTGCATACAAAAAATCCGGACCAGAAAAGCATCGTCGTAGCTTTCAAGACTCTTAGTTCAAACTCTTTCCAAAATGGCTTGAATATTCTCCTGCGAAAGAGGCAACATTTTGTCTCCCATGTTTTCTCTTTCATAAGCCATTTGGGAATCCTGGACAAAATGCATTCACGGTTGATAGATTCAGAAGTTGGAAGAAAGTTAGAAATGGAACAAGATGTGCTTTTTTGTCTCATGTAGGGAAGGATTTTAATTCATCTCATAGAGTTGCCGAGAAAAGAATGGATGATTTGATGAACCAACCTTAGCATATAGACAAGGTATTGAACAAACAATGTCATACTGAAATTGCAAATAATCGGCTACAGTTGAAGGTCTCAATTGATGTTGTCGAGTGCTTGCATTGCAAGGTATTGCTTTTAGAGGTCGGGATGAAAGCTCTACTTCAGTCAATTGTGGAAACTTTTTTGAAATATTGGATATGGTAGTTTCATATGATAAAAAGGTTGATGAAGTGATAGCAAAAGCTCCAAAAAATGCGACTTACACATCACCACAAATCCAAAAAGAAATTCTACATGTTTTTTCAATGAAGGTGATGAATGCAATTCGTGAAGAAATTAGTGATGCAAAGTTTTGCATAGTTGTTGATGAAGCTCGTGATGAGTTAGTGAGAGACAAATGGCTGTGGTTTTAAGATTTGTTGACATAGATGGCTTTGTGTGAGATCGTTTTTTTGGGGTTGTTCATGTTTCTGACACTGTGGCATTAACCCTAAAAAAAGAGATATATTCTTTATTATCTCGTTATAATCTAGAAATTCAAAATATTTTGGGGCAAGGATACGACGGTGTAAATAATATGCGAGATGAGTCAAATGGATTACAAGCTTTGATTTCACATGATTGTCCATATGCTTATTACAGCCATTGTTTTGCACATCGTTTACAATTGACATTAGTAGCAACATCAAAGACAGTTATTCCCGTTGGTAAATTTTTTGATCGGTTGGCTTTCATTATCAACATTGTTGGTGCTTCATGTAAGTGTAACGAGTAATTGAAACTTGCTCAAGACGCTGAATTTGCATATTTGATTGATATTGATGAGCTTGAGACTGGAAGGGGACTTAATCAGAAGTGCACTTTGCAATGAGCTGGAGATACTCGATGGAGTTCTCACTTTAGATTGATTTCTAGCTTGATAAAGATCTTTAGTCCAACATGTGAAGTTTTGCTCAAAATCATTAAGGAAGAATCTACTTCTTCATGGCAGGTAGAAGCAGACACAGTTTATGAGACCTTAACTTCATTTGAATCTGTCTTTATTTTGCATCTTATGAAAAAAACTATGGAGCTCAGTGATAAACTTTGTCAAGTTTTGCAATGCCAGACTCAAGATATTTTAACTGCAATGCGTCTTGTTTTATCTACTAAAGAACTTATCCAAATATTTAGAGATGATAAATGGGATGACTTACTTACCAATGTGATATCATTTTGTGAGTTAAGATCTATAGATGTGCCGGATATGATTGCTCATTATGTTGATAGACGAGGTCTAGCTCGCCATCAGTAAGATGACTTTACAATTGAGCATCATTATCAAGTGGATATTTTTTGTGCTGCAATAGATTCTCAATTGCAAGAACTAAATCATCGGTTTAATGAGCATGCAGTAGAGTTACTTGTGCTTAGTTCAGCTTAGATCCTTATCAAGCACGTCAATCTTTTAGAATCAATGATATTTGTTTGTTGGTAACTAAGTTTTATCCGCAAGATTTCATGGAGTATGAAAAAGAGGTTTTGGAAACAGAACTTTATCATTTTGAGCATAATGTAGTTCGGCATCTGGAGTTCGAAAGTTTGTCAAGTATTTCTGAATTGTGTCAATGGCTGGTGAGGACAAGAAAATCAATAGCCTACCAACTTGTTTTTAGAGTGGTTATTCTTATACTTACTTTTCTAGTTTCTATTGCAACTACAGAGCGAGCATTTTCAGTTATGAATATCATTAAAACTAGGCTTCGCAACAAAATGGAAGACGATTTTTTAAAAGACTCCATGCTTTTATACATTGAAAGGGAAATTACTTGGTCGTTTAGTACGGATTCAATTATAAATGATTTCAGTGATGTGAAAACGCACAAACTTTTATTTTCTTTGAAAAATGCATTGTAATGTATTAAGAATAGTTATTTTGTATTTTTTCTTCTAATTGAATATTTTGTATCTTTGCAGTTGTTGATATTTTGTTAATACTATATGGATGCTATTTTAGATTTTCACAAAAAAAATTTGACTGATACACCAGTCCTTACTCATATAAAATCTTGACTACGTTCCTGTATAAAACACTCCCCAAACAACACTACCAAAGGTGCCCCACAAATTTGTGGATTCAAATCCAAAAAACTGGATTTTAAACACAAACTAAACATGTTTAAGGAGTCCACTCCCTTTTGTCCTAAATATTTCGAAGAACGACCTTCACATCCCTGAAATCTAGTGGACAACCTCCACGTCCATCTGCAGGAATTGTTTAGTTACCCCTTTCCACTAATGGGGCACAAATCTCCACTATAAATATCTAAGAACTCCCATGAGTTAAGGAATGAAATAGTAACTCCCAAAATTCTGCCATATACAATCATAACTTAAACATCATTGAGTTCTTGGCTGACGTCATACCAATACTCCTTTAGCAAACTATTGTCATCATCTTTTACAGGTACACACGGTCTTCACGTTGTCGCGATTATGTGATTCATCATCTTGAGTATTCCACCCAGCAAGTCCTTAACTTATACTTAAAGGCTTCCACGCGTCTGTTGTCTTACTCCACAACGTCATCAATTATATCATTATTATTCTTTCGTCATAATTAAATATATTTATCTTTAGGTCCTTCCCTTTTTTGGAGCCCTTTTCCGCGTCTTTGACTCGTTTCTTTTCTCTCTCTATATATAGCAAGTGAAAAACTGAAGAGAGACAATCTTGTTACATTCAGTCAAACTAATTTCAAGTTCAGGTATACACACACACCCAGTACAAAGTTCTTCGATTTAGCAAACTGCCTTCAATTCATCCAGGCTTCATCATCATGAAAACCAAACACGGTGCAGCTTCTCCTTCTTCTTCAAAATCAATAGAAGAAAAGCCAAACTCAACCTCCCCCAAAACATCAACTTTGGGAAGATTACGTCGTAAATTGTCTCCAACCAGAAGGGAAGATAAGCGGTCTGTTTCATCAACTGGTTCTGAAGCAAGAAAAAACTACTGCAGCGAGCTCCAAAAGGTGTTCAATTACTTCGACGAGGACGGAGATGGTAAAATATCTCCATCGGAGTTGCAAAGCTGTGTGAGGACTGTTGGGGGCGAGCTGTCGATGGATGAGGCTGAAGCAGCTGTGAGTTCATCTGATTTGAATGGGGATGGGCTGCTTGACTTCGAGGAATTCCAGAAGCTAATGGAGGCAGGGGGAGAGGAAGACAAGAATTACGAGCTCAGAGAGGCTTTTGGGATGTATGAGATGGAGGGGTCAGGTTGTATCACTCCCACAAGCTTGAAGAGGATGCTAAGTCGGCTCGGCGAGTCTAAGTCCACTGAGGATTGTAAAACCATGATTCGAATGTTTGATCTCAACGAAGACGGTGTCCTAAGCTTTGATGAGTTCCGAGTTATGATGCGCTAATTCATGTTCATTGCTCTTCACCAACAACAATTTTTGTCCGATTCCTTTTCATTGATTGGTCTTTGTTAGTTGTTATTTCATTCATTTGTTTATTCATTTGTAAAAATAAAATAGAAAAATAAATTTCCATGTTCTTGTAGAATAATCAGCTTATATTTTGACAAAATTCGACCTTTGCTTAAACTCAGATCTTTTAGTTCTACTATCAATCACTCAAATTCCAAAGTTGGATAATGAAGTTTAACTTTAGAAAAATGGATTCCAGAACTCACTTTTGAAGGACCAGCTTAAAATATCTTCTGGTTTTTACATTATCTTGTAAGAAAAATTCAGGACCCCAGTAGGCAGGTGAAGGCGGTGCTTCTCCAGTCCCGAAAATAAAAATAAAAAGAATCTTCTACACTGCAAATCTCAACTTCTAAACCATAAAGGCAAGAAAACTTATAGTTCACTCCTTAAATCCTACAATAATCTATAATAATCTATGGTTAGGTTCGCCAAAAGAAAGTTTGAATAATACAGGAACAATATCCCAACAACCTGAGGTCATTAAATATCTAACATTCATTAGTGACACTCAAACATAGGCTGAATACCAACTTTATTGGCAACACATATTTGCTCCATTAATCTTTTGAAGTCAGTCTATTGATATTGTCCTTGATAATTTATAACTCCCTTGAGCACCGATTGGCATTATCATTAATTGATCAAACTAACGAATCTCAGTTTCTCATAAGAGTCTGAACTCTTAACATCATTCAGATGCAACTGACAAGGTAGCACAGTACCAACACTTCAGGTCATCATTACACAAGTATATTATTGCTTACATACACAGAAAAAGAAAAGAAATAAATCTAAGAAATTTAGAGCCTCATATTCCATTGAGGGTAACCACAACTTTGCGAGGAGTAGCATTGTCTCGGTGCTCACACAGCCATATCCCCTGAGGCATAATATAAGAAGGAACAATTACACATTATGATATAGTCATTACCAGGGGGCAAAGTTCAAACAGCTTATACAGCTAATCAATGGAGACAATTTAGACATTGCCTGTATCACCTGAAGCACGCATGCACACACGCATGCTTTACATGATTGATGTAAGGATATACAGGGTTGAAACAGGATCTCACCTACACCTCTTGTTTACTTGGGAAGGAAAAAAATAGGAGGGGGGGATAGATATTATGTGGTACAAAGACTATTGGCATGACCTATGACCTGCAGCATTGTGTTTGACATTTTATCCTTGCCAACATATTCATAATCCTTTTTTTGGGTCCTTTTAGTGAATTAAAAAATTCAAATGCTTACACTTGATGAAGTTAAGCCATACACAAATAGGTCCAGAAAGATGCCTAGCTCTGCCATTCCATTAGAACCACCTATTCTTTATGTGTCTCTACGTATATATTTTCAGTTTCATCTGTATCTTACACCATGTATTACGGTTATAGGAGTTTACCTAAATCAATAGGATTTTATGCATATTAATACAGTGTCTGGCTGCTGTTCTCTTTCTAAACACCTTAATCACTAGCCAAAAGAAAATAGGGTTTTTGAATTGCTTCCCCAACCATGATACATTAGTATTTTTTGCTTTTCTTTTCCCTTGGCTTTATCAAATACAAATCTGAGAGTGAGAGAGAGGGAGAGAGACAAAGCTGAGAGTGAGAGACTTGAACTTACGGGAGAGGCAGAGAGAGAAATGAGGGAGGGTTAATGGGATTAACCAAGGGTTAAGTAGGTCATGTGCATTGTACATGACTGGACATATGTCTAATTATAAGTGGTGCCACCTAGTGGGTTGGAGCTAAACTTTTTCCTTTAAATAAAACACGTGGATAATTTATTTAATTGTCATGTAGTGGATGGGAGGAATTTTCCTCCAAATTGGTTTGGAGGTAAACTCTGTCCTTTTGAAAATTAAAAATGCTGTCATATACCTGCCAGGTTCCCATGTTAAGCTGCCCATTTGTAATTGGAATCCTGCACAAGAATGAAGACCTGTTAATTGGAAACCAGACAATATAACTTCAGAGTAAATAAACAGTCTAACTACAAGTATGAGATCATCTCACGTGAGTGTGCAGCCAAACATTGATGATTTGATATGTGCTGGCATGTCATCTGGGCCTGCAAAAGTTACACAACTAAGAACCATATTTGTGTGTAGGAAAAGTAAGAAATGACTGAGCATACATAGAATTAGAAATCGGTACCTAAGCCTATTTCAAACAAAAAAATGCGTACTTACCTTCAATCGTATGCTTCCAAGGAGCAGACCTTCCCTGAAAATAGATATCCAAAAACCAAATAAGATCTTTTCTCAGATGACATTGGCTTCTACATGAAATACTAAAGAAGGCAAACAAACCTCTGGAACTATCTTGTTGAGGAATGTCTCAGTATCTTCCCGAACATCAGAGTCGTAATTCTCATTGATAGTAAGAGAAGCACTTGTGTGCTGCACTAGAATGTTTAAAATAAAAGACGAAATTCCGTCAAACTAAAACCCAAAACATGAAGGGGAAATTATTTGATGGACATTGTATCACTTACAGAAGAGATGAGCAAGGCCGCACTTGAATTCTGACAGATCTTGCCCAATTTCCTTCACGATCTGATTTTTTAGAAACAATTGTTATCTATGATGTAAGTAATATAAAAGATGGTCTTTAAAATTGCTGGCACCAACCGTAGGTGCTTACTGTTCTTCATGGCATGAGTCATTATAGTGGGCTGTGAACATAAAGACAATCATATTTCATATTCATATTTGCGGACTCTTAGTAGAATGATTTCAAAACCAGAACCCATTCTCACTTGAAAAGCTAGAATGAGTTTGACAATTGCCACAACATTTATGAGTGAAGTGGCCTTTTAATGGTTACACAGGTGAACAAATAGAGGGCCTACTAAGATGAAGGTGGTGATTTATAATTCCCTCCAGAATGCAATGTTCTATTTGAGCTACAAGTTGTGACAAAGCATGTTTAACCATATGAGATCCCCTGGTGATTCTATGCGAGTTATATATGCGTTTAAATTTACAATTTGGAAACTTTCCACCAGTTCTCTGTTATCAGAAAATGGAGTATAAGCCAAGACAAGATGTGACTCTATCTTCTGAAAGACAATAGAACTCCACAACAAGGAAAAGGCGGTTTTGTTTATCTTGGCTTGGGGGAGGCAACATGGAACAGAACAGAACAGTAGAGGTACTAAATTCAGTGATGTTAAGTTCATATATAACACGAGTCAAGTTCTAAACAATTCAAACATATCATAACATTTTATTGACAGACAATAAAACTATAATCTAGTCTAGCCAAATAATAGGGAGCTAATTGTGATGGTCTCTACAATAGGGTTTCGAAATGAATTGAATTGATTGGTGGGTTTTGGTACCTTAGGGGTGATGAGATGACAACCCCTCCTCTGGGGAGGAAGAGAGACGGTCTTCTGAGCCCACTTAGGACCAGCCGCAGCCATTGAATTCGGATCGTTGGTGGTGCTCGGTGGTCGACTTGTGTATAGCGACTTGACGCTAACGGGAGCCCAGGCAGCCTTGGAAGCTAAGAATACTGAGGATGTTTGCATGGGTTCCAAATCCAAGCCCAGCCAATTCCAACTAAGCCCAAGAATGTGCCAGATGTGGGGTGCGATAGTCAGGGTTATAAGAGGAACCACAATGTATTTGATGAATGTTAACGGCCTCTTAGCTCCACCTCTGCCGCACATTAATAGGCCCTTTTGTTTTATATGTTCGCGGCTTTACGCTTTTGTGTTGTGTACTTGTGTGTGGTTTGGAACCATTTATAATTTGTTTGGTTGGAAGAATGAAAAAAATGAAATGGTAGGATAGAAAATGTTGGGAGAATAGAAAAATGGGAGCTAGAAAATATTTATATTTTTTACCATATGTGTTTGATTACAACTTACAAGGATGGAAAAGTGGATTGATAGAAAATAAATATAACTTTCATTTGTTTGATTAAGAAGACAAATGAGAGGATGAATAAAATTTTTTTTTTGCCCCTTTATCTACACTTTTCTTTCCTATTTTCTGTGTGATGTACCGAAAAAAAATTTGTGGACCAGTTTTCCCTTCTCTCTTTTGGCCAACCAAATAATGAAAAACACAAATTTACTCTTCTCTATTTTTTTTTTCCTCCATCTTTTCTCTCCAAACAAACAGACCCTTAAATTTTTTTAGTTAGGTTTGGAAAAATTTAACAGTTGTAATGCGATCCGCCGAGTCTAATTAAAGTTTGCTATATTATTATTTTCCTATAGGGCCTATAATTAGATCATTTGTGGGAAAATGAGATTTTATATATAGTTACTAAAATGAAGCATTGCCAAGCTTAATAACACAAACTTATTACCAAGTGAGGCATTAAAATGATTACGTGAATGTGAGGGGAATTACTAAGGTGGGATGTAGTACTACGGTACCTTAGTTGTGGAGTCAAGACTCTCTAGGTTAAAGCCTTAAAAGACACCACCATCTATCATGGATGGATAGTGAATAAAATGCAACATTAAATGGAGATTGGTGAATACGTATTTTTAGCAAGGAATACATTTTATCTTAGTGGATTGAATTTTTGTTTGTCCTATAATATAAGAATAAGAACAAAATATCCTTAAAAAGAAGAAGAAAGAATAAGGACAAAATATCCTTAAAAAGAAGAAGAAAGAATAAGGACAAAATACCAACAAAAAAAAAAAAAAAAACCAAAATTGCATTTTAGCGTTCATTTCCATTTTTTTAACAAGGGTCGGACTTGGGTTACAGTCCTGTAACAGGATCGCAAGCAACTCCTTGATTATATTCTGGAGTCGGTACTCCATATCTTAAAGTTATTGATAGCTTGAACAGCAACTCCTTGATTTAGTTGATTATACTACAAAATTGAGAGCTTGAAAGTGAACTGCATCTAACATAAACAGCTATTGAAATTCAAAGGTCCACTGCCTTTAATAAGGCACAAATATTTTGTATTTTATTTAAAGTTAGCCAAAGGAAAAAGAGAATAAAGAGAAGAAATGCTTTTAAAACGGTCCGTTCAATGGTTCCAAACAGAATTCAGAAATGCTTTAACAACTTGATTCGTGTTTCTCTCCTCCCGACCCTCCTTTTCGTGTTGAACTTTTCGAACTCTCTCTCTTTTCTTTCCAATAATATAAAAGAGAATATTCTTTTTTCATTTCTCTCCTGAAAGGATCACTGACTAGTTTCCAATCCAATTCCATCTTCCAAACACGAGACGTGCACACTTTTTCTCTACTAGAATCTTGTCTTTGTACCAAATTGTAAACAATGGATAACATTCTCTCGCTTTGATATTCTAATTTGTAAGAAAAAAATGAGCAGCGGACGGTGGTGGCGGTGGTGGTGTTTGCTAATAGGAGCAGTGTTTGTAGTGGTGGTTGCAAGCAGCAGCGCTTCCCAAACCAAACAAAACCGATTGGTTTCTCGAATTGCCTTTGGATCATGCTCTGACCAAGCCGATCCTCAGGTTCTCTTTTCACTTTCCTTCCACACTCTAACCTTTTGATTTTGTATTTTTTTTTTCTTCACATAATTGGTAATCATGTACTACTAATACTGAGTATGTTGTTTGCTAAATCTAATATTTACTGCAGTATCTAGTAACTGTAAATTCATTCATTTGCTATATATTTACACATGTGTGTGTGTTTGTGCTTCTCGGATTAGGGATATAGTGTGCTTGATGTTTCGAATCAGTGATTGTTCAAGTTGTGTTTGAATGCAGCTCATATGGAATGCAATAATCAACTTTGATCCTCAAGTTTTTATTTGGCTTGGTGATAATATTTACGGAGACATTAAGCGTCCTTTTAAGTTATTTGGAAAGGAGAGAACAATCGGACCGTGGAAGAATGTTCCGAGGTTTGTACCTACCTCCAAAGAGGAAATGGAGTCCAAGTACGTGAAAGCTAAGACTAATCCTGGTTATTCTCGTCTTCGAGAGAAAACTGAGGTGCTTCACTCAATAGTCAATACCTTCTTTCAATATAATACTTGTTGTGTGATTTGAAGAGATCATTGCAGAACTTGTGCTATTGGTTATTTGTAATTGTTAATTCTACTATTCTGTTTAAGTAGTAATTTGTGGGTGATGTAGGTAATCGGCACATGGGATGACCATGATTATGGATTAAATGATGCAGGAAAAGAATTTGGTGGGAAAATTGTTAACCAAAGGCTTCTCCTTGATTTTCTAGATGAAGCTCAGAATAGTCCAAGGTGGGGAATATTTCTATTCATTTGATTATCCTTAATTTCAGTGTTCCATATTATGTTACTTTTTTAATGAAAAAAGAAAAAGAACTCAATGTACTGGTTAAGATTTTTGTTGTCTCCTCTTTGCTTGATGAAAGTTTATCAAACTAGAATAAATCAAATTCTATCTAAGTGGTAGTTATAAGGATGATTTGGATGGACAATTTAATTACATTGGTTGGAGGAATGGTGCTATTAAGAAAACTTACAATGGCTTTACTATTACAGGCGCAAGCAGGATGGTGTCTATGTATCGTATACATTTGGTCCAGTGGAGTAGACAAATCAAGGTATCAAAGTGAATGTTTTCATTTACTTCTTTGCTACTTCCTTTTTCATAGAATTTGGATAGTCTCTGCTGGATGAGGTAGGTTAATAATTGTTATTCTGGTACTAGGCAACAATCAGGATTGTTCTTTGCTCACCATATCCACCAATAAGCCAACAACCAACTTGTCTGTTTTTTTTCCCCATATATCTTGTACTTATTCTGTGTAACTTGTCAGGTTATCCTTTTAGATACCAGATACCACAGAGATCCTCTCTTAAGCGATGGAACTATCTTGGGGAATTCTCAGTGGACATGGTTAGAAAAAGAGCTGAATGGTCCAGCATCAGCCATTACCATAATTGGATCTTCTGTTCAGGTATATCTGAAATTTATTTCCTACCTATCATGAGGTTTTATGTCTGAATGGTTAGATATCATTTATTTATTGTTGCATGCGTAGCTGATGGCTATTAAGGCTTATGATGAGGTGTATAGCAAGTTGAGGATGAATGATGGGGAAAAATATTTATAAACTTGTTAAAGATAAGGGAAATGAAACTAAGAGAATTGAAGTACTTATATATATATATATATATAAAGATACTTGAATTGTGTCAAGTGCATTACGGATGAAATTTAAAGAGAGTTAGTAAAGGAAGAGGAGATTAAAAAAATATGGAAGACTTATTTTGATAAACTTTTTAATGGAAGTCATAGAAGAAATTGGAGCGATCTAAGTAATCCAATTGAGGATAGAAACTGTAGGTTAATTTGAAGAATTAGGTTGACTGAGGTAATGGAGGTATGAAGGAGGTTGAAAATGGGAAAAGTCGTGGCACTTGATGAAACCCCCAATGAAGTTTGGAAGTGCTTGGGTGACGTGGTTGTAGCCTGTAGGATAGTTGAGAAACCTTTTCAATAAGATCTAAGTGTTAACATTTATCAAAAAAAAAAGATCTAAGTGTTAACAAAATGCCTAGTGAGTGGAGGAAAAGTACATTAATACATATATACAAAAACAAATGAGATATTTAAAATTATACAAATTATCGTGGAATTAAGCTTATGAGTTATACTTTAAAACTTTGGGAGAGAGTGATTGAACATAGGTTAAGGACAAGAAATAATCAATTTGGTTTTATACCATGAAGCTATACTTTTACTCAGACGTCTAAAGGCGAAATATAGAGAAACCCATAAAGATCTAAATATGGTTTTGATTGACCTAGAAAAAGCACATCATAGAGTACCTAAAAGGTTAATTGGTGGGTATTAGAAAAAAAATAAAAATAATCAATTTGGTTTATGCCAGGGTGGTCTACCATGAAAGCAATACTTTTGTTCTGACGTCTAACGGAGAAATATAGAGAAACCCGTAAAGATTTTCATATGGTTTTTATTGACCTAGAAAAAGCACTTCATAGAGTACCTAAAGAGGTTAAGTGGTGGGTTTTAGAAGAAAAAAAGATTTCCTCTAAAGTATATTAGGGTGATTAAGGATATGTATGAGGGAGTTGTAATAGTGTGAGAACAAGTGAGTTTCCTATCACAATAGGTTGGCATCAAGGATCATATTTTAGTCCAATCTCTTTGCATTGGTTATGGATGGACTTACTAAACTTACTAGACTGATTCAATATGAAGTCCCTTGATATATGCTTTTTTCAGATGATATACATTTAGTGGATGAAACTAGACGTGGAAGCAAAGCCAAGTTGGAAAACTTGAAGGTTGTGAGATACCAATGAATAAATGCTTTCAATATCTTTAACTAATAATTCATAAGGATGGAAAGATCGAAGATGCTGTGAATCATTGGATAGGAGCAAGGAAGATGAACTTGAGAAGTGTATCAAGAGTAGTGTGTGATTGTATACCGATTAAGTTTAAGGGAAAGTTTTACAGGACTGTTATAAGACCAAACATGCTATATGATATTGACGGTTGAGCTATTAAAAAGCAACATCTTCATAAAATGAGCATAGTTGAAATGAGAATATTAAGATGGATAAGGGGAAATACAAGGAAAGATAAGATATAAAATGAAGAATTTTGTTTAAAAGTAGGAGTAGCTCCTATTGAGGAAAAAAAAATTAAGGAAGAGTTGTTTTAGATGGTTTGGTCATGTGCAAATGAGAGCGATTAATGCACTAAAGAAGAGTGATTTGATAATAAATCAAGGGAAAGAAGAGGAAGACCTAAAATAAATCCAGTAAAAGTAGTAAAAAATGATATGTTTATTAAGGATGTAATAACAAGTATGATTTTGGATATGATAGAATAGCGTAGAAGAATACATTTGATTGACCTTGATTAGTTTGTTTAGAATCTATTGGTGATGCCGAAGTTATGGGATTAAGGTTTTCTTATTGCTGTTGTTGTGATTTGAGCAAGATCTTATTCAATTGTGCAATAAGTGCTCACTCAAGAGGAAGCTTTCAGGTGTAATGAACTTAAATATTTTGATAAAACATGGTGGTAGTTTTGGTCCAGTTCTCCATTCTCTTAAGAGTAATTTAATAAGCCATCCTTACTCTGCTTCACCTTGTCATGACTCCATTTCTGGCATAAAATGGTGAAATAATTTTGTGCCTTTTTTTCTTCTTCCTGTTTTGTAGTTTGTACCACTAATGAGTATGTTAATGAACCTTGCTCTTTCATTCTATGCTTCACCTCCTTTTGACACCATTTTTGGTGTAAAATTCTTATTGCATTGTTGATTTGTTCGATGTAGCAATGATGTAATGACCCAAAGTAATTTTAGGCGATGCCGTTTTTACAGTGCTCTTCCTGGATAAATCAGTCTAGTATTTGGATTTGTCAACTACTTTTATTTTTTTATAAGTTAGTTGTTACAACAGTGGGGGTAGGGATTCAAACCTTGGTTCTTCTCATAATTCAATTGTAAACCACATTTCTGTTATCAAGTTCTGTTATTTGGTTACTTAGCACTACTGTTTCTATATAATTCAGGTTCTATCAAATCTTTCAGCTGCCACTGGCCCGTTATTTTCTTTCGAGTGTTGGGGACGATTCCCTAGGGAGAGGGATCGCCTTTTCAAATTGATTGCAGATAGCAAGGTGATAATCTCTAATCTATGCTCATCCAATTGCTGAACTACATTAAGTTTTCTTGTTCTTGACAATAGCTTGGTGTGTTTGCCAGGGTGTTTTTTTTTTATTCAAATCTTTACATGCCTTTTCTTTTCTCCCTTTATATCTGGTCTGAGGGTGGATGATTCTTAATGATATAATAATCTTCCACTTGCCAATGGCCTTTGGGCCAAATGGAAAATCCATCCTGTTAGTATGAGGTGGTGGCCTAGAATGGGGGTTTGAATTTCCTTAGACCCTTTACCTAGCAAAAAATAAATAAAAAAAATCTTCCACTTTACGAATCCTTTCTTCTTTTGTAGAGAGATGGAGTCTTCTTCATAAGTGGTGATGTTCATTTTGGAGAACTTGCTCGTTATGACTGTGCTACTGGATATCCACTATATGACATAACATCAAGTGGGCTTACAAAGGCAGTAGAGAAGGCAGTTCCACCACCATTACATTTCATTGTAAGGTTTGTGGCACGCTTGACACCTACTACAATGAGAGTCATGGACAGAAACTGCAGATACAGCTCATGCATATACGGTATGCAATTATGCATGTTATCTGCATTTTCCCTAGTGTATGAATATGGATCTGCTGAGGAAATATGGTTGGCTGTTCAACTTTTTAATCTATAAATCATGGGATTTTTTTAGGTCAACCAAATTTTGGTGCAATTGAGATAGACTGGGATGCAACTCCAGTGACCTTGAGAATTGAAGTCAGGGATATCAATGGGTTTCCTGTGACTGGTGTTAAGGTTTCATTATTGGAACTGCAAGCAGGAAGTGTAGACCCTGTTGCCACAATCAAAGCAGGAGAATATCGAAGGCACTGTACACTCGAAGTTAATCTACCGTGGCTTGTCAGATATCGCCTGGCTATTCTGTTCTATAGTGCCGTTGCTGGTATGTTCATTTTGATACTTGCATCATCTTAACATCTATTTCATTGCTACACGAAAGCCCTTCAATGCTTCTTATATGGATGTGTTTTATCATATGTGGATGATGCAACAGCACTAATTTGTTTTTGCTACGTATTTTGTTAAAGGTTTAAAAGGAAGGACTATAGCACACAATAGATGATGCAAAGTACTGATGACATAGAAAACACCAAAATCCTGTTGTCATCTAGTACTGCACAAGCTTGCTCATTTTAATTAAAGCTAGATAAATAGCAAAGTTTCTCTCATCTGCCACTGTTTAATTTTTCTATAAAATGATCAGCTCATGAGAGATCTTATATAAGATTTCATTGCAAATTTAGAGAGACCTCAGAGCAACATTATCTGATAAAGAAATCATTTGGTTTTTTCTCTGGCAAGTGTTTACTTGATTTCCTTTTTGGGGGGTGGGGGTAGTTCTGGTCAATCGATTGCAATAATATTTAATATTATCTTCTTCTGATTCATATCCTGATTGCAATTTTCATTTATTGTTGCAGTGTTGCTTCTAGCTTTGATAGGATTCACTTATGCAACTATATCAATCAGCAGGCGATTCCTCCGCAAATGCAAGCATGATTGACCATCATTTGTGGTACTTTAATGATTTGGTGCACACATTTTCCACAACCCAGAAACTAATTTTGAACTCACTGATTTATAGAATGTATTTGATGAACATCAGGAAGAACCAGACTTCAGGCAACTGTGTTCAAACTACAAAGCTGCTGTCAAAGCTACAAGCTGTTTATATTTATGTATAGCTCTAAACGACTGTAGCTTATGTCAATGTAGTTTAATTAAAGAAAGACATGCTAGTCACGTGCCCATGATTAGTGGAAGATTGTTATAGATTCTGTTATGGTGTTAAAAGCTGTTATAGTTTGTTAAACAGCCTTTAACAGTTCTGTATAAATATCAAAACAATAATCAATCAAAGTTAAGTACATTTTATCAAGTTCATCTCTATTAAGTTTTCTCTCTCTAGATTTCAGTCTTATCCATATCTCTTAAGAAATCTTACAGTATTAACATCAAAGGTCTCTGGAGGCTTTGCTTCTAGATGTAGAATCCTGTTTTATTGTTGGACTTCTGGGTCCGCTTTATTGAAATCATTTAAAGAAAAAAGGAATAAAAAAAAAAGCCTTCAGGTGCCTTGGTAAACGCAATATATACAGTTACAATAAATCTTCAAATTCTGCGATGAATTCACATCTTTTTTTTTTTTTTTGATAAAACGATAGAGAATTTTTATTGATAATCAGACTGAACAATAGGTAAAATAACAGCAGGGAAGTCTTCCAACCACACCTGCTCAAATGATGAGGACAACGCCTCTGTAGCTAGAGCTTTAGCCGCTCTATTACAATTCGCTTGAATGCTATTAAAACTTAGAACAAAACAATCTTTGGCCAAACACCGAATGTCATCCACCAACACATCAGAATTCGCTAAGCACGGGCCAGTGGTCCTTAAAAGTCGAAACAAATCACGCCAACATCCCTCCACAATCACCTTTGACAGACCAATTGCCTTAACAAATTGTAAAGCTTTCAAAACCATTCTAGCACGAGATTGGATTTTATCTTCCAGCATTTCAAATGAACATGACATAGTCGCCATGAGTAACCCCACCTGATTTCGAATAATAATACCAAGCCCCTCCCTGCGTTGAGTGCCACTGCATTGAGACGCAATATTTAACTTGAAGATGTCTCCAGTTGGTGGCTCCCATTTCTGAGGTTCTGGCTCTGGAGTCGCTGGTTGCATCACATCTTCAATATCACCTGCTTCAATAAAATTCATTGTAGATTCCGCACCTCGCAGCACCACATCAGATACCGTTACCACTTTGTCTTCCCAGAACAACACATTCCTTGCCTGCCATAGTGCCCATGCCGTCGTGAAAAAAATTTCAACCAGAGGAAACTGGAGATCCGTAAAGCAATGGTCTACAACTTCCACAAAACTCATATTTGAAGCCACACCAGCAGAAAGATGCACAGCACTTGCCCTCCAGACTTTTTGAGCGAACTCACACCCCCATAATACATGATCAACCGTTTCCGCTTCCTCCATACACCATCGACAAGTCAAGGAACCAGCAGGGCCGGTCTTGAGAATTATGAGGCCTGGGGCGGTCCAAAAAAATGAGGCCTTATATAAAAAAGAAAAATAAAAATCATCAAAAAATATCTCTACGCACGGTTTGTGCTGCAAAATTACTAATTAAACTTTTATATTCAATATTCTCTAACAAATCTTGTTCAATAGATAATATGACTAATTCATTTAATCTTTCTTGTGACATAGTTGATCGCAAGTAAGATTTTAATAATTTTAACTTTGAAAAACTTTTTTTAATTGACGCGACTGTGATAGGTATAGTCAATAATATTCTATATGCAATAGATGCATTTGGATACAATGTATAAAACCTGAAAAAAAAAATAATAATAATAAAATAATAATAAAAATTGTTAGATGTTAATAACACAGTAATAAAAATTATATATAAAAATAAAATACTCAAACTATTATATAAAAAATGTATTAAACACATACCTCAAAAATCAAAACTCAAACTTGATAGAGATTTGAACTTTTCACTTTCAAAATAAGATGAGAGAGTAATAAAAGAAATAAAGATTAGAGAGTAAGAGATGAGAATACTAGGATAGAAGAATAAAAATATCGTGTAAAGTGATGACGGCTAAGTTATAGAGAGTGTGAAAAGTTTACTTACTTTTACTTCTTTTAGGGTTACATAATTTTTGGACTTGGGCTAGAAGAAATAAATTATTATTGGGCTTATTTTAAAAGGTTTGTTTAAAATAGATGGGCCTTTTTAATTTTTTGTATAGGGTTATATTATTTTTTGTTTTTTTATTTTAGGCCTTTCAAAATTATAAGGACTTTAAAATTTTTTGGGATGAGGCTTAATTTTGAGGTGAGGCCTGAGGCGGTCGCCCACCTCGCCCTTGCCCAGGGCCACCCCTGGTAACCAGTAATCCCTCTTTCATAAAGCTTAGCTTGGGTAGGTAATATGTTGCGGCATGCCATATAAATAACTTTATTTTTGGGGCAGCTTGGACTGACCAAAGTCTCTGCCAGAAGCGTGACAGTACCTTTGAAGATGAACTTTCAGCTTGGTCAGCAACAGAGCAGTGCAGTATCATGTGATAGGCATTGCGTACAGTAAAAACTCCTTTACTTGTACCAATCCAGACTACTCTATCACGAGGGCGGCGCATGCTTAAAGGAATTTTAATAATCATCTCGATATCACATCTTCAATTGCTTTAGTCAATGGTAATGAGAATAGTTGCTTGGTGAAATTTATGTGACCTAAGCATGAGCAAGCCTGATTCATTTGGGCTGTCTTGCTCTTCAGCCTTCTACATTCTCATTAGTGTTGATTTTTTTTTCTTTGGTTAAAAGTCTAGATGCATATTAGGTTTGTCTATTACGTGTAGAACGTATATAAACGCTTTGTTATGAAGGAAAAGTTAGTGTGTGGACTGTGGAGTCTTCATTCTTCACCCAAAAAAAAAAAGGATATTGATATTTTTACAAAAACATGCATATAAAATATAGTAATATACGGTTACAATAACCTCTCTCAAGATTTGAGGAAATGTCAGAAATCCCTCTCCTATTTTAAAAAATGACACTTAGTCCTATTAATTTATTGTTTTTAATTTATTTATTTATTTTTAAATTTCTAATATAACCAATCTGGTTAGTAAGCATTATTTTAAGGTTATTTTGAATGAGAATTTAATCTGAAAAACATGTATTTTTGCTCAATTTGCAATGGATATAAATAATCATAGGAGTTATTTATTATATTAATTAAAATCTCAAAGGGTGGAATGTGATTTTACAAATAGGATGATTTATCTCATTTCCCTAAGCCTGGATTGTAATTTACCCAATGTAGTAAATATGTTTTGCGTTGCAAATACGTTGAAGTGAGAATGTGTTATTGTGTTGGTACCTGGTAATAGACGTTCTAAATCTAACGTAGTAGCATCAGAACTTTCATTCTTGTGCTAAGACTGAGTTTGCCAACTGCCAGTGACATAGGGGAACTGCATAGTTGAAGGAGACTGTGATGCTGGTATCATGGCACGGGTTTCACCAATTGGAAGCAAAATGCTTTTGAGTTTTTGACATTTGAAATCAAAATGACAGTGAAGGTCCTCTATGGCTGATGCCATTCTCGCATCTGGTTTGAGGTTGTACTCAGTAGTGACTAGTGAGTAGTAAGTTGAAGAACTAGAAGGTTTGGTCCAGGCCCAGCGAGTACTCAATGTTTAATATGCTGACAACAGTGACAAGACTATGAATATTGGGTGGACACTCCTTTTTCTGTTCTATGTTACTTACGGGTCAACCAAACAAAGACTTGTAGAATCACTGTCTCCTTAAAAAAATCAAAGAAGCATCCGAGGTTTCATTTGAGGATAAAAAGTCCGAATTGGCAGCTGTCCAAGCTTGTTCACCTTCGTCCTTCATTAGCAATAATCGTCTTTTTTATTGGTACAGCAGTAATCCCATTGTTGAGTAATTGAGCCACATTAGCTATTAATAAATCCTTAGTTGTAAGTCATCTTTTATTGATTCAATTGTACAATAATTGTGAAATACAATATTATGACAAGTGTATTTAGGGAATTGTCGTTGTACTCAATGAAAAACTTGTAGTTCTTGTCAAGAGAACATAGTTGTTTGTAACAATCTTGCTAAAACTCACTATGTGACAACTCATAAAAGTCTGAATTTGGCCGCTATCCCACTTGTTCGCCTTCGTCCTTCATTAATCATCTTTTTTATTGGTACACTAGTAGTCCCATTGTTGAGTAATTGAGCCACATTACCTATTAATATATCCTTAACTGTATGTCTTTTTATATTGATTCAATTGTACAATAATTGTGAAATCAATACGTTTTAAGATGAAGAAATATTTGAATATCAATCTCATCAATCTCATAATTATCATATGATCATATCAAATCGCATTATTAATTGTTTAACTTTTATTTTTTATTTTATAGAAATATGAGACATTTACTCGAGTATCAAACTATGATATGAGTGTAATTGGTACTTTTTTGTAAAATAAAAAAGAGAGTTTAATTACACTTTTAGCACTCAATCTATGTCTTTTGTGCCAAAATGGTTCTCAACGTTTCAAATGTGTCATTTTAGTTCTTAACATTTCAGCATTGTGTCATTTTGGTCCTTACCATTAAGTGTTAGATGGAAAAAATTGACGTTACTAATGAAACTATTAAAATAATAATAAAAATGTGAATGTGGATGATATGTCAGATTTAAAAAATAAAAAAATTTGATAGATTTATCACGTGAGGACATCAAATCCCCAAAGTTTGTAGCTAAAACCCCTAATTGAAAGATCAAATGCCTTACTCTTGAGAACACCACAACATAAAAAATGCATAGGTTAATGACCATTTTGAAACGTTAATGGTCATTTGTTAATGACCATTTTGAAACGTTAATGGTCATTTCAAGACAAAAGGCATAGGTTAAAAGGCAAAAGTATAATTAAACTATATATATATTGCCACTTCAAATATAATAAATAAATGTTAAATTATTTGTTGTGATTGATCAAAACATTAATTTATAAGACTAACATGACATAATTTGTAGAAAAAACGGAGATTTTAACAAAAATTTGGTTAAAAGATTATGGGCTTATGAGAGCATTCCTATCAGCCTCAATATTCGGCTGAAAACAACACAATATAAGGAGGAGGCAGCCAAAACACGCAGCACCAGCCTCCGCAATCGAGTGAAAATCCGAAGCTGATGAACAGTAACTCGCCCAACTCAAGGAGTTACTGTTCATCCTTCGGGGAATAAAAAAAGCTTTTTTCTCTCTCTTGCAAGCTATCTACCGCGCCAATAATAACGGAAAAAGCAACAACAACAAAAATACAGTAACAGATCTAAATCTTCAATACCCAAAAAAAAAAATGATGAACAGTAAAAGAAAAAAGAAAAAAAAAATGAGAAAGAAAAATACATTCAGAGGTGAAGTAGCAATAACAGCAAAGATGGAGGCTCAAAACGAAAAATGGAGGCTCAAAACGAAAAAAAAAATAATAATAAAGCACCGCTGAGAAAGAAAGAAAGAAAGAAGAAAGAAGAAAGAAAATGAAGGGGGGGATGCTGAGAAAGAATGAAAGAAAGAAAGAAGAAAAGAAAATGGAGGGGGTGACGCTGAGAAAGAAAGAAAACGCTGAGAAAGAAAGAAAGAAGAAAGAAAAGGGAAGTAGAAAAAGTGGGAGGGGATACGTGGGTGATGGGGAAAAAAAAGGAGAACAAAAAAAGAAAAAAAGAAAAGGAGGGGAGGTGTACGTGGGTGGAGGAGAAAAAAGGAAAGAAAAAAAGAAAAAAGAAAAAAGAAAAAAAGAAAAAGAGGGGAATATCCTACGGGTGTATAGAAGGAGGTAGAGAAAAATGAGAAAAGATGATATTTTGGGAGTTGTGAAAAAATAAATAAAATAAAATAAAATAATAAGAATATATTAAAAAATAGAATAGTAAAGTTAGAATAAGGAGTGTGATACAGTGGAGCTTTAACTAAACAAGTAAAAGTGGGTTTTTTAGAACCCATTTGAGGAAAAATATAGGGAGTCTAATAGGAATGTGAGAATGCTGTTAGACAAAGTCCAGCGAGTAGTGACTAGTGAGTACACAAATCACAAGTATTGAATGGGCTACTAAGTCTAAAATGTGGGGGTCGTATACGGTTATAATATTCACGTTACGTGGTTGACGTGCTTGACTTTTGCGCCAATATACACACTGTATCATATGCAAATCTTCCAAGTTCCATTGGCTGATGAAAGATGAGAGTGACAGGATCTTGAATTTTGGACAAAACGCAATGACTCGTTGAATCCCTCCAGCGGTTTCTCTGTAAAACAAAACTTATAAATTAAAGACATGATAGTTACCAAAAAGTCCAAGTTGGGGGAGCCTCACCTTCCCACTAGTTTCGCCACTGTGCACTTCTCTTATCTCTTTCCTCTGCCATCTTCAATCTTCAATTCAGCCCCAGAATTGTATATCAATTTCTTCATAAAATCAGAATGAAGAGGTGTAATAACCCATATTACATCTGTTCCATTTTGTTATTAGTCATATTGTTAAAACAACACCCATCAAAAGCCCAACAACCATACGTGAATAACGAACAGCTCAATTGCTACCAGGATCTAAACAACATCACAGATGGGTTTTTATGCAACGGCATCTCACCCAGTTGCCAATCCTACCTCACGTTCAGATCCAATCCTCCTTACGATTCTGCAGCCACCATTGGATTACTCTTGGGCTCGGATCCCACACTCATCTCTGAAACCAACAACATCACAAAGTTCCAGCACATCCCCACCGACACAATGATCATCATCCCAGTCAATTGCTCATGTTCTGGTCAATACTACCAGTACAACAGCTCCTACGAGTTGCAAACCAAGTCCGAGACTTATTTCCTTGTGGCCAACGACACCTACCAGGGCCTCACTACCTGCCAGGCCTTGATGCGTCAGAACCCTTATGGACAGTAGGAATCTGACGGTGGGGCTGAATCTAACCGTCCCACTCAGGTGCGCTTGTCCCACACGCAAACAGACGGCGAGTGGTATCAAATACTTGCTTTCTTATATGATTACATGGGGGAATGATGTCCCAACAATTGCTGAAAAATTTGGTACAGACGAGAAGACAGTACGCGATGCAAACGAGCTAACTACGGATAGCATTATATTCCCATTCACACCACTTCTGGTCCCATTGAAGAACAAGCCTGGTCAAATTAATAACACAGTTGTACAAGCTCCAACATCGCCTCCACAATTATCCACTGTTCCCACTTCTTCTTCCTCTTCATCTAAAAAGAAATGGGTATTTGTGGGTGTTGGAATTGGAGCTGGTTTGTTGCTACTTCTCTCAGCATTTCTGCTTTGGTTCTTCTGTGCCTCCCCAAAGAAGAAGACACAGCCAGTCCCACCTATTACGAGGCCCTCGCCGTCTCCGCAACCACATTCATACTTGCAGTCTATCGACAATTCTTGGTCTGTTTCCACGGAAGGTGTTCGTCATGTTATTGAATCCTTAACGGTTTATAAGTTCGATGACATAGAAAAGGCCACGGGGTTCTTCAATGAAGCTAACAAAATCCAAGGCTCGGTGTACCGAGGATCTTTCAAGGGTGATGATGCGGCTGTTAAGGTCATGAAAGGGGACGTGTCGAATGAGATCAACTTGTTGAAACGGATCAACCACACGAACATTATAAGACTCTCTGGTTTCTGTGTGCACGCTGGGAACACTTACCTCGTATATGAGTATGCTGAGAATGGTTCTGTGACTGATTGGCTTCACTCCAGTAAGTATCAAACTTCTTCGACTTTGGCGTGGAAGCAGAGGGTTCAGATTGCTTATGATGTGGCGGATGCGCTTAACTACCTTCACAACTATACCAACCCGCCTTATATACATAAGAATTTGAAGACGAGTAACATTCTTCTGGATGGAAACTTGAGAGGCAAGGTATCGAATTTCGGGTTGGCGAGAACGCTGGAGAATGAGGATGGAGGAGGTTTCCAATTGACAAGGCATGTGGTGGGGACTCATGGTTACATGGCACCTGAGTATATAGAGAATGGAGTGATTACTCCTAAACTGGATGTCTTTGCATTTGGGGTTGTGATGTTGGAGCTCTTATCAGGAAGGGAAGCCATTGGTACTGACAAGGGATGGTGATGGAGGAGAGGAGTTGCTATCTGCATCCATAAGAGTGGTACTTGAAGGAGACAATGTTAGAGAGAAACTGCGTGGCTTTATTGATGCTTCTCTTAGGCATGAGTACCCTCTGGATTTAGCATTCTCCATGGCACAGTTGGCTAAAAACTGTGTTGCCCATGATCTCAACTCGCGCCCGGCCATGCCTGAAGTTTTCATGACTCTGTCCAAGATTTTCTCCTCCTCATTGGACTGGGATCCATCTGACGAGCTTCAACGTTCCAGCTCACTTAGTCACACTTATGCCAGATAAGATGGTTTAACATGTATATATAGTAAGTGATAATAATAATGCTTATTGTGGTAGTTGATGAACTCAAGCCCCACAATATGATCCGAGTATATGCTTGTTCTCTCCCTGAGTGTATTCAACATTATGCGGTTCTACTCTATTTCAAACAGTATCAGTATCAGTATCAGGATCATGTTCTACATTTCAAAAATGTTGTTAAATAAAATTATATTGAATTTTAAATTTCATGTCTGTCCTCCCAAATATGGGAATTTCAATTACATTCTAAATGAGAATCCATAAATGGCTGCAGCGTGTTCATGCTTTATGCACACCATGTAGCTTTCTTTTAATAAAATTCAGTCTATTACTTATCAAAAAAAAAAAAAAAAAAAGAATCCATAAAATTAATTAAGATTATAGCAGCATCAAATACAGCAAAATTGGCACAGAAAATCTAAATGAGAATCCATGAAATTAATTAAGATTATAGCAGCATCAAATACAAAAACCAAATTAATCAAATACAGCAAAATTGGCACATAAAATCTAAATGAGAATCCATAAAATTAATTAAGATTATAGCAGCATCAAATACAAAAACCAAATTAATCAAATACAGCAAAATTGGCACAGAAAATCCAAATGAGAATCCATAAAATTGATACAGCACCTGTGTAAATGTTACAAATGAATCATTTTTTCCGCAATGAGTAAAACCTAAACTTTGAGACAGCAGCATGCTACAGTAAAAAAAACCGTTACATAAATTACATACAGTTGGGAGTAACATCATGACATAATGTACAGACAATTAAACATAAGAGGCCCTCCAGCACGGTTGCATGCAAAAATAACTCAATCAAATAAGAGATTTTGAATGACCGGGTGATGCTGAAGTTGGAGGTATGTTATACCTTATCCAAATCATGTTATAAGCTTCTGCAGAACCTTCCAATATCTGATACAAGAAGGGTTTGTATGGATCGCCCGAAGAACCCATTTCTCCGGACTCTGATAAGACTCCACATGGGCTGAAGTGTTGGGACCTGATTTTGATTGTTTTGCAAGCAAATGCATTTGGAAGAAGAGTTCTGCAGGCCTCATCTCTGCAAAAAACACAAAGCACATCAGAATACAAAATATCTATTAACTGTAGGCTTGATTATATTTCCAAAAAAACCACCAATATATTGAATGTTGCTATCTCTATTTAGACGACCATGATCCTCTTTATTAAGTAGGCTCCGTGGTTTTTCTTTATTTTTTTTCAGCATTTCCTCAAGTTTTATTACAAACTTTGTTCATTAACTTCTTAGTTTTTACACCTTTTCAAAGTTTCTGCAACATCAAGTCTTTACTTTTACTATCCATGTGTCGATTCTAGAGATTTACAATAAAAATGTTTTAATACAATTCTTTTGGTGGTGAAAGCCAAAACATGAACTCTTTTATAGAGAGATAGAGAGCACAAGGTCTTCCAACTTTGGAATATATTCATCTTCAAATAATACTTTTAAGGATAGAGTTTGGCTACAACCCACTATGTGGCAACTAATAAGATCAGTCACGTGTACTTTTAGTCACATGATCTATTTAATAAGTCACGTGACTTATTTAAATAATACATGTGGATGGTTTTATGAATTGTCATATGGTGGGTTGTAGGAATCTTACTACAAACTCTGTCCTACTTTTAATAAGGAGTACTAGGGAAAACCAAGAGAGTACGATAAAATATCAAGGGCCCAAATCCCTAGCTAAAGCATTAAAAAGAAATTCAAAATGAGATCATAAAATCTTCATAAAGTTTTGCTACTGTGCCTACTACATCTTGAGAGGGTCTACCTGATCATTATAAACAACTGTATCACACACACTCACCCATACATGTCACACAGATATCATACCTGGTGGCCAAGAGCACCATTCAAGACGGAGGTTTCTCTCCCACTTTTCTTTAGAACCGAGACTTCCCTCAGCCTGAGCCAGCAATGCTGAGACAACAGGTAAGGGAACGAGAGAAGTTTTATGAGCTTTAGTGAGACTCTTTACAGCAAGTGATAAGAACTGTGAACCAGATGACTGCCTGGCAAGCTCCATGCAGATGGCACCTGCACCAAGAGTTTCAAGAGATGAACAAATTCTTTAGAGAGGGGGAAAGGAAAAGAGTTACAATCGTCATTAAGAGACAGACTGGAAAAATGTCTACTAGTGTCCAATTAGACCAAGTGTATTACAACATCATCACATATATTTTATTTTTGTTGGATATCAGCAAATATATAAATATATATATATATATATATATATTCATGGTCAAGTCATCTTTCCCGTCAGAAATTTTGATCTAAATATAAAACAAAGCAGTATATATAAGAAGTAATCTTCAGTAGAACAAATTACAGTAAAAAGTACTCAGAACCCAATCTTTGATAGATAGATACCATGACAGAGAAAGAGGCAGCTCTCAGCACCCGCCGAAGAACAAGCTTGTGCAAGAAACTCCTCTGCAGAAAGGAAATCCTGATTCCATATAGAAATCAAACCCAACACCAGATAAAATCTAGCCATCCACATGTTCCATGAATAATTCTCCTCTTTTGAGTATTCTTTAAAGCTCAATTCTAAGATGTTCAAATCAGTTTGCACATGATATTGGGATTCCAGAAGTTTAAGACATATCCAACCAATATGATAATCTGTCCTGAGCTCCAAGCATCTTAAATACTCTTTCTGAAGATTTATAATATCACCCTCTACAGCATAGGCCCGGCATAATTGTAAGTGTGAAAAGAAGAGATAAGCATCAGGAAGCAAAAGCTTTGAAGCATTTTTGGCATGGTTGATGCAGCCAATTTTATTCCCACTATACAAGCTGATCTCAGAAGCACAGAGTAAAAGCTGGAACTTTTGATAACACATGTCTGTCTTAGAGTAAACTTCACTAGAAAGGGACACAGAAATTAGCCGCTCAAGTATAATACAGAGATGATGAGGAAATCTCTCTTCACGTGCCTTTTGTAGAAAATTGAGTATAAGCAAGTACCGGATATTATGATTCCATGGTTCTCGACGCAAGCATCTGCATATGAAAACAAGAGCAATATGTGTAAATATTTTTTTTTTTCCTGGGAAGAGCGACAAGTTCTTCTATTAAAAAACGAAGCTGGATAGCTCAAAAATAAAATTTTAAGCCGCAAGCTGAATACTTCTAAGCAAAATGCTCTTGGAAAAATCTCAATTAATAAAATAATAAGAGACAATTTGGATGCAAAACAACATTTTAGGAGAAAGGAAGGAATCTACTAGAGACTTATGAAGCCAGTCACTCATTGATGACATTATATCCACAAATTTCCAACCAAAACAGCATAACATCTTCCATGCAGTAACCACAATAAATCGATTTTGAAACACAAAACATTAGCTTTATTTCAAAAAATCATGAAGCAGAGTGACAAATTGCAACATAAAAGTCATCTTAGATGAATAACAGAAAGTTACAGTACTTCTGCAACTGCTGGATAGCTCCAGGTTCATTCAGGCACTGATATGTACATGTAGGGAAAGACAACTTAGGATTGCTATTGCCAACAGCATAACAAGCAACTGCTCCAGCGCCAAGGATTTCACTTGCTGATTTCAAACCTTCTTTATTTTGACGGTCAGTGCTGACATTGCAGCACCTAGTTGCAACGTGAGTATCATTCCATTCCTTGCTAGATAGCAAAAGATAGCCAAGTAGGTTCCTGTTCCGGAAATGTTTTGTCAGAAGATCCTCCAAAATGAGGACAAAATAATTAAAGACAATAATAAGGTTTTCAAACAATATAATGCATGATACAAAATGCTAGGCAGTTTAAAGATCTGTTGATAAAACATAAAATAAAGAATAGCAAAAGATACCAAGTTGCTTTTGTATTCAAATCATGATTCATGAATATAATCATTCTATAGGTTGAATCTCTGAGCTGACACTAGCTTTTTGGATAAGTAGTGACATCAATTAATTGATTTTTCAACGACTTGTTAGACCATTTAGAAAAAGGTTAAATATTCTTTTTGTCCCTAAAATATAGCCCATATTATATTTTCATCCTTAAAATTGTTCGATTTCCATCCTCAAGAATTTAAAATGTTCTACATTTCGTCTTTCCATCCACTCCTGTTAAGTTTCAGGGACAAAATAAAACTGGATGATATTTTAGGAACAAAAATAGAAACTAAACTATATCCTTTTTGTCCCTAAAATATAGTTTAGGTTCTATTTTCGTCCCTAAAATATGTATTCTATAAGACGTTTTTAACCGAAGTATAAGGACAAAATGGGTGACATTTTAAATTTTCAAGGACAAACATAGAACTTTTTAAATTTTAGGGTTGAAAATAGAACATGAACTATTTTTTAAGGATGCAAATGATATATTTGCCTTAGAAAAAACAGGAAGACACTCTTCTCATTGGATATAAGATGTACCTTATCAAACTGCTGTTGGGGTACATGTGAATAGCTTTTCTAAGATGAGCCACTCCACTCTGAAATCCAAGACAAGATTCTGTTCCATGTTTGACCTGCATAACCCAAAAGCATAACAATATCAAATCCAATTTATAATCACATCCCATAAATTAAAATAAAAAGCCTAAGTTGCTTTAAGAGGCTCAATTCCAACTGCTGGAATAAGAAACTTACTAGTTTACCAAGTGCTATCAAAAAATGCATTCCAATGATCTCTTCAGGAGATGTAAGAAAGCATCGGCTGCTTGAAACAACTGACTCAAGCCGATTACATATATCAAGAGTATGAATAGAAGACACTGTAAAACTAATTCCTGAATTCTGAAACAGATCCTTTGGCATTTTCAGAATACTACTAATTGCTGAATCCAGTCCAGATATGTAATACAGCATTCTACAGATGAAACTAACAGGGGCAGCCACAGATGTCTGTTCCATGGCAGAAACTCTCACAGCCAGATTTCTCACCACAGAAAGGGCTAAGTCATGTTTGTCGAGTTTCCATAAAGAGAAAGCATATATTTGAAGACCTTCCACATCAAGCATACCTTAAATATCAATAGTATCATGAAATATCAGCTAAGCAAAACAGATAGTAGATGTTCCAACATACAATCTAACCAAATCTTTCCAAACCTTCTTTCTTCAAATCTTCACATTCCTGCAAAGCATCTAGAGCATTCCCTGCCTGCACCATGTGAAAGTCTTTGCTAAAGATTGGAAAACAGAGACGGAAACAACAGAAGTATTGCTAATACATGTGTGGCAAGATAAGATTCTGATTTAGAAATGTCCATCCTTACAGACCAGAAAGAAGAAGTGCAAAAACAAGGTCCAAAATATTTACCTTACAAAGAGATCTTGCCAAATTAAGTGATATATCTCTGGTATGAGATTTTGGGACACTGCCTGGAAAACTGCTGATTGCATAGCGTGCTAGCCGATAAGCAGCAGCAGCAGATTGATAATCAAATCGTGCCTCACAAACCAGCCCATATAAATTATGGGATTCAGGATATTGAGGTGCATGCTGCACAGCCTGCTGGATAGCTCCAAAAACCTGTAATGGTGATTGAAGGCAGTATTAAACTAACACTTTTTGCAGCATGTACCTTGTAAGCTCTTATTTTACAACAAAGAAAAACACATGCTACTCCTACAGACAATTAATTAGAGATGGGAAAACCTGTGAAGATGAGAGATGCCCTGAGAACACAGCAAGCTTTGCAAGACCAATTTGGAATTCTGCAAGCTGCACAAGAGTCAAATTTTAAGTACAGCAAAGTACAATACTTATAATGATTCAAATTTCCTTCCTATTCAAAAAAGCATATAAAAGGACAGAATAATTACAGGTAATATCTGCACAGCTCGCAAGCAGCTTTCAAAAGCTTCATCTGGTGAAGGATCCCTTAAAAATGTCACAGGTCTCATTGTTAGTAGAACTAGTAAGCAAATAATTTTGCATAAAACAATTGATTCACATACCAAAGGTCACTAATTTCAACAAAAAAATAACAGAGACACACACATACCATAAAAATTAAGAATTTACCTAGCATGAAAATCTGCTGACATGCCTGCCCATGGTAATGAAAGTGAAGGATCTATACTTCTAGCACAATCAAATGCTTTCCTTGCCAATTGGTTCGCACCCTCTTCGCGATAGAGCTGTAAAAAGCGCAAATTTACACACCTATTGGAAAATACAGACATTCCAAAGCTGCATCCAGGATGTTATATCCCATATGATGCACAAAGAAACAGCACTCTTACAATGTTTGATGATATATGGAAATAAGTTTACATTAGCTAAACATTTTTCCTTTTTTGATAGTTGTAAGTAATCAACAGTACTAGTAGGCTACGAGTCCAAAAGTGAAAGCCAAGTCAGGGTAAAAAAACCCTCAGTTAATAAGCCCTTAACCCAAGCTCTATCCACCTGATCTTAGTTCATAAACCCTCAGCCAGTGCTTGGTCCACTGTATGGACAAACTTCAATGCAAGTTGGACCTGCTTGGTTTTGACAGAATATTTAAAAGTTTATCCTGAAATAACGATCAAGCAAGGAATTGCACTCCTAAATAAGATTTCACAACCTACTTGCCTCTAACCATCTATTTTTGTAGTTTACACTTTCCAGACAAAGCAATCACCTACCTTGCATAGAAGACACAAGATACCGAGATGATACGATATAATATGGCCTAAATAAATCAAAGCTGTGCATAGATCCTTTGCTTGCATGTATGACTACACTGGCCACCCATCAGCCTTACATCCAGAATAAATTGAAACTACATACAATCGAGGCTTGTTTAAGAAGTAAACAAACATTACTCCTCTCTATGAGTAAGGATGCCTGTGGGTTTGGTTACTGATAATCCCCCCCATTCGGGAAGGATATGGAAACAAATTATTTGGTTTTAAGGAGAAATATTGAATCCCATTCCATTGGCTTCAAGCCTTTATATGTTTAGTTAGCTTTTTCAAAATTTATAACAATTGTAAATTGGGGTCTGTTGTAGGTGTCAAGGGTGCTCACATGGCATCCAAGTGGATATAACAACAGAATGCTGTCATATGCATAACAGCATGTATTCTTCTTAAGTAAATGAAAGTCTACACCCTCCAAATCTCTACTCTACCCAAAAAAAAAAAAAAAAAAAAAAATTGAAAGTATCAATAAAAGAATTCTAGGTATTACAATATTACATAGCTTTACAAAATTTAACTATTCTTTTGTCTTCGTTGCTTCTTTTTTTCTTTTCTCAGATATAAGTAACAAGTTAACACACACACATACAAACTAGAAGAAAAACTAAAGTATATGAAAATAAGAATTGAATAATATAAGAGACAATACCTTCCCAAGGTATGCCCAACCAACAGCTAGAGATACGTCCAAATGCAATCCCCTGATTAAGGCATGTTGTTTCAATGCATTATGGTCAGACAAGCATCCCAATGCTACCCAAAACTCATAATTGTCACCCTCAAGTAACAAAGCCCCCAAAGCCATCTTCTCTGATAGCTGGCTGGTAAAAAGGATAATAAGTTAACAGAGCAAATATATAGCAACGTGAAATGATCTATATAAGAGCAAATACACCAAGATCATACCAAGCATTTACGTTGTTTCCAACACTCTTGGTTAAAGAGGATATAAGATCTGTAGTTATTGCAATGTCAGCATAGATATTAGCTTCCCATGGGGCCAAGTGCAAAGCTCGCTGATAAGAACATCTGGCAGATATGGCAGCTAAAGAGCAGGTTTGCTTCCAGGAGAGAATAGAAGCATTAAAAGTGTCCAAATCAAATTCTAAACCCTGGCCTTCCTCCATCCACGGAAAACACTTTGCATATGCAAGCTGTCAAAAAGCTAATTACTAAATAAGTCAAATAAAAAAACAACTCCCAAACAAATGGGTAAATATCCTGCATAGAAGAATACAGCAATCTTCCAATCAACAGTGCCAAAGGGTGGAAATTAATATCTGAGAGTCAAAACTAGATTTAATTTGTTTTTGATAAGTAAGGAAAAATTTATTAAAGAGAAAACCACCTCTAAGTACACGATGAGTGTACCCCAGAGGGTACGAAAAAAAAACTAGATTTAATTTTACCTGAACATCACCATGTAACTTCCAAATACATGACATATTTTCAGCCAAATGAGTACTCGCTTTTGCAACCTTAGATGCCTCCTGCAATCGATTTGAAATGTTTGTCTTTAAATGTTGTAAGGCAGGTAAGTTTTTAAAAACTTTAGAAGACAACTAACCTCTAATAATGAAGCTCCCCATTTGAATGCTCCCAAATTTATACATGACTTTGCCAAACAAAGTAGCCCAGATGCAAGCCCATATTGTGCAGACACACTTTCTGGTGAAATCTTTAGAGCTTGCTGAAACCGCTCAACCCCCTTAATGCAGAAAGAACACATATGAAATTTTATAGAATATGCTGCAAGGAAGCAGTTAAACATTACGGGAAAACACCTACACACTTCCATGCTATACCTGATTTCATGAGAGTTGACCATCAATTTTCATTGTACATCATTAGGCCAGTTATGCATTAATGATAAAACTTAATTACTAAAAAGATCATATCTTGTGCTTGGTAAATTATCAATTCATGCAGGTTTCTGGAATAGCATGTGGTTCAGTTTCCAAACTAGCATGATATCAATAGGTAAGTAGGTACTAGCATCTAATATAGTTCCACTTCAGAGGAAATAAATGCGATATGATTGTCGAGCACATTGTAAATTACAAAGACAGATTAACAAGCATAATGAATAATAATAAAAAAAAAAAACTGTGTAATTGGGTGACCAAAATCAAGTACGGAAAACCTCAAGAGATTACTATGAACAAATACAAGAAAAAACTGTACCTCTTTAAAGGAACCAAGCATCAAAAAGATAGTTCCACTTTCAATCAGAGCAAATACATTTGTATCATCCAATTCGATCGCTCGCCCATAAGACTGTCGGAACCCATGATAAGTTATTCACAGAAGAATTGAATTACAGCGAGTAAAAAAAAAAAAATAAAAAATAAAATCATTGGAAAAGAATCACCAACATAGTTAAGCATAAAGAATCATACTTCGCCAACACAAAATCCTTAAATTACCACTCCACATGTTTTTTTGACTCAACTACAAGTTTAAATTTTTTATTAACCACCCATTTTTTACAAGATTACCTATCATAGCAAAAAGCACATTTAAGTATAAGACTCCCCCATTTGCCATCGAACAAAAAGAGAGAAATTTAAAACAAAAAACAAGTACCTTAATAGCAGCAGTGTACCTGCCCAAACGCTGGTAGGCAAGACCTAAAGCCTATGACAAAGAAAGAATAATTCATTAATAATAAGCAAAACCAATAACAATGAAGAATTTTTTTTTTATTTTTTTTTTTTATGATTCATAGAAGACATACTTGCCATAAATCAGCACAAGCAGGATAGCCGCGAATGCCGTGTTGAAGACTCTGTACAGCTTCAGACCATTTATTTTGATGGGCCTAATGGAGAGGAATTAATTAGTTAATTAATTAATTAATATCAAAACACAAAAAATAGAGAGAGATTTCGAAAAGGGAAAGTAGCAAACCTGCAAGTAACCCAATCGCCGAAATGCCCAAAAAGCTCTTGGCGACTTTTCGGAAGCTTCTCTACACACTGCAACCTCCAAACTCTCCTTTCCTTCTCGGTCCAACAAATCACACAATGCTTCCTGAGTAATTCAATTTCACCACAATTAGTTACGGAAAACGAAAATGACAAAACGAAAATAAAGAAACGAAACAAAAAAAGTTACTCCGGATTGGGAATCATCGGGATTGAGTGAGACAGCTCTCTGATAACACTTGAGACCCCGTTGGGTATCAAGGGAAACTCCAGCGTAATAGTGCCCCAAATATCTGAAAGCGGCACCGTTTTGAGGGTTTAGCTTCGCAGATATTACAAAGTGTTCGGCTGCTTTTTCTTTGTTCGATTCTTCTCCCCCTTTCTCCCACAGCAAGAGTCCCTTTGTTTTCAATTCAAGAAGAAAAATGAGTCCAGAAAATGAAGCTAAACAAGAATTATAGTCTAATCAAGTTAGGAAAGAGGAAATACAAGATCAAAATGAAGAGAGGGATCATCGGGATGTGCATTCACTGACTCCTCTAACCGTCTCAGAATAGCTTCTTCGCTTTCTTCTTCCTAAAAAAAAAAACAGACATTATTAGGTAAAAGATCTTCATTCGTTTAAGAACTAGAAATGAAGAAATTCGATCGAGATTAAAGAAGCGAAAGAAGATGTGTAAAAGTAAAGGGAAGAGAAGAGACCGTTTTTTCCATTTGGGAAATTTTGGGTAATTTGCTAAAACCCTAAACCGCTCTTGCTTTACTCTGCTAAGGAACTTGGGGTTGAGGCACTGATATTATTCTTTCTGAATTTGAAACAAGGAAGGGATAATCTGCAATCTCTACAATGTGACTTAGGTGGTCGAATTAAAACTCGCCATGTCAATTAAAAAGTCCAGATCATGTCCATCTCACCCAAAAAAAGAAATTCTAACTCTCCCGTTAACTCTCTTTTCTGTCTAACCGCCAGCCTGCTTTCGACCGGACTTCTTTTTAATGCTTTTTCCGGCGAAGTCCACGTGTCGTCGAGATAAATCAGAAGAACAAAAAGTTACAGTATAAAAAAGAATTTCCCAGAACAAATATATATAAAATAGAAGCAAAGGTTGCCTTGATGGGAAGGACGGTGAAGAGAGAAGATTAGACAGAGAAGAAAGAGAGCTACCTCTGTTACATTGTAGAGATTGTAAACTAAGACATTGCAGGTGATATGCGAACTGTATAGCAAAAGAGAGGCTCCGCTCAGGTAACGGAATTTCTGCGTTAGTTCCTGGACCCACCAGATGACTATGGCATAACCTTACCGGATTGAAGGATTGGCGGGAAAATTATCTTTTTTATTTTTTTTTTTTTTGAGATCTTAATACTATTTCAGTTTTCATTTCTAATAACTCCAGTCCCGAAATATATATTTTATAATAGTTGAACCTCGACTTGTCTGCAGCTCCCACTCCCCACCGTGAAGAGGGGACTTGGCACTCCTGATTCGACCCTACCCTGCTCCCATTGACATCACTACTTAAAAGAATGGTCATGGTTAATTGGATAACATTTCTTGACTATTAAATCTTGTGCGCCTAAGTTTAAAGCCTTAATTGCCTCTTTATTCCCTCTATTGGTGTAAGTTAGATTTCCTAAGTTACTTGTTGTCTTTTATGACTCAAGAATTATCAAGAAGTTAGGTGTAACTATTAGACCAATTTTACATATCAATTCACAAATATTTTGCCAAGAGTTTTGTAGTTTAATTAACACTTTATGGATATTTCTAATAGAGATATCCAAGATTCAAATCTACTTACCCCAACTATCGAATTATTAAAAAAACAAATTACACATCGGGATAGATATGACCGACTTTGTGTTTTAGGTGAAATTGAATATGCCTATTTTTTTTTTTTTTTTTCCTCGGTCTCTTGTTAAGATAATACTTATTAGGAAGTTTTCCAAATCTATTATGTACGTGGGTATTCATTATTTGTGTTTCTTGTGTGGAAGAATGAAAACTACCAACATTTATAAAGGAATGGGTTTGAGCTATTTTGGAAATTTTGGGTAAGTTACAAGAGAAATTGTGTAATTTTGGGTAGATTGGCAAATGTATAATTTTTAGAAAGTTGAAGGGTATTTTTGATAATTTAGGAACAACGGACAGCTTTTGTGTAATTTTGGGTAGTTGGGAGTGGCATTTATGTCATTTTCGATAAGATTGGCCATATTCAATAGATGCAGAAGAGGTGTCAAGACTCAAGAGGTCAAATTTGCTAGAACTAGAAGAGGAAGATGTGCTTGAAGAAGTGGTAATTGTGAGCCATGGTTGAGTTCAAGTTCTGCTTTGATGCCATGTTGGAAATACTGCTTTATGATGCAGGAAAGAAATAAGAGAAAGAAAGAAGAAATGGAAGCAGAGGGTTTGAATTGTATTCCACACCTTTGATTACATTGCCTATCTATTATTTATACAAGAGTTAGACTGTTGCTAAATTGCATTCACATGGGAGAAACCCAATAACTGAACTTTATAACAGTTTTGATCAACTGCATTAACTAACTACAACTGAGATAATTAGCTGTAACCGCTGAAGCTAAACGTTCACGTGCTGTTGCTATGCTTGATGGCTTCTGCTGTTGCTATGCTTGATGAATGATGATATGGTGATGCATTACTCTTAACACTTATAATTCATATAACATTAGTCATCCCCTATTCATGGTGACCCATTTTAACTGCAAATCCCAGCAAGAAGCAGCAGCATCTAGATTAGTCAATTTAAAAAAAAAAAAAAAAGGGAAAAAGTACAGTGCCCTGTTGTGCTAAAAACCCCACACATTTTTTTGCTCTCTCTCCCTCTCCTTTTTTATTTTGGTGGGGGGAGGAGGGGAACATGCACCAAGTAACATTCGAATGCATAAAATAGTTAATGCCACTGACATTTAGGAAACTTGTGTTGTTCATCAGTTATTGAAAAGAGTTACCAAAAGAGATTGCATGAGATTGTATATTTTCCACTACTGTAAATATAAAACAATTGTAGATTTGGTGGCCTGCCTGATCAAAAGGCCTGCGTGACCATATCCCCTAGTAAACTGGGTTGCTCTTTAGCAGTCTCCACCAATGAATCCTACAATCAAACCCAAGCCATATATCAAATACAAAATCTAGTGAAAAAATTGCATTACAATTGGGAACAAACCATACCTGTGCAGCTACCAGCCGTGCAATTGTTCTCCTGCTCGACTCTTGAAGCTCCCCAGCAAGCAAGATCTCATCCAGTATATAATGAGCCTACCAATTCCAAGGTTTTATCAAAGAGTCATTCAACCAAAATTAAGAGAAGAGCCCCCCCCCCCCGGGCTCTGAGTAAAGTGCATTTTTGGGGGGAGGGGGGATTGAGCAGTTTAATGCCCAAAAATTTCTATGAATGAAATGGAAGTGCAATTAAAAAAACATTCCACCCCTTTAATAAATGGTTCTTAAATCTGGTTTTTTTAAGCACCTTTGATTTCCAATTTAGTCTCTGCATACTCAAACAGAAATCTCTCGTAATTGGTTAACACTTAACAGAGAAGAAAAAGACAAAAATAAATAAATAAACTATTGTAATTCAATAAAAAATCTTCTCTCTTGTGTTCACTGAATTATATAAACATGAAAGTTTACAACTCCACAACGATTTATTCATATACTTGGGACCAGTGGCACATGTCCTCGTCCACCATTAAATGAAATGCCTCTAGTTTACTCTTTTTACATACTAAAATGTACTTTGGGGAGTAAAATGAGAAACTATAAAATAAGATCTCAAACATGAACCAGAAAAAAAAAAAAAAATTTAAATAAATACCTTGTGAAAATTATAAATCAAGTCCAGCTCACAGACCTAATAAGAAGGCAGAAGGAAATGGCAAAAACTCAATTTCAGATATTACAATGATCAGCAGCATATTTTTCAAGTGCTTTAAGGTCTGATATGCTTACAGTGTAAAAATAGCGGTTCAGCACCTCAAGATAATGGTGAATTATTACAAGGGTCTCCAATTCATTGTCATCCTGATCAATGCACATACAGAAAAAGAGGCCAGCATAACTGGACATGACAACATATGAAGTGAACCGGTTATTCCTCTTCAAGATATGTAAAAATATAGAGCAGTGACCCTATATGAGAGCAGACAGGAATTCGGAACAACGAGATTAACAACCATGCCATACCGTTTGTAGACAACTTTAAGTCCCCTCCACTCCACAAAGTTACAAAGTTTGGGGCCCCGAGTGAGTATGATGCCACTGAGTTCTCGAATTACCTTCACAAATTTTGCACCCATAGATTGTAACATTTTTAAGGATTTATGAAATTCCCAACAGTAAAAAATATAAACCCAAAAGGCTTGTTTACATGAAAAAACGAACGAAATTTGAAAAAGAGAATGCAGCATGTTCCAAACACAAAACAACAACAACAATTTATTAATTATCAAAGGGCAAGCGAAATCCATATAGAAGAAAAATCGGTTCTCCAATTCTTTACAAGGACACAAGTGTGGTACTGTCTGGCTTACATTGTTGAAAGGGAATTCAATTTTGCAGATAATGCAGTTAGAAAAGTAGAAAATACCTTGGATCTTTCCTTTTGAGAATAAGTTGAATACCATTTTGTCAATCTCAACTTTCCTTGTCGATTAATGAGAATGACAAAGTGAATCTGCATCAAGCGAAGAAGCACAAACAAGACATGAATAGCTATGAAGCAATAATTGATGCAAGCAGGATTGCATGACTTATTAGAATGAAATTGAAAGTATGTTTTATTACATGATGTAAACCATACCATTGCGGTGATGAGGAAACGAGGTTTTTTGTTGTGTTGATGAGATTACTTCCTTTGGCCTGTAAATATATTATTAGAAATAGAAAAGAGTAAAAAGAGTCAGACCTCATCCATCCATCAAGATTTGGGCAGCTCCTTAAGGCACGCCAGATCAATCATTTGCATAAGGCCGTTACAAAACGACTCCCTTTTTGGTCTCTCTACTTTGTTTCTTTCTGTTCTGGAAGACTTTTCTTTTCTGGCAAAACAAACCGGTGCGTTTCAGTCCCAGGACTGCCGACACGTTGTGGCTTTAGGTGGTGAAATCTTCATTTGTTAAAAAATCAAATCGCTTTCACTCATGGAATGATTAAATTTTAAAAGAAATGAATGGAACATAATAGAATAGAAAAAAATAGAATGTGTTTAATGAATAGAAAAAAATGGAATGGAATAGAAAGGAATAGAATGGAATGAAACTAAATAATCTTGTTTGGATGTTTTAAAATAAAAGAATAAAATGAAATAGAATGTAAGTAACCCTATTTAGGAGTAATATTAGAAGGAATGAAAATGAATCATTTTATAGTAATATTATTATTATACCTTTCATTTTAATCTAGTTTAGATACAATGAGAATAATGTTGTAGACTTATCATACAGTAGTATGCTTCCAACAACTAATTTATTCCATTGAATTTAAATTGGCATAAAAAATGGATTTATCAAACTTTAATTCTTTTTTATGATTTATCAAACTATAATTCTTTTTTATGCCATGGTTTTACAATAACTACTGTTCTTATGCTTTTATTCTTGGGGGAGATGATACAATATTCTAATATAATCCAAAGATATTAAAAAAAAAAATAAAACTATTGAATCTCCATATCAACTAGCAACTATTGCTTCAACATCATATATAGCCTTAGCCTTTTGTGAACACAACAATGCACAACATAATAGATATAAACTCACGTTAACTAGAAAAAAAAAATGATATATATATAAGAATAGCCTCTGCCTATATATTTTTGTTAATTTTGCTATTGTGTTGATGGTATCCAAAAAAAAAAAAGGAGGGAAAAAACTCTCAGGTTTCGTATGATAGCGGTAGCACAAAAAGATCTGAAAAGATGGAGGTGAGGAATCAAGGATAATCTAGTATTTAAAAAAATATATTAAGGGCATTTTGAGAGTTTTTGTGAAAATTTTATTAAACAAAATTTCATTCCCTCCTATTCCTTCCAATTTTGGGGGGAATGAAAATTGGGGTTTAGAGGAAATAGGGAAAAATAAGTGTTCCATTTCATTCATTTCACTTAAACTCCCAAACAAGGGAATGGTCTTTCCATTTCTTCCCATTCCCTCATACTTAAACTTCTAAAAAGGGGAAATGAAAGAATATTCTTATTTTTTTTTACCCCTTCCTAAATGGAGTGTTATTATCAGTATTATGTATTCCAGTTCCAATCATTGGTGCACAGCAAAAAAAAAAACAAGTTCCAACCATTGGTGATTGGAGAAAAAAGGGAAGAAAAAGATGTTGACAAAAAAGTTAGCTACTAATATTTTATTTTTTACTAAATAAGTGAATTTTTGGCTCCAATGAGAATGAAAGATTCAATTTTCGTTTCTTTATTAGACTGGATCCCAGCGGATTGTGCTATCTTTTGGGTTGATAAAATTCTAATCTTGTTTTTTTTTTTTTTTTTTGAAACCAATATCCCCTTGTTGAAGGTGACAAATGATCTTTAGTTAGGTTAGCTCGGTTCAATATAGTTTGAGGTCTAAAATAACAATTTTAAGTATAAATTATTATTTTTTGTTATATAAATTAAAATTTTATTATCATATTTTTATTTATTTAAAATACATATATTTTTCATGTTTTTTTTAGATTCAAAATTATTAATTAAGTTTTTGTATTTAGGCTTTGTTAATATATGCTTTTCAATTGATTGTCATAATCGATTTTAGATAGAATTTTATCAATTTTAAATTTGAATTTTATTTTATTTTTTACAAGAACAACTATAAAAATAATTGTCAACGATGATTCGCCGAATTTACAAATTTTTTTATTTTATTTTATTTTTTATAAATACTTTAAGATTTCAATTGACACAATTTTGTGGGCCTTATTGGAATGGAAGAAAAGACACATAGTCCATCTATATATATATATATATATATATTATTTTTTTTTTTCCCAATAAAACTAATTATTGATATAAAATTTAGGATCTTTTTTCTACTAGGAGAACTTAGGAAATTAGGCAATGGCTTAAATGGCCTAACATTAGAGCCGGCCCTAGACTCTTTAGCTCTGAAGTGAGATATATTTAATTTAATTTATTTATTTATTATTATTATTTTTTTACAACCAATAAACAGTGATAATACATCCCTTTGCTCTCAGTTTTATTGTTTCAAGCCTTCCAATCCAAATGGTTTTTACTTTTTAACAAGTTACTGTATGATGATAATGGACAACCAAACTAAGGAAACAATAGCCTAAACTTGTATATACAAAGAAGTGGATGTCGAAAATTTTATAGTTTTCTAATTACCCCTGTACAGCTTAACATTTATCCCTTATTTGGTTTAGGAGGAAAACAAACACTTTAAGATCTCTCAAACTACCGGACGATCAGGCGATTGTTCTCCCTTTGGCTAATTCTGAATGGATCACATATCGAAATGTTAAACTCTGCGGTAACCAATGGATGCACTTATCGACCCTTCCCTTCATGCATTTTTTTATAGCCTTCTGTTGAAGTTCTGATAGATTCTCATGTATCACCTCCAAGAGTCCATGCATGCTTAGTGATATATCCTTTGCATAGTAGTCTAGGATTTTTGGCAGAAAAACTTTTGTTTCCTTTTGGATGTGGACACTAGTTTGAATGAACTCTTCTTTAGCAAGTCTGAGATACTGAAATATGTTCTTTGCTGTGTAGACTCGAACCTAGATCCAATAAAAAACCAAATGCACATACTTCAAATATAAATCCAAAAGTATGGTTCACACTAGATTGTGGAAATAGATAATGTTACCAATCACAAAGTTGAAGAAAAAACATTCATACCGGAGGGTCAGAGTATGCCCCTGAACATAGCGCAAAATGAACTTGCGGCTCAGGGTATTCTAAGGCATATACATGTTTGATGCTCCCTGTCTTGAACTTCTTTCCTGGATAGAACAATGTAGCCAGCCACTGCATTCACATTGTGTTAAGGAAGAGATTATATGTATGTTAACTGTGTCTGAAATAACTATGTCTTGCTTTATGCAGAATGCAAATCTACTTGAAATCATGTTAAAGCAGTGTAATATGATCCATATTTCCTCAAACCCCCAATTGAAATATTATGACACCAGTGTAATTGCAGATGGCGGCGAATTCTCTTCGTAATCTGTACCATAGTTGACATGCAGCTTTTCATAAATATAACACAAGACACCTCCCAGAAAAGGAGAACCAAACATTCATTATAATATTCCCTCATTAAACACAGAGCACCGCCCATTGTTTAGGATGAAAGCCAGGCTACTGGAGTCTCTAGGGATATACTAATCCTCAAAGGTGCTCCAATAAATGGCATTAATGCAAGTGCAGAAGGCCTACTTAGGTCAAGAGCAAGGGCCAAGAACCTTTAAACTTGCTTGGTGCATGTGAAGGTAACTAAATTACCACATCCACTGAAATGGCACCTGCTACTCCAAATTACCAGAAAGGGAGGAGATTTAAACCTGTTGGGAATTACTACCTATGTTGAATATGTTTTACGAGTACAGGCATGATATTTGTAGGATTTTAAAGTAAAAGGCATACCGGTGTTGCGTAGTGTGATCGAATTCCTAGAATGGAGACTTGTATGTCATGGGCATTAATACAGTGACCGCCCACATTGTATGCTGCCTGAAGATGAATGACATTAAAATGGCAGTAAGTACATTTACCGATAATATATTATGAACACATTAACAATCGATTCATTGTAAAATTTCTACCTTAAAAATGGAGGTACTTTTTATTCGATTATGAATTCCATATGCCAAATGTGCCTGCAAAGAGAAACCCATAAGCCTCACCAGATATGACTTTACTACTATAGCGAATAGCACGAGTTCATAACAGTAAAAAAAAAAAAAAAGAAAAAAAGAAAAAGAAAAAAGACCAGTTAGATCAACCAAGAAAAAGTATCAGTTATAAAAAGTTCTATATTATTGTTAGCACTCTTGAAGAATCAGCATGGACAATTTCTAGAGGGCTTATCATGTGGTATACATGCAGGGGTTTTGTGTACAGGTTTTACTGAGATGTTTATAAAGTGTTCATTTGGGCAGCTAATTTTTAAATAAGTTGTACCTAAAAAAAGTAAGGCTTTAAAAAACTGTACCTAAATAAGATGGGGAATAAGCTGGTCAATAAGCCATAACCAACAGACTACTTAAACATAAAGGATACCATCTAATCTGAATTAGTGCTAAAGACCATCCATAGTTGTGTTTAGCTTTCCTTAATAACATTTTTGTACAAGATAAGCAAAAATCATACAATTGGTTGACACTTATGTAAATCATTTAAGAGGGCCTTTGTGTTAGCAATATTACTAGCATTTCCACCTTTGACATAATTTTTTGTCTGTAAAACATTTCTTTTCAAGAGCACCAGCTTTTATCATAAGTAAAAGCTAAGGAACTTTAACTGAGAGCCATACATGCATGACCAAGGCATTATGAATATTGATCCAGAAAGCAAGCTTCTCCTCACGTTTCATCTTTCTCGGGTCAACGTTCTCCAGATTTCGAACCAATGACCTATACAGCATCAAGATAAATGAGAAAAACTTTTGAAAGGACACCACAAATTCTCTTTAACAAAGTGCTGAAATCTTCAATCTCCATCAGTGTTAGTTTGCCACCCTTTTTCTGAATCTTAGAAGGATAGGACTAAAACAGACCAAAGATTGGGGCTATATTATTTAGGGTAAATTACATTGGCACCCCTGAGATATAGTGAAATTAGACTCACTATTCCCGATTTTCAAGAAATGACACCGCGCCCCCAAAATGTCAAAATAATTGACACTCACTATACTTCAGGGGGTGTCAGTGTAATTTACCCTAATATTTATCTAATATATTGTATAATCATGCAAGTTGATTATGAAGTACATGTGGACCACCTGAAATCTTGTAGCATTTTAGCAGCAAAATTAAAACTTTCATCGTCTAAACATATCTGCAGAACTTCTATCATTGCAGCATATGGTCCACTATCATCTTTTAAACCTCGAAGTTGAGGGCACACTGCAGTATCCTCATTGCAACGTGGACTCCAACTATCACATGGATTCTTGGAAGAAAATAGACTTGAGGAGGAAAAGGATGTAGTGGGAGAAGCCGACAAGCCTGAATGCGTATGAGGGTGGTTCGCAAGTTTGCAGTATATAGAAGAAATGCATCTCACAATGTCTTCAGAAAGTCTATCTGGAGTAAGGGTGTTGTCAATGCCAGAAGCAGAAAGGTGATCTGCCAGACTGCGATGACCAGAATCAGTGTTTTTCCGGTCCTACAAATTCTCACCAGAGACAAATTTGTAAATAGACAATTATATAGGAGATATGCATATCAAAATGTATCAGATACACAGTATCCTAAAGCACACATCACAAATTGTAAGCCTGAATGAAAAAGAAAAAAAAAAATTCTATTAACCAAATCTAGGTTGGACAAGGGAGGCATGTTTACCCTACTAGATGTTGATTTTAGACTTGCAGCAATTCTCTGATTATCTGAAGTGGCCCAACCCTGTGCAGGGGACATTTTATCATGATGGACTAAATCAACTTTGCACACATGTGGCTCCATTTTGTAATGTAATTGATTTGATAAAAATTTTGGTGATGACTCTGTCTTGTATTGCAAATAGGATCCAGGAGTATTTGATAAGGTGGTTACATTCCCTTCAAAAGCTGTCCGATAGAGTGAAAGAAGATAACGCTCCAAATGCATAATTTCAGCCTCAAGTGTAGCAATCTCCTCCCTCAATTCCACAGATGACTGCATCGTAAAGTCAAAAGGTAAAAATCAAATATTAGAACAATATAAAACAGAATGTTAGATATTGGCCTTATTTGGTGTTTGAACATGATTCTTGAAGATCGTAATAAATCATCAGAAATTTGAGTAGTGGTTACATTATGAATGCAAAGTTACTTCAACATCAGATATTTGCAGCCCACTGGCCCAGACAGGCATAGGAAGTACTCGACAATTCATTGGTTACATCTTAAAGTTGGCAATAAAGGTATGTATAATACACAAACCTTTGGAGTTGGAGTGCCATTGGAAGGAATAGAGTTGATGCAACAACCCACTGCCTTCTTGGAGTCCCAACACAGGGAAGCCTGGTCAGGTAATGTTTTCTGTGTCTGTACAATCTGTCTCAAAAGATACAGAGGATAATTACATGAAGATACAAAGCAATAGAAAAGAGAAACAAAGATATGCATGAAGTGTGTAGATGCTATTAGACAAATTATGCTGATGTATATATATGTGTCAAATAAATAAAAAAGCTAATTTCCTTCATTTGGTGTATCATAGTGACTTATCAGTTCCCCAATCCTCATGACAAGAAGACTTCCATCCATACTTAATGTTAGTGCTATGAACGGAGAAGTTTGGAGAAGTTTTGTGTGTGGCTCATGTCATTTAGCAGGGTTTTATGGTCCTAGACTATGGTGTGTAATCCTTATGGACTAACCAGAAGGGTATGTGGAGGATTTTGTTCCTTTTGTTCCGGGAAGAATAACCTATTATCATATTGCCATACTGCAGTAGGGACGTTGGGCATTTTAGCAAAGCCTAATCCATCTTAGTGTATGTCTGCCCCAACGTCTATACAAAGGATTATGTGTGGGAAGATATTGAAACCGCTCTCTCGAATAGTAGTACTCCTTCTCCAACATCTATACAACGTGGTATGCTTCAGCAACTACTTCAATTGAAGAATTTGGTCCACTCGTTGTCAATGCAACCAGGGATGCATCCACCAAGAATAGTAAACAAGAGTTGGCACTAGGCTAGGTGAAAGTTGGAGTTTATCAGAACTTGGTCTAAAATTCCAGAATTTAGATATTTCCATAAACAAAGCACTTGAACCCCTCAACATTAGCATGTTTTAAGAAAAAAGCATCTTATGGGAAGAACATTTTACAATCATTTGTTGAGCAAGATTAAGCAGGCAACAAATGTTAAAGAGTACTTACAGGACCAAAAGAGGATGATAATCTGGGTGACATATTGAGTATACTCCCTGGCAGTCCATTCTCAGGAGTACTGCAAAAACACCCAAAATAATAAAACAGTGGAGAAAAATCACTTGCATAAATTTAAGCAATAACATTGAAATTTGGAACCTCAGAAAGCTTACCTTGTGAAATTCAGGTGAGGAGGAGTGAGGCAAGGAGAGGAGGAAGAGCGGCAATTCACACTCAGCATCCTCTTGTTTTACTTAGAAACCTTAAATGTTGAATCTGGTAGATCACTATCAACAGTTAACATTTATTTAAAAAAAAAAAAAATAGTAGCAACATGGAGACAGAGATAGAGAGAAAAAAAAAGTGCAAGATTAGATAAAGAAATTGAGGCTGAACCATAAAAGGGAAACAGCGTTACCTAGTGAAATGTTGGACATATCAAATTAAGCTCCACCACCTTTTGTCATAACTCGTACATATATCATCAGCTACTACCTAATAGCAAGTAAGAAGATGGAGAACAAATAAACAAGTAGTCAAGACGCTGACATTGCCAGATATACTACAAAAACAATCAGATGCCTTTGGAACAACGAAACCACTCTAGTGCTGGAAAAAATTAATTGGGTCAAATACATGACTCAATATAGGGACGTGGAGTAGGTCCAAACTCATAAACTATTCCTTCCAAGAAAGACTTGTAAATAATAATTAAAAAATAAAAATGAAGAAATGAGTAAAGGCTTTCAATCAAACAATATCTTTTCAAGGTGGGACGAAAACCCACTAAGATGGATTGAATTGTGCATTAAAAACAGCAATTATGAGTCATTGTGGAAGAGCAACTTTCCTTGTCTTGGCAAATCATAATTAAAGAGGACCCAAAAAAATCCAAACCCAGAAAAGAAAATGATGATTAGATTAGGTGGAGGAAAGTAAACAGTTATGATTACATAGAGCAAAAAAGAAAGAGAGCAGAGAAGGTTGGTTCTGCCGACTCCATCCCCACTGCACTAATTAAATCTCCGCATGTTTCCCACTATATTTCATGCCATAATATCATTTTTGCAATTTGCAGTTCTTCCCATCCCCTGCATTGTAGTACAAAACTGATTAATGCAATTATCCCATACATCCACTACCCAACAAAACTGAAAAACAATGGATTGGAGATTACCAGAGTAGTTATACTTATACTATTCTCTCATTAAATCATTTATGAAAAAGTGGTTGTTAGTAATAACAGGTGAAGCACTTCACTGCACTGCATATACCATTTATCAGAGAATATATGTTTCAATGTCAGTGTAATTATGTAATATAGGTGTCTAAAGTTTGAAGACACGGGAAAATTAATGAAGTGCATTCACATTACAGCTGTTTGTGCAATGAATAGACGGGCCCATTGTTAAATACGATTAGATCCGAGTACTTAGAAACCCCACATCTCTTTTCCAGTTTCAGGGTTGGATTCTAATTTACAGTAGTGTTGCTGTGTTGCTGTTGGGTTTGTTGGTACTAATAAATTAATAGTCCTATGCTTGTAACTATAATGTCTGAACATAGTGTTGTGAAATTATCCCGTACGGCCCGCCAAGAGGAAAACGTAGCATGTGACTTGTTATCATTATTTTGTTAGTTTATATAAAAGGTTAAAAAGTACACTGCACCCTCCCTTACCTCCCTTGTCTTACGCTATATACAGAAATGAAATGGAATTAGATGCAATAAAATGGGAGAATGCAAAAATGTCCCCGCATGATCTAATGAATTTTCTCTGTTTTGAAGTCTTGAAGAGGTGACCGGATGGGGACGGGTTTTGTTCGTCTAATCTCGTCTTGTCTCATCTTACCTGAAAAAAAAAAAAATATATATATATATATATATGCACACACATGAAGAGGTGATGAGATGGGCATGAAAATTACATCTTAACAATTCAATTTTATCTCACAAAACTCTTAAATTATTGGAATGGATTGAATATGACTTAAAAGTTCATTTCAATTCATTATTCTAAGAAAACCTGAAAGTCTGTTTGGTTGGGAGGAAAAAAAAAATGGTGCATAAAGAAACAAATGTTACATTTTTTTCATAACATTACCACCACGGCAAATCGTAAATGGTAAAATCGTAAATGTGGTAAAAATAAATAATGGTGTTCATTTAATGAACTCATTTGAAAAATAAAAAACCTGCCATCCTGCCATTGAAATAATGTTGTGAAAACATTGTGGTTGTAGTATTATTAGGAAATAAAATGGTGTGGAATGAAAATAGAAGAGAAAAGAAAAGTGAGAGGAAAATTGAAGAGTGGGGTTCTAATACTATGCATTTTGCTTAGCAAGCAACACAATCAGCTTGAGCAAACGCGCTAATAAGTTTTCCTTCCAATTTGGGATGAAAATAAAATGTAGGCCTAGAAGGAAAATCCCTAAGCCCCACTAAGTTTTCTTTCTTTCTACCTTTTTTCCAACCAAAATATCATTTTCTTCACTCATTTCTCTCCCCAAAACTTTTCTCCATGTTTTTTACCCAACCAAACTAACCTTAGTAGTGTAAGAAGAAAGAGCCCTCAATTCATTATTCCAAACAGACTAGATGATTATTCGATGGAATCAACACTCAAATCAGTTAACATGCAGAAGAAAAAGTCCAAAGATTCTTTTTAAAGTTTCCATCGTCAAAGGACAGCCAAAGGGAAAAGGAAATGAAGCAAGATAAATGATTTCCTAATACATTTATTGAAGTTGGAGCCAGCAACTTACATGCAGTCCCAACAGGACATTTATTGGTCCTTCTTCTCTAGGTCAGTTGTACACCGTGCCTTTCGGATTAAACCTCGCATCCACCAATTTTTCTCACTTTTTCAAAAGGAAACGTCAATCACGTACTTAGAAAAAAAAAAAAAAAAAATCGTTCACAATTTCACATAAAAAATAGATTAATTACATTTTATGCAGGTATTATTTAATATTTAGATGGGAGTTGAATTATCAGATTTGTAGTCTAGAAAATTACATTTTATACATTAAAAATTGTACACATCTTAAATGTAATTTCTCAACCCCCACCCCCCCCAAAAAAAAAAAAAAAAGGGAAGACGTACTCTCTTGTAAATTAAATATTGACTTGGAAATGCGGGTCTTGAAAATATAATTTTATCAATTTGTTTCAATCACATCACTCAAATTTATTTGTTAGCTGGTTTTTAACTACAGCATTTATTTACATTTCTGATTATGATATTTCCGTATTCGTCATAAGTGACAACTCTTTAGAATATTGTTATAAAAATGTTGTTGTTAACGAATGTTCTTAGAATAATAGTTAAAAAATTATTTAATATTTATATTTTATAAAAATAATAAAATTTTAATATTAAAATAATATAAAAATAGTTTTTAAGGATATTTAATCTTTTTATTTATTATTTTAATATTAAAAATTTCGTTATTTTTCATAAAATATAAATATTTAATATTTTTAACTATTATCTAAGGACATTCATTAACAAAAATCCCTATAAAAATACTGGAGTGTACAAAATTTAATACAAATAGACAAATAGCTACCTCAATACATTTCTGACAAAACTAGAAAAAAGAAATGGACAGCCACGCAATTATCGAGATAGTCTCGAGAGTCACAATTGGTGATTTAAAAACATTGCAACCAACTTGATTTGATTCTCTATAATGGAAGGAAGGAAGGAAGTTGATATGCTTCTTTATTAAGATTCAATGGAATGAAAGATAAGTCTTTGTGCCTAGCTTCGTTGACTTACTACAATTTTACGGTAAATTATAAAGACACCCTCATGATTCCTAGCTACGATTTACTGAGATAGTGAGAAACGAAATTCGGTGACATGATTATCACATCATCGTCAACAAGATACCATATTGTCAATTGTCACTTGGAAGTTCTTGCTGAAGCAAACATGCGTATAAAGCCATTGATATGCCCTATACAATTCGTGAGTCGGACCCTATTTACGTAACTGGACAATTTTTATTTCCTTGGTCCATCAGTTCTCTACGTTGATTCATCCTGGGGTACAAGTTGTTGGAAGTTGGAATGCCCATTCAGTATGGTCGGCCCACCTTGTTATTAACCCAAACATTGCTACATAAGATACATCAAAAGGGCTGGGGCGTAGAATGGGCCAATGGGAATTCGGGTATAATTCTGTTTTGTGATATGGGTTATAAGCTCTAAGATGAAAATCAATAACAACTTACCCATAGTTATTAAAATCTGGATTTTACCTTGAATTGTTGTGAGGGTTTCGCGAATCGAATCGTAAATCGTAAGATTCTACTCTCCGTAAATAAAAAATAAATAAATAATTATAATTCATAACATAGGTTAAAGAATCATTGAAAAATAAATAAGTTTTGGCATAAAACTTACAAAATGCAATAAGTCATCAACTACTAAATACCAAATGACAAATTTTAAACATCAAACTTTCAAGTTCCAAGTTTTAATACCACATAACCACAAACATACATAATATTTCAAATAATAACACTATATAAGTCAAAATATTTGCAAACCATTTTCCACAATGGTGATTTTGTGACAAAAGTAACATATTACTTATTGTTCAATGTGAATAACCAAGATCATCATTGATTTGATGAATGTTGTCCTCTAATGGGAGACCTTCACCATAAATGTCGTTGCTTCCATCTAAATCATCTATGGACAGGGGCGAAGCCAGGAATTTATTTTAGGGTGGGCTGGAATACCAAGTAAGTAAATCTCGACGGTACGAGAAGATTTCATTAAATAGAAAAAAAAGTACACTTAGTCAAGGGAACCTTACCCCTCAATGCTTATTCTATACATAAGCCAAAAAAAAAAAATGCAAATACAATAGATACTATCCTAAATAAAGCAAAAAAAGATACTACTTAAGTGGTGCCCTGCGATTCTTGATAGAATAAAAATTATTAATTATCGAATCTGAATCGATATTTCTAGCAAGTTCTCTTTCGATGTAGATAACCAAATAATATGCAAGAAACCCATCTTCTATCTTATTTCAAAGTGTTGTTTTTACAAGTTTTATAGTAGAGAATGCTTGTTATAAAATACTAAAAATCTAAAATATAAAAGTTATTAACAGTGTATTGTGACTGAAACAATGAAATAATGAAATAAGTAATAAAGTAATAATTCAGCAAAATAAAAAAGTAATACGGTAATAAAGTAAAAAAATAAAATTTAAAATAAATTGTTGTACCTGTACGGCTGTACTGCTGTACAGCTGTAGAGAAGCAGAAAAAAAAGAGACAAATTGCTGTACCTGTACTGCTGTACAGCTGTAGAGAAGCAGAAAATAAGAGACAAATTGCAGAAAGGGAGAACCGGAGAACTGGGGAAGGAGAAGAGAGAAGAAAAAGAAAGAAAGAAAGGGAGAAGAGAGAAGAAAAAGAAAGAAAGAAAGGGAGAAGAGAGAAGAAAAAGAAAGAAAGAAAGAGAGCTGGTGGTCCGGGGCTGGTGTGGCCAGTGGTCTGTGAGGGGCATCAGGCGGCGTGACTAGTCCACAGTGAGTTTTTTTTTTTTTGGAATTAATTGAGAATTTTATGTTTAGATGATATTGAAATTAGAATTAATTAGGTTAGGGTTTGATTGGAATTGTTGGGCTTGATTTTATCTTTAGATGATTTTGGGTTTTAAATTGGAATTGTTGGGCTAAGGCTGAGATTGTCATTGAAATTTAGACTGGGCTACGTACAAGGACTATTAAAAAAAAAAAAAAAAATTACCTATGAAATTTTTTTTTTTTAAAAAGCTTGACTGGGCTATAGCCCAGTCAAGCTTGTACACAGCTCCGCCTCTGTCTATGGAAAGATTATTAAAATCTCTTAATTCATTTTCAAGTTTACAATCACTAAGATTATGAATTTCTTTATCTTTATCACCGTTTGCCTTTCTTTTTATTAAATGGGCGGGCTAGTGTGCTACTAACATTAACATACTAAAATGGGCAGGCTACTCTTATAAAAAAAAAAGAGCGAGCTACTTTTTATAAAAAAAAAAAAAAGGCGGGCTACTAACATACTAAAAAGTAAAAATCAGCCCAATACAAGCTAAATTTTCATTGGAGGCCCAAAAAAAAAAAAAAAAAAACCAAAAAATCCGAATAAACCTTATGCAGTAGAATTGTATAGAATCGGAAGCAAATCGGGATTCTAAAGATTCTAAGATTCAAATTGGAATTCTATTAAGATTCTACCACCTTTAAGATTCAGTTAAGATTCAAATCGTTTTCATAATATTGAATCGTAAAATCGTAAGATTTTAAGATTCAAATCTGGATTTTAATAACAGAGAACTTACCACAATGGCTGACAATGCTTTTGAACTGAAAAAGGAAATTTAAAAAAAAAAAAAAAAAACCATTTAGAAACATGTTGTGTGGCAAGATAAAAGATAGTCTCTCGATTTTTCGTTCTCTTTTTATTTTTCTTATGAAAATGATATTTCACTCTCTGAATCTGTGTTGATGAGACACAGGACAGAATACAAATAGTTTGACAATAATTTTGAAAAAGAAGTACTTATTAGAAATTCCCTAATTAATAACGTAAGGAATGACCAAAGATGGCATTATAAATGTGTTGCATTATAGGAGTGAAAATAATATATATATATATATATATATATATATATATATATATATATATATATATGTAGTAGTATCAGTGATTTGTTTCCCGACACGTTACCCATGGGTCGACGACAAGTGGCCCATATGTAAAATGAAATCAGCTGGCATTAGTGCCTCGAGCACATGCTGCATAGCATGGATTGAACGAGGGAGATCAGAAAAGCCAGAGATGACATTTAAATTATGATGAGTTGTGCCTATTGAGGGTGGTCCTCCAATTTCATTGTCCCCAAAACTTACAGGGCCACTAACCTCATAAGTCCAGATTGCTAAACAATCAGTCACCAAATGAAGAAAACAAACAATCTTAACTAGCAAGGAGGAGTGTTTTATATGAGCCCTCTCGTTCTGTTGCAAAGGGCAGAGCCAGGGGGAGGGGAGGGGGGACATTGCCCTCTGGCCCAAAGAAAAAAAAAAAAAATCAAAACCTCCGGATTATACTTTTATTTTTTATGTTCTACCAATATTTTTTTATAATTTTTTTGATATATCTATTTACATGTCAAACTTCCTAAAAAAAGAAAAAAGAAAGAACAACTTTTCTATTTTATCAATGTTTTCTAAAATTCAAAAGTATAAAGAAAAACAAGGTTATGAAAAACAGGAACCTAAATCAGTAAACATTTTATTTGAAGGAAAAAAAAAGAAAAAAAAAAAAGCTTGTTACCTTTCAAATGTGTTAGGAGCTCAAATTCTTTAAATTTGTGTATAAGAAATATAATTAGGGAATAATTACATAATAAATTTTGGGAAAAATCGAACACATTCCATCTGTTTGAAATTTTAAATTTTAAGCCATTTAACTTTGAGAAATAGTTTAATAACTTATTCCATCCGTCTTCTGTTAATTTTTTAACAGATATCACGTTACCCACTCACACAAACACTTTTGGCACCAAGTCAAAGTCACAAACACCCCCTAAATCAAAACATCTTGAACTATCAAATTGAAAGGAAATACATTATACCCATTTGGTGATAAAGATTAAAATTCTGTCCTAACTCGTAAATTTAGTTTTGAGTGGGTGAGAGCTCTAATGAGAAGTAATTCAACTTTTGATTGATGAGTGATTACTATGGCTCAGAATATTTGAGGATTTGGGATTAGATTTGTCACTAGGTTTGGACGGAGCAAGCGAGCAGTGAAGAAATTTGGTGAAGATTGAGATAAATGGAGATGAGAGGGATGGAGAGGGCCGAACGAAATCTATAGTTGGAGGTGAGAGAGAAAAATCAGAAAATGAGTAAAATAATAAAGGAGTTATAATTTTTTTTTTAAATAAAGAGTTACTGTAGCATTAAGATTATTTGGAAAACCTTAAGCTCATATGCTAGAGCAATATTTTGTGATTTAGCTCTCTAAAAAAAATAAAGAAAACTGTGTTTTGTTATTTTGCTATTCCCTCACGTCATATCAGGTTTTGCTTCGGTAAAACTTAAAGGAGAAAAAAAGGAGGGACGTTAAAAGTGGAATTGGTGGAGCCCTTGTCTACGTGAATAGCCAACTCGTGTGCATGTCCATATCTATGTATCCAATCCAACTTTTTTTTTTTTCTCTTTCAAGTCACAAGAAGAGATGTTTTCAAACAAACACAAAGATATTGGGGACTCTCTTGTAGGGGACACAAAACAAAACAATAACACCCCGCTGGAAGTCACCATACATATACATGTTCTAACAAAAAAGGCCTTCAAAAAAGAAACAATAATTATAGGTCCAGTCAACAGTCAATCACATAATCATGGACTCTGATGCTTCAGTTTATGGATATGCATGGCAAGAAGAAGAAGAACAAGCTATAGTGTCAGTGTGTCACGGATGACAGGACAGCTCAGTTTATGGTGTTCCTCTAACTAATTTTCATCAAGTTCTTGCCCGTGAACTAGCACTGACCACAAATTTTGGTATAGTTTTCTTTGGATCTTTACGTTTCCTCGACTCTGTGTGGTTGAGCCTGGGGAGTATATTTCTGGCAGTACCAATTAAACAGCAAAAAACAGTCAACTTAAGTCTCGATGCATTGTTGAACAAGGCTAAGGCCAACAACAGACTGACACATTTTGATGCAGACAAAGTTGTCCACTTGTCCCTCCCTTCACTAATTCTATTTGCCTGTACTAGTTGGTATACATGCACTATCCCATTCCAATTTATCATCCTCTAATTCCTCATTAATGAAGGCTTTAATATTCCTTTGTAATCCCCGCGTTGCAATTCTTGTCTCGCCCACTTCTCCTAAATGTATAATGTATGTTGTCATATATGGTTTTCAGGGAAATTACATAAAAAGATTCTGAATTTATACAATATTTTAAATTAGATAATTTTAATTTTGTCAATCAAAGTCTAAAATTTATAAAATCATTTCAATTTAAAACTTTTGTCCTTTTCCGTTATTCATTTTCTATTATTTGGGATATATAGTAGCAAATTCAACAAATAAAAGTGAGAAAATATTGATTAAACTCTGAGTTTCACTTAGGGCTTGTATATAAATCAATTTGACAGTCATTGAACATAGATGGTGGACAGAGAAAACTGTGTTTAGAGAGGAAAAGTTTTGTTTAAAGTGAGAAAGGGATTGTTAGAAAATCAAAGTTGATCACCTAGGTGAAATACAAAATTTTATCAATGATTTTTCATTTTTATGTACTTCGTTATTCCTATCCAAAATAACGAAGATGAATATAGTCTTCAAATAGAAATAATTTCATAAGCCTGTGACTTTAATTAACAAAAAAAAGAAAAAAAAAAAAGACCTAATCTGAAACTAGATATAAACTTCAAATTATTTATGTAATTAACTTCCCCTATAATATTGCTATTGCAAGTAAACATATGCACGAAGTAGCTAGTTTGTCAAAAAGAGCGTGTTTGAATGAGTTTATGGCTTACTTTGCTTAAAAAGTAAATAGTGCAAAAGTACAACTACACCTAAAAAAAAGTAATGGTTCAAAAGACTATACATAAAATTGACATTTTAAGCTTAAAAAAATAGTGCTATTGTCACATTAATTTTTAATTTTTGAAAAACATATATTTGGTGAATGTTTTTTAAGTTTGATAAACTATCACTTATTCAAAAGATTAGTGACAGAAAAGGTTAGATTTCATTTAATAATTAAACTATAATTTAAATACTCTCTTATGCATATGCTCAAACTCTTTCAAGGAGTGGGCCAAACACATAAATATTTTAAGGTAAATTACATTTTTTGACCTTAACCTTTCACCCAATTTACAATGTCCTCCAAATTTTTTGCTTTGCTCAATTAACCCATAATTTGAGAGAATTGCTACAATGTCTACTTTGTCATTTAAATTGGTGTTAACTTTTGCAGAAAAGTTAGTCACGTGCAAAACACGTGACCAGTGGACCCACAACACTAGTTAGAGTCCTAGAAGAAGAAGAAGAAGAAAAAAAAAAAAAAGTTGAATTCTATTTTGATATATCATAAATGATTGAGTTGAAATATATTAAAAATAATTATTTTGTTTCTTTTTTTATTTAATTTTCTTAATATTGAATATATGCTAATTTAAATTTTAGGTAAATTACAGTAACACCCCCAAGTTTATAATGAATTACACTTGGCTATCCTATTTTTAAGAAAAACACTTCGTCTCCAAAATGATTAAAATAATTCACATTTCAATCCATTTTTAGAGCGGATTGTGAATTATTTTAGGAATTTTAGAGTGAAATGTCATTAATTGACACTAAGGTATAGCGAGTCTAGTTTCATCATACGTCGGGGGTTTTAAGTGTAATTTATCTTAAAATTTTCATATATTGATTTAGTTTTGAATTTTAGTAAGTTTCTTAGAGTTCTACGACACAACACATTTTAAAACATTTTTACAATAAGATGAGATACACAAAATAAAATAAAAGAGAATATATCAAACTAACCACAACTTATAACAAACCACTTTAATTTATTGTGAAAAATTTTGTTGTGTTCATAGACTTTTCAATTCCTTATTCTTGAATAGTCAATTTTTTTTTTTTTTCTTGTAATAAATAAAACATGGGGATTTGAATTATCAAGACAATACCACTTATAAGGTTCTTAAGGAATAGTGAAACTTTTAGTTGATAGGACGGCACCAAAGATAAAATCCTTTTTAGTTCTAAAGCACTTCCGAAATCAGATATTATCATTCATAATACATACAAGCGGTAAGATTAATTAAGAATAAATTTTCCTAAAACATGAATGATGATCGAAAACAACATATTTATAATATGAACATATTCCCCTCCAGCCTGCGCGGTGAGGCATAATCAAGATTGAGAATACATTGAAATTTACTAGTACTACTACTGTATAAATACTAGTTCATAATTGATGGCGCTATCATGATCTAAGAAGAAATATGCTGAGCTCCTGTCCAGAACTCCCAACGGGGTTAATCATGTGAAAGGACTCAGAGTCAGTGGAGCCAATGACTCGCTCAAAGCTAGCTCTAAGATACATGAGGTCCCCATCATCGGACTTTGGAGCAACGGGAAGAACACCCGCACCAACCGAGACCGTCTGCATCTGCTTCAGCACCGCCAAGTCACTGACCGTCATCTGACGCCTTATGGCGAACCCAACCTTCCTGCCGTTACAGTACATGGACCAAACGGGCACGTTGAAGAGCGAGTTGTTCATTATCATTTCCTTTTGTCTTGTACACTCGAGCGCGATTCTGAGCAAGCCGTACTGCATCTCTCTGGCTAGGTACGCTGTGGGGACTGCGAATTCTAGTAGTAGGAGTGGTGAGCTTCGAGTGTCGTCTTGGAGACAGAAGCTGACTCTACCTTTTCTGTAACCGAAGAAAGTTCCGGTTACGGTGGAGGAGCCACCGTGAGTTGAGTCGTTGTCGGTGGAGAGTGAGTCAGATGGTTGGAAGCCACAACATGGGACCATGCACTCCACCAAGGATCGAAAGGAACGTCGGAACCTTACTTCTCTGCCACAGTCTACTGAGGTTGCTGTGTCCATAATATGTAAAGGGCCTCTTTGGCTTCCTAAGTCTATCATCCTCATGTTTTATGTGTTTTAATGATGAACTAGAAGCTAGCTAGTAGCTAGGAGTAGTAGGAGTTAATGGTAGAGAAAGAGAGTAGAAGGTGGAGGATATGTAAACCAAGTAGAGCTAAGTATAAGTAGGGGAAAGAAGAAGAAGAAGTGAAGGTATAAGGAGAGTGGGTGAGTCCTAAAAAGCCAATAAATAAGCAAAAAAGAGAAGCAGACAGCAGAGTGACGGAAAGACATTGGGGAATGAATGAGAGAGTGGGGCGAGGAATCGTGGGCAATAATTCTGCCCACGAGGGCGTGCGGGGGCCTCAATCTTGGAACTACTTGGCTGAGTGGCGTGCCTGATTTTGATTGCTGAAAGCTTTGTCTAACTTAACTTATAGCATATGTGGGATTATATTCATTCATGCTTTAAAATTACCAATCTCAAAATGCACAATTGATTACCCATTTTCTATTTTTTACTAAATTCTATTGATAGGTTTATATAGGTCATGATTCCATCATGCCGACCATATTACAGGCTTATAGCTTTGACTTTAGCTTCTATTGGGAAAAACGCCATATCTTTTTGGGCTGTAAGTTTTAACAACTTTTAAATAGTTTTAACCATTTGACCTCTTTTCCACCAAATTAACTCTATCCAATATGTCTTAAGCGGTTGGGAATTGGGAAAGAACCCAATTAACAATTAAAAATTAGAAAAGAAAGGTGAAAAAAGAGTACAACAACAACACAAACACGAGAGTGGATTAGATTTGAAGTTTTACTTTTACCTCAGTAAGTCTTCGCCAAGCGAAAAGCAAAAGAAACACAAAAGAAACAAAGGTTGAATAAAGTGGGTGGGATGGCATGCATGAGTATGAGCAGGAAGCATGCCCGGGGCAATGATTAGACCCAATTAGTCCTGTCTGTCCCGCAGTCTACCACCCCAGGATTCTAACATCAAATGTTTATCCTATGATCAAAATAATATATAAATACAATGCGTCCAAGATGAACCAAATATTGGAGTAAAGCTGGCCTCAATGTTTTCACTGTATAACATAGAGGTAGTGGTAGCCTAGTAGGGTAGTTACGGGTCGGTCAAAGAAGAATCAAAGGTTAAACTGAATTCCTAATCAATCCAATGAAAACTCAACAAATTAACACAATAATGTCTTAGTATGAACAGCCAAATTTGAAATTTTCACAAAATTACAATAGTAAACCAGAAGATTCCGGGGTTAAATTACTGTTGAATAGCAATAATGTCTTATCCATTTTGGTTTGTCGATAACAATAATGTCTTATCCATTATTAATTTATTGTTATCTCTTGTTTGCGTAAATTACACACATATTTGAAGAGCTAGTAAGTAGTAAGTAGTAACTAATGACCGAATAAATAAGTAATGCTGTTGATTGTGTACGTAAACATTTAATACAAACTATTATTAAGGGCAGACTAAAACATGATGGTTAGTATGAATAAAAAAATGGTTAGTAAAGCTAATCATGATCAAAGGTGCGAGAGGAAAGAAAGCAAATACAACAAAGGCACAAGTGATTAACTGAAATAAACAAGAAATTAAGGAGAGAGAATATTCTTTTAAAGATGGAATTAAGCCGCATCCCATGCTTGTTTGGTTAGGCTTATATTGCATTTTTTAAAACTTATTTTTGTGTTTGATGTCATGATAATTACTCAAGACTAATTGATTTATTTTTGGGGTAGACAAAATTCAAGATAATCATCCTGACAAAGAATTCTTGCTAAGATCAAGCTCTACCAATCGAAAAAGACCACCCAATTTACCAGGTATCAATGCAAAGAAGTGATAATAAGGTTGTTATGCTTACATTCACCAATTCACCATATAATTATCACAAACATAAGTTCAAGCTCTACCAATCGAGAAAGACCACCCAATTCATCATATTAGCCCAGAAAAGAATTTAATGAAAGGTTTGGCAAGTTTGCCAAGGTATTCAAAACCGAGCCACGAAAGGGCTTGGCTTCCAATAAGATATTGTAAAAGCATGCCAAAATTGCTTACAAATAAAATTATGCATGCCACAATTTTAAATTGGAACCAATTCAAAGATTGAACGAAATACCCTAATTACGCAATATATCTAAAACTTTTTTTTAAAAAAAATCCCAATTGTCAGACAGTGTGTTTATGCAGGCTAAAAGACTTTGACAAATTAATCTGATCCAATGACATCTCAGTCCAAACCTCAATGAAGTAAAATTCCACATTGGTGATTGAAAGAAACAATAGTCAAAGCCCTAAGATAGAGAATATACCGTGACAACCTCTGTACAATTCCAAAGGTGCTCTTCTATATTTTATTGGAGTTCGGGGAATAGTCGTATTGCAATCATGGAAAGGGAATAATAAGCAATGGCTTCGAGGATTAGGTAAAACAGGGAGAAAACATGGGTATTAGAGTATTCGGATCCCAAAATCTTAGATGACATGATGGAAATTAATGATTAGTTCCCAAGTATTCCTTTTTTGTGCCACTTAGGTCCAACTGCCTGTTTATGTATGCATGTACGTGTGTATGAATGAATTATTAAAATGATATGACATGTGTCACCTAATTTGGTTATTAATAGAAATACCCTACACAACACTCTTAAAACTCTAAATACTAATTTCTACCATTTTAAGAGTGAATGAAGTTTCTTGAAGTAGAGGTTTCTCTACATGTCGTTATCTATCTCCTGCTATTGTAAGAGAATTTCCACATAAAATCATTGTCTTATTATTTACATGTTTTTTTCCTTTTAAACACAGGTAACTCCATCAATTTGCCATTAACTTATAGTACTACTGACAATCAATGCACGATTAGTTATCTTAAGCTACTTGACTTTGTATTTAAGATGAGTTTCTGACACCAACTCGATTTAACTCATACCTAGATGGGTTGAACCCAAATTCATCTCACCTAACCAGGTTGTGAAGACTAATGACAAATTAAGGTTTTAATCCAATGCAAAGCACGGTTTGTTTCCCTGTAATTTAGAAGAAAAAAAAAAAAAAAAAAAAAAAGAACATGGAAAACGCCGTACGTACAAGGCCTCCATTTCCCATTATCTCCTTCTTATCGTTTAAAAAAACAAAAATCAATCGGAGGCCATCCTGTCTATTTAATGTCAAAAACTCTTGGCCCACCGGCCACGCTAGTGATTAAGAGAACTAGGTTTTTGCACGCTTAGCTGCTTTTTCCACCCAATGATTCAATCATTCATGCATGGTTCCCTAGCACTATTTCCACCGCTGCAAAAGCCTGTGCGTGTGTTTCCCTCTTCATTTATTTATTTATTTTTTGTATGCATATATTTCCATGGTTGTCCAATTGGACCGACTCTGTGCTCTCTGTAGTAAAAGCCATCTATATACAACTTTTTGTCGACTGATTCCAGGAAGAAAACAAAATATTACGATCTCCCCACATCCTCTTTTTCTTTATATAAAGCAAAGCATCCCCTTTGGTTTTTAATAATGGGTCGCAATCGTGTCATGCCCTACGACAAGTGTGCTTGTGCCTGATAAGAGGGCACGACAATGTATACATCGATGGGTCATATGAGTATAAGGACTAAGGCAAGTCAATTTGATATTTATTTTGGTATCCCAATCCTTTGAAAAACACAAACCCAACTCAGGAGTATAGTATTATGAAGAGGAAAGTGACCGTAGTCTGTATTGGAGAGAGACAGCATAAACTCACTGTAACAGGATTATTTAATGGTTTAACTAGTACTAATGCTTAATTAGTATAAATAAAATAAAGCCCACCTTTTATTTGCTAATAATGGAATTGCTTTTGTATTTTCCATTACTGATTATCCTAATATTTTCTTCTATCACCTTTATGATTTATATAGTTATATGAATAAGAGAAAACTTAGGCGCTTATGTCCTATTATTAGTGGACAACGGAGGATATGTATTAATATTCTCCCCCGTACAACGACGACTATGGATAACATTTCTTTTTGTCAGCAATTTGAACGGATGACATGTTTTCAAACACAGATCTTTCATATTATTTGGCTGATTCTCAGGATGAATGACATTTGAAAGAGCACCTTAAATCAATATCTACGTTGTTTAAAAAGCATAAATTATTCTAACAACGCGAGTTTTCTCTTTCATCTTATTAGGTAATTGTATAAATATATATATGGGATGATAAAGCTACACTTGGTACAACACTTTATTAATATTACATTACTCAACAACTTTTTATTTGATTAATATTTTAAAATTTTACCATTATATATATGTTCTCATTATTTTTAATATATATATATTAGGTGATATATAATTGTATACAATATTATAAAACATAATTCACAATGTAAATGAAGTAATTTAAATACTAGTAGATGTATAAAAAAAAGTGTATATCAAATTTTATAAATATGCGCTAAGATTAAAAAAGAAAAATTTACTAGGCAATTATTACCTGATCAATTATCATGTAGATATTAGGTAGATGCAAAGGAAACTTTTTTTTTTTTTTTTTTTTTTTTTTTTTTTTTTTTTCAGTTAAAATTGTATCTACGCTCTTTTAGTGAACTAAATCCATAAGTGCATATGAACTAAAGTTCTCAACAATTTCCTTTTAATATAGAAAACCAATTTATCTAAAAGAAACTCATTATCCTTGGAAATTTTAAAAAGGCGATCTTTGAGAACTGAAATTTCAATAGCAGAATCTGAAAATTTATTGTTATCTCAAAAGTAAAATTATAAGAAGGAGTAATAATAAACAATCTTAATTAGTTCTTGGATTATTTATTAGATGTAATAAGATTAGATTTAACAAATCATGAATTTACTATTTATATATTGAAGTAATAACATTATTTTAAATAAAATCAAACATGAATGATGATTAACTATTATATATTTTTTGTCTTAGTAAAAAAAATCAATTATAAAATTCAGTGATAAGAAGATTAAAAACTTTACCGAAGAAGAAACTTAAAGGTCCTTTGTATGACCTAATATGGGAGAGTAGTATCGTGGCATTGAAGATATATGGAGGAACTTCACCATTGATCATAACTTGCAAAAGCGAAGTGTGAAAGAGAAAAGGAACTATCCCATCTCAATATTCTAATCGAAGGGTAAAACATAAAATGTGGATTTCTTTGACTTTTTTGATTGAGGCGTAATGAGTGGAGCGTACGAGACTACGTTACTTCTTTTTTCTTTTTTTAAATCTGGAAAGATAATTGGGGGAGGTCGTGAGTTCTTGACATACTAAAAGATGTTTGTACAAGTTTATATACATTTAAGAAAATTTTCAAACCCTTTATAGTTCTACCCAGGGCCGGTTCCGAGATTTGGGTTGCTCAAGCCCGTCTCGAATTTGGTTACCCACATATTATTAAATATTAAAAAAATAACATAAAGTCCAAAATTTTTTTTTTATGCAAATTCATGATTACATTGTGCTTTTTAGCTTAGCTTAAATTATATATATATTTTTTAAATGTAACATCGGTTATAGTGTTTTATAATTAGCACTATCCGATTCGAAGAAAATTACTTCTTATTACATTTTTTGAAGCAATTCTTCAATTGAGTTATCAAAATTTAACTTATCTAAATACTCATTCTCAATTGAGATCATAGCCAATCCGTTTAATCTCTCTTGTGACATGGTAGTCTGAAGATAAGTTTTTATTAAATTAAAAATCTAAAACTAATACCTATTTAACATTATTATATGCATAGTAGTTTTTTAATTAAAAAATTAATTAGTGTTTATAAATAATAACACATTAACACTATTTGTTATGGTATCAATCAGAAATATTAGTGTTTTAACCCTAACAAAGGAAAGAGATTTTCTCTCTCTTCAAGCTTGCTCTGCAATACTCTTTACTGTGTGAAATTTGTTATGGTATCGATCAAAAAAGTCAAAAGCACTAAAGCATCACAAAAGTCACAAGATTTTCAATATATTCAGTAAAAAGCCAAAAACAGCAGCACAACATCATTCATTCAAAAATCAAAATCAAATGAGAGAGAGAGAGAGAGAGAGAGAGAGAGAGAGAGAGAGAGAGAGAGAGAGAGAAATACCAGTTGAGCCTTGTGCCGCCAGTGCTCCGTGCTCCTGTGGCTGGTGGACCGATGGTGGTCCATGGTGGCTCAGGCTCCTTGGCTCCCTATATGCGCCCGTGCGCTGCGTGCCGTGGATCCGTGGACCTGTGGTGGTTTTGCCATTTTGGACCTCTTGTGGATCGTGGTCTCTCAGTCCATGGTTCGGGTGAGTGCATGAGTGGTGACTTTCTAGCGGCAGATCAAGCTTGTGTAGGATTACGGATTAGGGATTAGGGATTTTTTTTTTTTTTGGCAGTAAGCACTAAGTAGTAGCTTGCATTTTGATATTTTGAGAAAAAGCTTGTGTTTTGTTTGTGAGAAATTAGGGATTTATTTGTAATTTTTTGTTAGGTTTAATTCTTTGTTCAATTGGTTATTGTGTTGCCCTCTCAATTTTTACTTTTGTTTTTATTATGTATACTAGTTTAAAAAAAAATAAAAAATAAAAATTATGTACATTGTTTTTTGTTTTTGTTTTTCATACCTTTGATCTGTTGATGGTTGTATTGCCCTCTCTTTTTTCTTTTCTTTTTTTAATTTAAAAAAAAATTATGTACACTAATTTTTTTTTCCTATATATACTATTAATTTTTTTTTATTTTTTGCTTGCCCTAGGGAGGGGGCTTGCTTAAGCCCCGGGGCTTGCTGGGCTTACCCCATAACTGACCATGTTTCTACCATTGAGGAGTTGGAGCCAAGAGGCCTTTAACAGGTAATTATGAGTATAGTTTCAACTTAAAACACATAATATTCACACACATTAGTAAAAATTCATTTAAATTATAGATGGTCAAACACTTTTTTCACATTTTCTATCAATGCATGGTCTCCATGTCCAAGCAACATGTGTTTACCAAATTTCGGCTATTGCCAGCAAGCAGAGGTGGAGTTGGAAAATTATTTTGGAATGAAATGAAAGTATTAAATAAATCTAAACAATACAAGAGATTCTTATTTAATAAAAAAAAAAATACACTTAGTTAGAGGGACATAATGAACCTTATCCCTCAATGTATATTCTATACAAAAATGAAAAGATAAACAAACATGCAATACAAATACAATAGATACTATCTAAGTTGTGCCCTACGATCCTTTAGATATCATGCACATTTGTGGTTAATTGGTTTATGTATGTGTTAAGATGGAAAACAAATAGGTGTTTTCCTTTTCATGTACAAACCCTCCCCTCCCCCCCAAAAAAAAAAAAAAAAATCACATAAAAAACCAAGGAGAAATGACTTACTGGAGTCACTAGTGCGATGATCTTCCAATTCCAACCCTAGTGCCTTTTTCTCTTGTTTCTAATCGGTTTTAAATTTTGAAGATAGAGATAGAATTTGTTTCTATTTGCTTTTACGTTTTGTTTGGTTTGTTGTGACCTTATGGGTCTTGGAGCTCTGTTTGTTTTGTAGGCTATAAGACCCATGTACTTTGTTTTTTGTGGGTTATTGGAGTTTGGCCTGATTTTATGCAAGCCATGCCGACAGCTAATAGACATGGCTTGGTGCATGTGCAATCAGCCATGCAATCAGGGCCGGCCCTGAGAATTATGAGGCTTGGGGCGGTGCAAAAAAATAAGGCCTTTTATCTTTAAAAAAAAAAATCACTGAAAAATTACTCTTCATATGGTTTGTGATACAAAATTACTAATTAAACTTTTATATTCAATATTTTCTAACAAATCTTGTTCAATGGATAATATGGCTAATCGATTTAATCTATTTTTGTGACATAGTTGATTGCAAGATTTTTATAATTTTAACTTTGAAAAACTTCTTTTAACGGATGCGACTGTGACAGGTATAGTCAATAATATTCTATATGCAATAGATGCATTGGGAAAACAATTAAAATTCTTAATAAAATAAGTATATCAGTCGCTGTTTTTTTTTTTTTGGCAAAATCTCTTGTAAGACTTTTAATTTTGAAAAAAATCAAAATCAAGATCAGAAAAATTATCATGTTTTAAAAAACCTTCAAGATTAACACAATACTTTTTCAAATTATCATAATTTAGTAAAGTTAGCTTCTTCACATCAAATAAATACCAAAAATTGTTCTCATACATACTTGAGCTAAAAAAATAAATTATTATTGGGCTTGTTTTAAATATGAGTCTTTTTTTTAATATATTTTTTGTATAGGGTCATATTATATATATATTTAGGCCTTTCAAAATTATAAAGGCCTTAAAATTTTTTGGGACAAGGCCTAATTTTGAGGTGAGGCTTAGGGCGGTTGCCCACCTTCGCCATTGTCCAGGGCCACCCCTGCATGCAATGACTATTGCTAGCAAGCCTAATTGCATTGCCTCAATGTATATGGGAAAAAAAGGATTTCAGAGAATAGAGAACGCATAATCAAACCCACAAATTGAAAAAATAAATTAAATTAGGCTTAGGCCATGTCTTGACTCTAGACACATTTACGCTATATCTCAATAGCATTAGTCACACTTAGAGCTCTCTTTGATCGTTTATATAAACCATAATCAACTTAGTACATGCTCCACATAGGACTAAGAAGATACCTGCAAAACGCTTTCACCATCCAAACCTACATACAAATCCCTTCAATCTGGGTTATATAAGAGATTATAATAATAAACCCCAATTGTGACTAATCCTTTTTGAGTATAACGAAATTGTGACTAACACTTTCATATGCCATGACAGATGGTATCTAGCAACCTAATTACACTTCGTAACTTGAGGGCATGATAGTGCAACTTAGACCTTGACAATGGCCTGAGGAATTTAAGGAGGGAATACACCGAATTGTGTGGATTGTATTGGATATTATGTGCTAGCATTCTCCTTGAATCATGACAGCATGCAAGTGACTTTCCATATCTTATTTCCCAGTATTCTTGAGTAAATGCTAGTATTGCCTCATCTACACCCACTTTATGAACATTTCTTTGACTTTTTGAAACTGGAAGAGCTGACATAATGGAGTTCAAGTCACCAAACTTCTTCAATTTTTCCCATACAATTTCAGTACCGTTCATCCCAACTTTATCAGTACCGTTTATTAATTTAGGTGGAAAATAAGGAGTGAGAGGTGGATGCACTTGAATGCAATTGGACTCTGGATTATTAATGGATCTGCACTCCTCTCTCTATCTCCTATTAAAATTCTAACCAATCTTGATAAAAAGAAGAACAAGGTGATCATTCACATTACTCATATACTGTAATATGCACAGATCACAAACTTCTCAAAGTTGATAACACTGATCCAAGAAAATTAAAGTCTTCTGATCAATTCATGTCCTTAGTTCATAGTTCTCTTGCTGCAAATAGATAGGTCAACGATACATGTAACATGTCTCACAAGTGTTTTTTTGCTCAAAACATGTCTCACAAGTTGATTCATAGAAAAAGAGATTTTGATGCAATTATCTTGCCGTTATGTCAATTACGGGTGATTGGTGATAGGCTTTTCTGGTTTTATGTTAATGCACCATTACGCTTTATTAAAATCGGAAAATTAATACTCTGACAAATGAGCGTGACATGGTTAATCAAAGACCGAAATTTTGGTTTATGTTGAGTTGACACAATAACAGTTGTTAATTAGAGATTATTGGACAATATGAGACTAGAAAGGACTTAAACCAATCAAATATCATTTCCATTTTACATGAATTAGAGAGTATCCACTTCATAATTAAAATTTTGTTTTTTAGATTTAACAGTATAAAAATTAAAAATATCACAATATTTAAAGTTTTAAATGATGTTACCTTAAACTTATATTTAGATTTGTAATACTTAAATCATGAAATTGATTTATTTCAAATGGAGAGAATCTAATACTCAAAACTGATAGTAATTGACACTATTTTTAACAATTGATCACATTTGAGAAAACACGTTCCCCATTATGAATTACGACACTATTATGTCTTTTTTTCTTCTTCTTTTTTGAATGATATTATGTCTAAATCAACATTGTTTACTTCGTTTAATAAGGGCAAAGTATAATTAGACTGGTGTTTTGTTTTTGTCGTGAAGAAAGATTAATCAATAAACCAAATTGACAATTGGTAGTGGTCGCACGTGGATAGCAAATGCCATGGCCTACTAGATGTCACAACAACGTTTCTCACACGCACAAAAATATTTAATAGTTATTATAGTAATGTTGAGAGTGACCAACGTACTTTTTGAAGAGCCATTTGATGAGGGAACAAGAATAGTTACTGCTGTTAAAGTGGGAGTCTTCACAGCATAGCACGAATTAAGTTGTAGTTAGTGGCAAACCGGTGGGGGCATGTGGACTGTTGGCGTCCAGTGTATATGGCTAAAAGATGTAAGATTGAAAGCTCAAAAGATATAGATTGATTGAACTTTACGTTTTGAAAACTATGAACAGCTCGAAACATATTGCCATTTGCCAAATTAGAAGGGTTTTACCGATATACAGAGAAATAATATATGTCTGGGAATACTTCATCTATAAGCTTAACTATAAGAACAAACGATATATTTTTACGAATTGTTTAACAAGTTATGTGATTAAAATATACATATATGATCATATGTATGGACATGTAATTCATAAAAAAAAAGTACGGACATGGAATGAATTGTAAGAAATTCCTTCAAATTAAACCAAGTTTGAGAAAAACTTAATTAAAAAGTAATTACTCAAAGTACAATTTTATTTCCCAAATTATGAGTTAGATTCTAATTCTTTTTTTCTTGAACTAACAATTGTTTCCATTTCACTTTAATCTTAATTTGATGTTTTAAAAATGTCATAATGTTATCATTATCATGCCTTACCATCGTATGTCAATGGCAATCATTCATATCAAATGAAAAGTCATATGAGACAAAGAGCTAAGAGTCTTGTTATGGTTTAGTGGCATTGCTTGTTCTTCTTTATAAAAAGAATCAAACTTCAAATCTTTCATCACTCATTGTTGTAACTAAAAAAAAAAAACAACTAAAAGCATTGTGTCTTATATATATATACTAGTCGCAAACCTGTGCGATGCACAGGAAAATTATTGAAAATAAAATCTAAATTAATTTTGATTCCTTTTACTTTTTTTTTTTTTTTTTTTTTTTTTTTTTTGTAGTTCAAAATGTTGTAGGCAAGATCGATAAAGAGAGTTTACGAATCGGATTTAGGATAGATCCTACTTTTTGGTTTAAAAAAATAACTAAGAAAGTATTTACCATAAGATAATTAAAATTTAATATAATGTAATTTTTCTTTTGGCATAAGATGAATATAGGCTAATTTTTATAAAACACAATTCATGTTTATATTTACCATATGGATCATGTTTCCATCCAAAAATAAAATAAATGATACTTAAAATAAGAAGAAGGACAAATAAATACATGGGCACATGATTATATGATCAAACCTAAATAATTTTCATAACTCATTTCAAGCTCACATGGTTTCATTATAACAAATCCATCCATTTTTCTCCATTGCCAGCAACAAAATTAAATGAAATACATAAGAAAAAAAAAAACTCTAAAAATCTTGATGAAAATTGATAATTATGATTATTATTAAAAGATATTTATATTGTGTTTATATATGGAATATATTTTAGTATTAGACATTAATTGTGATTGTGTTTTATATATGGAATAATATATTCTTATATTAAAAAAAATATGATGTGTCAAAATTCTAATAGAATGTTTAATAATAGAATAAAATTGAAATTCAATTAGAAAATATATATTAAAATAATGAGATGTAAAATTGTGAGATTTCAAAAGTTTATGTGGCGCAATATGATGAGGTCAACCAAAAGTAAAAAAGTTTCGATTTTACATTATAGTCTAGATGTGTGTGTAAGGCCTGTAGGCCTATTTATCCCACTCATCCATGCCAAAAATCTCATTTAAGTAGGAGTGACAACCAAAATAATTTTTTGGTGCAGTTAATTGGTCCAGGCCTCCCAATCCCAATACTAATTTCGGGCCTAAATTTAGCGGACAAATCTTGTAGCATTAAAGAATTCATGGTGTCGCCAAAACTGGGTCCTTCGAAGAGTGGGGCATTTTTTCAGATTCTTAACGTTCAGTCCATAAGAAAATTTGGTGGGCTCATGTCAACCCGAGTCCAACACGATTCTTTGGGTGTACAGTACAGGCCTATCTCAGTAGTATATTTCTAGAACAAGTATCCCACATACATGAATTAGAAAAAGAGATCCACACGACGGCCCCACCCCCATACAATAAAAACACCAACCTCAATTAAAGAACGGAACATTAGTGATTGTGGTGGAGGGCTGGGTTAATGCCACTCCAAGATTTAGCTACTAATTTGGCTGTACATACTCTTTAACACGCCACACAGGCCACAGCTGAGAATGAACGTCAGTCGTATAACAATTCACTAGATAAGTGATAAGTGTGCTCCTGAGATGTCCTAAAATTGTTTTGAATTAGAAATCTATTATTTTTCAACTTTCAAAATTTAACCATACATTTACAAACCGATCTAAACAATCTCTCTCTCATGGAGTATATCAAGTTCCACTGCTCCATCTTGGCCACCTCTTTGCCAAGTATCCTACTTTGTTGTTGTTAAAGAAGAGAATGAATCACAAAAATCATCGGGATGAGTGTGGAGGAATCTCTGATGCCAAAATTAGTATCTATAATTTTTTTTTAATGAAAACTGATATGGACCAAATAAAACATTCATGACGATCGTTATGGTCTAGACGACAGCATTAAAGATCCAGCTGTAAAAATATTAAACCCACGTGTTTGACATTTTTCATAGACACAGGGCCGGCCTTGGGGTAAGCCCAGCAAGCCCCTCGGCTAGGGCAACCCCCCACCCTAGGGCAACCAAAATAGAAAAAAAAAAAATTTATACTATACATAAAAAAAAAAAAAAAAAAAATTATACATATACATCAGAAAAAAAAAAAAATTGTATTCATAAAATAAAATTTTTATTAGAGGGCAAAAAATATATTCAGAAAATATTGGGCAAAAATAAAAAATAATCATAAATCAAGGGCAAAAAATATATTTAGAGGACAAAAAAAAATATTCAAGAGCAAAAATAAAAAATAATCATAACTCATAAACCAATTACCAATACATGGGAGGGCAAAAAAAAATATTCAGGGCAAAAATAAAAAATGATCAGAACTCATCATCCAATTAACAATACACGGGAGGGCAAAAAAAAATATTCAAGGTCAAAAATAAAAAAAAATCAGAACTCATCAACCAATTACCAATACACGGGAGGGCAAAAAAAATATTCAAAGGGCAAAAATCATAAAACACCCAACAGACCAACAGATCTAAGCAATAATCCAACAAATCTAAGCTATAATCCAACGGATCTAATCAAAACTAAACCCAAAAATAAAAAACAAATAAAACAATACAACACACGTTACCGGCAAAACACAACTTTATCAAACGTGAGAAAAAAAAAATCCTTAAATCATAATCCAGAAAAATCCCAACCTAAATCACCTTGAAACCATCGGTCCACCATCACGATCAGCCACTAGCCCACTAGATCCCGTAACCACCGGCACAAAGAAGTGAAGAACTGAAGGAGGAGCAGCCGAGCGGCCCGAGCAGCAGCCACACGCAAGGCACGCCGCACGGCAGGACGCAGACCGGCGGACGCACGGCGGCATCTCACGCCATCACGTGGCACGCGCACGCCTCAGGGGCTCACGGCCGGACTCCGGTATTTCTCTCTCTCTCTCAGATGCTGTTTGGTGAAGTTTGCTTTAATGTTTTAGTTTTACTCGGTTTTGTTTTTATGCAGCACAGATGCCAACCTTTTTCCATTAAAGTTTCCTCTTTTTTTTTTTTTTTTTTTTTGGTTGTGTGTGTGTGGATAACGATAAACTTATGCACAGATGCCAACTTTAATGGCTTTTACTGGGGACAGGCGGTGGGTCAGTGCACATGCACTGACCTGTTTGCTCTTTTTTTTTTTTTTTTTTAGATAAGTTATGCACAGATGCCATCACTTTAATGGTTTTTACTGGGGGTTGGGGACAGCGGTGCACTGACCTGTTTGCTTTTTATTTTTATTTTTTATTATTGAATTATTTTTTACACTTTGACCGAATATATTGTGATTTGTGTGAGTACTATAGTGTTTGTGTTTGTATTTGTGAGTATTTATTTTATATTTATTTGAGATTTTGAATGTTGTGTTGTTGAATTATTTGAGATTTTGAATGTTGTGTTGTTGAGTATGTATTTGAAACCTTAAATGTTATGTTGTTGTATGTGAATGTTGTGTGGTTAAGTATTTATTTAAGACTTTAAATGTTGGCATGTGTGGTGTGGTTGTGTTTGTATTGACTGAATATTGTAGTGTTATTTTTATTCTTTGGATGGGAGTGCTGCGCATTAAATTTATTTGTCTGTGTTGTGTTTTTATTTTTATTTTTTTATGGGAGCGTAATAGTGTTATTAACACTAAAACATTTTTTAGTTAAAAACTATTAAGCCTAAAATAATATTAATAGGTATTAGTTTAGATTTTTAGGATTGTAATATAATTTTTTATTATTTGAACGAGATTGTAATATCATATAGGTTGTAGGTACTAGGACAACCAAAATTAAGCTGGGGCTAGGGCAACCCAACTCTCGGGGCCGCCCCTGCGCACAAGGCATGCCGCACGGCGGGACGCAGACCGGTAGACGCACGGCGGCATCTCACGCCGTCACGCGGCACGCGCACGCCTCACGGGCTCACGGCTGGACTCCGGTATTTCTCTCTCTCTCTCTTTCTCTCAGATGCTATTTGGTGAAGTTTGCTTTAATGTTTTAGTTTTACTCGGTTTTGTTTTTATGCAGCACAGATGCCAACCTTTATCCATTAAAGTTTCCTTTTTTTTTTTTTATGTGTGTGTGTGTGTGGATAACGATAAACTTATGCACAGATGCCAACTTTAATGGCTTTTACTGGGGACAGTGGTGTGCACTGACCTGTTTGTTTTTTTTTTTTAGATAAGTTATGCACAGATGCCATCACTTTAATGGTTTTTACTGGGGGTTGGGTCAGCGGTGCACTGACTTTTGCTTTTTTTTTATTTTTTTTATTGAATTATTTTTTACACTTTGACCGAATATATTGTGATTTGTGTGAGTACTATAGTGTTTGTGTTTGTATTTGTGAGTATTTATTTTATATTTATTTGAGATTTTGAATGTTGTGTTGTTGAGTATTTATTTGAAACCTTAAATGTTATGTTGTTGTATGTGAATGTTGTGTGGTTGAGTATTTATTTAAGACTTTAAATGTTGGCATGTGTGGTGTGGTTATGTTTGTATTGACCGAATATTGTAGTGTTATTTTTATTCTTTGGATGAGAGTGCTGCGCATTAAATTTATTTGTCTGTGTTGTGTTTTTATTTTTATTTTTTTATGGGAGCGTAATAGTGTTATTAACACTAAAACATTTTTTAGTTAAAAACTATTAAACCTAAAATAATATTAATAGGTATTAGTTTAGATTTTTAGGATTGTAATATAATTTTTTATTATTTGAACGAGATTGTAATATCATATAGGTTGTAGGTACTAGGGCAACCAAAATTAGGCCGGGGCTATGGCAACCCAACTCTTGGGGCCGCCCCTACACAGACACATACCTAATCGGGGGATTTAAAAGAATAATCAATGACACCAAATCAATGGTCGAACAGTTACAAATCAAGACATAAAGACTCACAAAACAAGAACAAACGGCTAAAAGCCTGAAAACTTCTATATAAAGCAAAGAATCTCTCGGGTCAAGGTACACTAACTTTTCTCTCTATAATATCTATACCACCTATATAGTTTTGCTATTCAGTGAAATAATCTGACTTAAGCATCGGGAATTTCTACGCCAGTCCACCGCCGATGTTCTCCCTCACTATTTTCTTTTTTGCAGGTCTTTCTGTCCATGAAGATTGAAGCGTGCTCGAGCCCACTGATTTTAGGCATTATTAGTTGGTGCCGTCTGTAGGAACGACTTGGTAAGCCATTGTCATTCCTAGAGCAAAAGGGCCGTGCACGAATTAATCATAGATATGGAAGGAGTCAACAACGAAGGAACCAACGCCGATCCTCCTATTACCCCTATCGAGAGGCAAATGTAGGTCATTACAACTAGTATCCAAGACCTTGCCCGAGAAACGACGCGAAAAAACAAAGAATTATGGCAGGCAATCAGGAAAGAGTCATCAACTCCACCACAGCCCCTCTATGATAACTAGCCTCCTCCACAAAGAGAAGGCAGGAGGGAAGATCAAGAAGCTGACAGCCGGCGGATGACCTATTTGAATCGCGAAGACGACGAGGCATAGAAAACCCCGTCCCCTAACAGGCATAGAAAAGAAAGTGCGGGAAGCTCCGCTCATCCCAATCGTCATAAGCTTGCCAGATCTTTTCGATTGTCCAAACAACCCGATCGTTTGGCTCGATCATCTAGAGGGCCGGACAACAAAACTGCCCGCCTAGAAGAAGAATTTCATGAAATGAAGAAATAAATGGGAGACATGAAGAACAGCTTGAAAGCAAAAGCTGCCCGCAATCTGGACAACCTTGTGCATCAAGCTGATTCGCCATTCATTCCCAAGATCACTAACTTTCCACTGTCGACCAGATTCAAAGTACGGCTGCTCAAAAACTTCGACGGGACTAAAGACCCGTTCAACTATTTGGAAGCGTTTAAAACAATCATGCAATTACAGGCCGTCCCTGAAGTAATAATGTGTCGAGCATTCCCGGTGGCCCTGAGGGGACCAGCAAGGGTATAGTTCAACAAACTCAAGTCGGAATCAATCGGCTTGTTCGTCCAGTTGAGCAGGGCATTCATCGACCACTTCATTGGCGATCAACGAAGGGGACACTTTCCCACTCACTTGCTCAATTGTCAAACAAATGGAAGGGGAGTCGCTGAGGGCATATGTGCACCGTTTCAATAAAGAAGCCCTGCAGATCGATCGTCCAAAAGAGGATGTCACTTTGATTGTATTTATGGCAGGACTCCGTAAAGGGGACTTCCTCTACGATCTTTGCAAAGACCTGCCAAAAAAATAGTCCAAACTCATGTATGAAACCCAGAAAAACATGAACGCAGAAGATGCCATAGAATCCCGAGACGATCCACCTCCCAAGAGAAGGAAGGACATTGACGATTGTAAACATGAATCAACATGACGATTGTAAACATTGACGATCCACCTCCCAAGAGAAGGAAGGACATTGACCATAGAATCAGGACCATCATAGGAGGTCCTGCAGCAGGAGGAATATCACGCACCTCCAGAAAGGCATATGTACGTCAGGTACATAACATCTTAGTCGTCCAACGACCTCCCAAAAATATTCGTTTGGATGATCAAATAATTTCTTTCAATGAAGAAGATGCTAGAGGAACCCATCAACCTCATGATGACGCACTCGTCATTACCATGAACATTGCTGGCTTCACCACTAGACGAGTGATGGTGGACAATGGCAGTTCAGTAGACATATTATACCTATATGCATACCAGCAAATGAAACTAGACAAAGAAAAACTACGACCCATGGAAGCACCACTCGTAGGATTTACGGGAGACAAAATCTGCCCCATCGGTATTGTCACGCTACCCATCATGATCGGCACATATCCAAAGTAGGTCTCCAAGACAGTAGACTTCCTCGTCGTCGACTGTCCTTTAGCATACAATGCTATCATTGGACGACCAACGCTCAACCGATTACAAGCGGTAACCTCCACCTACCACTTCCTCATCAAATTCCCAACTGAGCACGGAATAGGAGAAGTCAGGGGAGATCAAATAGTAGCCAGAGAATGCTATCTCGCTTCATTAGGAATATAAGGAAAGAATCAGATGATGACAATCGAAGAATGGAAGACTTTGGTCGAACCATCAGAAGAATTAAACACAGTCATCTTAGAAGAAGAATGCCCCGAGAAAACAATCAGAATCGGTGCTAACCTATCTCCACTAATGAAAGAGTCAATAGTTTGATTTTTGAAGAATAACAAGGACGTCTTCACATGGAGCCACGAAGATATGCCAGGTATCGATCCTTTAATCATATCTCATAAATTAAATGTTAACCCTTCTCTTCATTCAATTAAACAGAAACGAAGAATCTTCACTCCTGAGAGAAACAACGCCATCATGGAAGAGGTAGACAAACTTTTAACTGCAAACTTCATCAGGGAAGTCTTCTACCCCGATTGGTTGGCAAACGTAGTCATGGTTAAAAAAAGCCAATGGGAAGTGGCAGATGTGCGTCGATTTCACCTATCTCAACAAGGCTTGCCTTAAAGAAAGCTTTCCCCTACCAAGAATAGACCAGCTAGTCGATTCGACAGCTGGCCATAAATTACTAACATTTATAGATGCATTTTCAGGTTATAACCAGATAGTGATGGACGAGGCCGATCAGGAAAAGACATCCTTCGTCACCAGCAGAGGGCTCTTTTGTTACAAGGTGATGCCGTTCGGATTGAAGAACGCAGGGGCCACCTATCAAAGGCTCATGAATCGAATGTTCCATGACCAAATACGCAAAAACGTCGAAGTCTATATCGACGACATGCTAGTAAAATCCAAAGAAGAAGGTGACCATCTAAGGATTTGGAAGAGACGTTCAAGACACTCCGCAAATACCAAATGAAGCTGAATCCAAGTAAGTGTGCTTTTGGTGTTTCCTCCCGTAAATTTCTTGGCTTTATGGTCTAGCAAAAAGGTATCGAAGCCAACCTAGACAAGATCAGAGCCATCTTATAAATGCAACCCCCGAGAACTATCAAAGAGACACAAGGGTTAACTGGAAGGATCGCAGCACTTAATCGCTTTGTCTCTCGATTAACCGATAAGTGTTTACCCTTCTTCAAAATCCTAATGAAAGCTTTCGAGTGGACGGACGAATGCCAGCAAGCTTTCGAAGAGCTCGAAATTTACTTAGCAACGCCCCCGTTGTTAAGCCCCTCTAAACAAGGCGAAGAACTCTATCTATATCTGGCCGTTTCACCAACGGCTGTCAGTTCAGCACTTCTATAAGAGGAAAATGGTCAACAGTTGCCCATCTACTATACCAGTCGGGCCCTCAGAGGGGCAGAAAAGCAATATCCCCCCATGGAAAAACTAGCGTTTACCCTTGTAACCGCAGCAAGGAAGCTTCGACCGTACTTCTAAGCTCACACAATAGTGTTACTCACCAATCATCCACTACGGAAGGCAATGAACAAACCCGATGCAGCTGGACGACTAATACAATGATCAATCAAACTTAGCGAATTTGACATTGTTTATCGACCCCGAATGGTAATCAAAGCTCAAGCGCTGGCCAATTTCATAGTAGAGTTCACCACCAAAGATGACGAGCCAAAAGAAGAAGAAGAACAAACATCAAAATGGACGACCCATATAGATGGGTCATCAATGAAGAATGTAGGCGGAATTGGTGTGATACTGGAGTCACTTGAAGGTGACATCATTAAACGAGCTATACGTCTACAATATGCAACCACCAACAACGAAGCAGAGTATGAAGCCTTACTAATCGGGCTCAAGCTGGCTAAAGCGCTGGGGGCAACTGAACTAGACGTACGTAGCGATTCTCAACTCATTGTGGGACAGATTAATGGAGACTAACGAAGCTAAGGAAGAATGGATGCAACAATACTTAAGCCAATTCCGAGAAGTGAAACTCAATCGTATTCCCCGAGAACAAAATATGGCTGCAGACCAGCTAGCCAAATCAGCCTCGTCGAACGGATCAAACGATAAGACGGAAGTCGTCAAACAATCGAGGTAAACCCCATCGACATAGAAACTTCTTGGATGACACCAATAATTTCTTATCTACAGGGAGGAATATTACCAAATGATCAACACGAAGCAAGACGATTAAAGGTACGTGCATCACGATTCACAATATTACAGGGAATATTGTACAAGAAGGGTTTCTCTCTTCCTTATCTCAGATGCCTAACGCCGGTCGAGGCAGAATACGTCCTAAAAGAGATACATGAAGGGATATGCGGAACCCACTCAGGGGCTCGATCATTATCAAAATAGGTCATCAGAGCATGCTACTATTGGCCGTCCATACAAACGGATGCCAATGCATTCGTCCAGCAATGTGATAAATGTCAACGATTCACCAACTTGCTTCACTCACCACCAGAAGAACTTACACTAATGACAGCACCCTGACCATTCGTGCAATGGGGGCTGGACATCATGGGACCATTCCCAATCGGAAGACGTCAGCTAAAATTCCTAGTGGTCACAATCGATTATTTCACCAAATGGGTAGAGGCAGAACCACTAGTAACGATAACCGAGAGGAACATCCAAAATTTTGTTTGGAAGGCGGTAGTGTGCCGATTTGGGATACCACGAACTTGTCTCTAATAACGGAAAGCAGTTCGACAACCCAAGGTTTAGACAATTCTCCCAAGAGTTAGGCATCCACAACCATTATTCATCTTTTGGCCATCCACAAGCCAACGGGCAAGTCGAGGTAACAAATCGGTCTTTGCTCAAACTCATTAAAACCCGACATGAGGGGGCAAAGGAGCTATGGCTAGAAGAACTCCTCAAGCATCCTATGGGCCTATAGAACGACGGTAAGAATACCAATAGGGGAAACTCCATTTTGAATGACGTATGGAACCGAAGCAGTTGTTCCAGTCGAACTAGGACTAACGACCTTCCAAACTTCAACATACGACGACCAACAGAACGAAAGGCAGATCCGCCTCAACCTTGATTTGATCGACGAAGTTTGAGAAAGAGCAGAAACAAGAATGAAGAGATATCAAGAAAATATGGCCCGCTATTACAACACAAAAGTCAAGCCAAGGCAATTTTCCATCGGGGATCTCGTCCTACGAAAAATCACCATGGCCACCAAAGATCCCACTCAAGGAAAGCTAGGTCCAAACTAGGAAGGACCTTATAAAGTCATCAAAATCCATCGACAAGGAACCTATCATTTAGAAGATATAAATGGACAACGACTGCCACACCCATGGAACGCCGAACACCTCAAAAAGTATTATCCCTAAAGGATAATCTTGTAAACAGAAGGCATTATCAATAAAAGATAAAGATAAGGTGGACGTAGGCACTATTGCCGAACCACGGTAAATCATGTGTCATATCTTAAGTTAAATTGCATCATCCACACGATCTTTTAACTTAAGAATCTTAAAGGTTGAACTGAATCATCCAACACAATCTTTCAATTTAAACTCTAAAGTTAAATTGAATCGTCCAACACGATCTTTTAACTTACAAATCTTAAAAGTTGAACTGAATTGTCTAACATGATCTTTCAATTTAAACCCTGAAGTTAAACCGAATCGTCCAACATGATCTTTTAACTTACAAATCTTAAAAGTTGAACTGAATCGTCCAACATGATCTTTCAAATTAAACTCTAAAGATAAACTAAATCGTCCAAACACGATCTTTTGACTTAAAAACCTTAAGAGTTGAACTGAATCGGCCCACACGATCTTTTAGTTTAAAACCTAAGGTTAAAACCGAATTGTCCAATACTGTCTTTTAACTTAGAAATTCTAAAGATTGAACAAAATCTTGTAAAAATCTGAAGTTAAAAGCCAACCAAACATAATCCTTCAAACAAAAAAGTCGCATGAAAAAACGAAGCTCAAAACCACACATAAAACATATAGCAAAATCTAAACCATCCAAAAATAACCATTCTAAGGAAAACCATAAGTTGTTCTAAAAAATATACCACATATTGTTTGAACATGCCACAAAACTTAGGCATTTACAAAAAATAAATTGTTCTTTCTTTACTTGGATATGATCTCATCGTCATCTACTGGATCATCTTGGCCACCGTCCACCACTGAATCCTTATCATCATAAGGCTAGAAGATTGAGAAATCTAAATCAGGGAAACGCTCTGCGGCTTGCTTTCTGAAAGCTTCAAAGCCAGAGAGGAAATAGCGTGTGTTGATGTCATCAAAAGCTTCAGACGCTCTAAACTCTGACACTGCAACCGCCTTCACTCCCTTGATCTGGCCCAACAGATGTTGTAGATCAGCTACCGCCTTGTCTTTAGCCTCCACGGCCACTTTGATGTCGTCATCCCTCACTTTCAGCTCTTTTTTCGCCTTCTCCAGCTCAATTAGTCTCTCATTCCTATCACGTGTTAACTCGGCGACCGCCCACTTTACGTTTTTCATCTCTGCTTTGTCCGCGACCAACTTGGCTCGAAAGGCAACGAGGTCCTCCTCACCAGCTATGCACCTCTGGCTCATCACCATCACTTCATTCAAACCCTACAAAAATGCAAAAATGAGACGAGACATGAAGAAAAACAAAAGCACAAAAACAAAAACGAAACGCCCTTACCCTCATCAAAGAGTGAATTAACAGGTAATGGACGTCTTCGGTGTGGGTAGTTGAGCAATCATCCATGTCTCTCATGGAGACGGCACTCTTAGCCCTAGACATCGCAACATGAGAGCTTTGATTGATGGTGGCATCTTTCACCTCCGAAGGATCTGCCGGAAGGGAAGGATCAACATCCACCATTATCACTAGAGGAACGGCTTTTACCAGAGGGACAGCATCGCGAACCGGTGGATAAGAAGATGACTGCTCCACCTGCTTCGAAGGTTCTTCATCAACCTTCTTACGTTTTAGGCTTGCCAGTGCAGCCACAACCTCCCCCGACTGAGCGAACTTCCTCAATTTGCCCTTATTCAACTTCATTGTGTTCGCCCCTACATACACACAAAGAAAACACTATATAATATATATATATATATATATATATATTTCTGAGGTCACTCCGTTTTTTATTGGCACGCAACAACGCCTTGACGGCTGTATTGGGTTCGAGACCTAAGGAAAAAGAAGCAAGGAGATCTAGCTCGATAAAGATACTGTAACGACGATCCTTGATATCCAAGATCCTTGAAATCCTCTCTTTCCACATGGAGTTCAACAATGGACGATCCAATACTACAAGACATTAAAAAACAAGACAAGTCACGAATTAATAACAAATAAAGCAAGAAAATTAGAGGAAACACACACACTAGATGATGAGGGAGTCCCCCAAGACCTACAGACTCTGACAAAATCCCCACTAGCTTCCTCCCGGGGAAGCCTCTCCCAGTTATCGCCACATACGAAGACATAACCGTCCTTCCAACTCCTGTTGGATGAAGGCAATCCATGGATGATTCTCGTCTCCATATCGTGATGTTTAAATGTCCAAAAACCAGGAGAAGCTGCAATTTGGCAGGGCTCGTAACAAAACAGGAACTCGTCCACCGTAAGATCCTCTTGTTTGTTACTACTAACCCTCCACATTACCATACACGAAATGATCATCCGCCAACCATTTGGAGCTACCTGCCCAGGCGCTAAATAAAGGTAATCCAGCATCTCCTTCACAAACGGTTGCAAAAGGAAAGCGAATACCTGCTTAGAAATCAACCTCATAAAAAGCAACATCACCCTTATACTTGGGACAACACGCCCTCTCATCAGGATCAGGAATCCTCTAGACGATGTCGTTGGGGATCTGATAACGAGCCCTCATCCTATTTATATCCTCTTGATCTATCTTACTAAAATACGACATAAGCCTTCCAAGATCCGCTCACTTCAGACACGTGACAAGACCCTGATACATTAGGCATCGCTTCAGACGAATCCTCTCTTGCCTCCCTTTCCAGCAAAGACAGACCCTTAGGCAACTCATTGGACAAGAGAAGAGACCATTCAGCCTCATTAGCCGCCATCACACCTCTAATAACTCATCCCCAAGTGCTAATGATAGAGTACATTATAGAATACAGCTCCGTCGCTAGCCGGTGGAGCACACTATCGGCGGACACAAAACCCTTAAAGGGAGGCGGACCTAAGTTGTTATCGGCAAACCTAGAAACGCCCACAAAGAACAACCTAAACGACGGACTCAGCAAATCCAGGATGACCCAAATGAAGAAAAATTACAAAACGCAGAAAGAAAAAGATTAGAGATCAAGGAAAACTCACAGGAAAATGGAAAGAAAAATCCCAAGATGTACGCCCAATTTGAAAAGGAGAAAATATGAGAAGCCCCAAAGCAAAACAGGTTAAAAAAACCAAACGAATTCGAAAAACCGTAAAAAAGTAGACGAACAGGGCGCCTCGGATACTATAACCACTTGCATGACAACATATGTCGATAAGCCCCCCAAAACGTTGCCTCTTCATTAAATGAAACTCTCCACTTCCCAAAGAGCACAGTAAAATTTTTTTTTGCTAAATGAGAATATTTCATTCAAACATAAACGGAACTACAACGAAAATCTCTAAACCAAGCCTCCTCCAAAGGGGTTGGGAGATTTTTAGGGAAATAAATAGCAGGGAGATCTTGAGGAATACAAAAATTGGCCAGCGAGTGCGCTGCCATGTTTGCCTCACGCTTTACCCAAAAGAAATTACAAGAAAAAAACTCAGCAGCTAAACCTATAGCATCATAACATAAAGTAGAAATTTTCCAATCACAAATAGCCATTCCCATGCTGATAGCATCCACACACAACTTAGAGTCACTTTCAACCATAATCCCACACAACTTCTCCACTTTAGCTAATTGCAATGCCCACAGAATGGTAGAAGCTTCAGCAACCAAAGGCTCCGTAGTGTGGATCAATTTTGCCCAAGCTTTAAAAATATGCCCCGAATCAAATCTTGCAACAACTGCCATTTTTGCAGCATCTTGGAGAATCGCTACATCTACATTTAGTTTAATAATACCTCGGGGTGGAGGTCTCCAATATAATTCTTTTGAAGGCATTGAACTTGAATCACCAAGAATAGATTGGACATGTTCCACCACTCTAAATTCCAAAGCTTTTAAAGCTACAATAGGATTAACAACTTTATCTTGATGTACTTGATTGTTGCGAAAATTCCATATAGCCTCCAAAGTAAGTGCAATTTGAACAGATGCATGGACCACTTCTTGATTCTTAACACTTGTAGGTTGAGGTATAAAAGGAGGGTTGACTACCAACTTCACAACATCAAAATCATTATATACTGGCAGTGATTCGGGTCTTAAACCCCAGCAAGCACCGAACCAGAAAAGTTGTGTGGCTTGACAATTAAAGAATAGATGAGGGATTGATTCAGCTTCAGAATTGCAAAGTGGACAGCAAGGATTACCTTTAGAAAGTCTGGAATGAACATTTAAATTCGTTGGGAGCACACCACTGCCAATACGCCAAATAAGAATTTTCAGTCTTTTCATGTAACTTGCACTTCCAAAAATTTTGCCAGGTCTGGTCAGGTTCAGCAGGCCATAAGTGATTCAAATCGATCCTATGAACCAATTTAACAGAGAAAACCCATTTAGGGTCAGCAATCCAAGTAAGTTTGTCAGGCTTGGGGATCATTGGAATAACAATATTTGAGATAGCAGCTCTGGAAACCTCATCAAACAACTCAAATCTCCAGGAATTTGTTTCCAAATTAATTAGATCAGCAAACAGCATCGGATTAGTGCTAATACCAGAATCCTTAGGTGAAGGGAGAAAAGATGGTAAGCCAGGGACCCAAGCATTTTTCCAACAATCAATACCAAATCCATCTCCAATGAGGAAGCAAGCTCCCTTTCGAACAAAAGGCTTGAGTCTTTCAATTGCTCTCCAAGTGGGAGAAGCATATTTCTGCGGAATACTATTAATCCATCCATCACACACTTTATATTTACTTCTCAAAGCGTTCATACAAGGGCTATCACGACCAGAGACAATCATCCAAGTCAATTTAGTCAACAGTGCTTCGTTAAAACGTTTTGCACATCTAAAACCCAAACCACCTTTGGTTTTTGGAGCACATAAGTCAGCCCAAGCTCTCTAAGCTAGATACCTACCAGAATCACTTTTTGGTTTCCACTAGAAACGACGAATGGAGGCATCCATCTTATCACATACTGCAATAGGGACGTCCAAAGAGGAGAAGGTGTAAGCTGGGAGAGCTAGAGCCACCAACATAATCATCGTAGCCCTACCAGCCCAAGATAGAGCTTTACTTCTCCAACCCAAAAGTTGGGCCTCAAGCTTTTCCTGCAGGAATTTGAAGTCTTTAATCCTACTGGTGGACTAGAACAGAGGAGAGCCTAAATAAGTCGCATTAGGATGGATCTTTTTCATTGCAAGAAGATCTTTAACTTCACGCCTCTTGTCACGTTGCACCATTTTGGAAAAAATAATGCCCAATTTACTTCTATTGATGCCCTGACCTAACCACTCACAATAAGTTTCCAGACAATCATCTAAAATCTTGACTGCACTACTATTGGCCTTGGCAAAGAGCATGATATCATCCGCATACATCACGTGAGTGAATGCCAGACCCGCCACATTCATCTTAACTCCTTTTATGACTCAATTTGAAAATTCTCTATCAATAAGTCTAGAAAGCACTTCCTGACATAAAATGAACAAATATGGAGAAAGAGGCTCGCCTTGTCTCAGCCCTCTGGAAGGATGAAAATGTTTAGAAATGCCACCATTCACCAATATGGAAAAGGAAACAGAAGAAATGCATTCCATAATCCAACCAATGAACTTACAACAAAATCCAAACTGCTGCAAGACCGTCTTGAGGAAGCCCCAATTAACCCTATCATAGGCTTTTTGAAGATCTAACTTCAAAGCCAAAAAACCTCCCTTGACCTTCCTTTTTTTAAAACTGTGTAGAATTTCTTGGACAATCAGTTAATTCTCAACAATCCACCTGCTAGGAATGAAGGCTGATTGTGCAGGAGAGATTAAACTCGGAAGAACAGACCTAAGCCGATCAACAATCAATTTTGAAATAATCTTATAAATTGTATTACATAAACTGATAGGGCGGAAATGATTAAAGGTAGATGGATTTTGGATCTTTGGAATTAGAACAATATAAGAATTATTTACCTCTCTCAACATTTTACTCGAGATGAAAAAGTTTTGCACTGCCTTTATAACTGATTGCCCAACCACCTTCCAATATTTTTTGTAAAAAAGAGGGGGCAACCCATCAGGACCTGGGCTTTTAAGACTTTGCATTCCAAACAGAGTTTCCTTAATCACCAAAGGAGAAGGAATTTCACAAAACAGAATGTTATCCGAATCAGAAATCATAGGAGAAATAAGGTTTTCCAAATCCGAAGGGAAAGAAATAGGCTCCTCAGAGAAAAGATGCTGAAAATTCCCCACCATATAGTCCCTGATTTTCGAATACTTCACTCTCCATACTCCATCTTCACCTCTGATCGCATCAATAGAATTTTTCTTCCTTCGGATAATGGTAGAAATATGAAAGAACTTTGAATTACGGTCACCATCTTTTAACCACGTTTTACGAGATTTCTGCCTCCACATACTTTCATTTCGGGATAACCATATGTTGAGATCATTTTGTAGCTTTGCCTCCTTAGTGAAATTCTCTTCCAAGATGGCTCCACATTGAATTTTTCCAATTTCCTCTGTGAGATCATTAATTCTAGATTGGCAATGCCCAAAAACTTCTTTATTCCATTTCTGGAGAGCCATCGTTGTGAAATATTGCTTCTTATACAACTTGAAACAATCACTCCCAAACACTTCTCTTTGCCAGGCTTCATTAACAACATTAAAACAGCGAGGATCATTGGCCCACATGGCCTCGAAACGAAACGGTCTTGGAGCGTGTACATCCACAGGGTTGGTGTCAATAAGGATAGGACAGTGATCAAATTGAATCGCCCCTAAATGCAAGACAGTAGCTCTTGGGAAGGCAACTCTCCAACTCGGATTAGCAATACCTCGGTCTAATCTTTCTCTAATACAACCCTTTCCCCACCGATTGTTGCACCAAGTAAATTTAGCACCAACAAAACCCAAGTCAACAACACCTAAATCAAACATTAATTCGCTTAGGTACCTGCTAGCAGAACTTGAACCATTACGACCCCCTTTCTTCTCATTAGCATCGAGGGTGGAATTAAAATCACCAAAACACAACCACGGGCCTTCAAAAGACTCTAACAATGCACATAGATTTATCCATGCCTTTCGACGCTTGTGATGATAAGTCGGGCCATAAAAACCCACCATAGACCAAAAAAAATATTATCCCTAATGTTTATAGCAACAGTACAAGAATTGAATTCTAGAATCTCCACCGACAAAGAAGACTTCCACAAAAGACACACCACCTGATCTTCCATGAGCAGCAACGATTAGGTGCTCAGAAAAACCCAAAGAACAAGCAATACTCTGTAACCGACTCTCCGAAGCTTTAGTTTCTCATAAGAAAATTAACTGAGGGTTCCGACCCTTTACAAGAGCCCTCAGGGCTTGAACTGTCGAGGTGTTGCATATACCTCGACAGTTCCAACCGAGAATCCTCATGGAGCAGGAGGGGGCATATCAATGCCCACCTCCTCAGCCAAATCTCCAGAAATAAGAAAGCTCGGACTAACCTCAAGATGTTCCAAGTCATCATGGTCAAAGAAAGAAGCCTCTACAAACGTGTTTTCAGGTCTAGGTTTTTTTGGGTCTGTGGGGGGTGATACAGGGTGATCTTTACGCTTGAGGGAGGTATTTGGGGTAGATGAGCTAAATGGTGAATTATTGGGGCTTAGGGATTCCAGCGTATCAGAAGAGAGAGTATTGGGGATGAAGGATTCTAGAACCTTGTTATTAAAGGATGATTGGGAAGGAGATGGGTGGGCTTTAGCAACCTCAGTAGATCTGATGGACTTAATGGGTTTATCTTGGGTCACCTAGGTATTTAAACTATGAGGTGAATGGGGCATGATAGATTGGACTTGAACTGGACTGGTAGCTTGATTGGGCCCGCATATATGTTCATAATGGGACGGTTGTATTGGGCCAGCATTGAGTGAAGTTTGAGTGATATTTGGGCTGGTGGGACACGAGTTAGATAATGCTTCCACAGGCCTAACACCCAAAATATTAATAAGAGGAGGGACATACCTGTTACTTTCATACGTTGTCTTATGTAGAGACCAGGACGAGCTCGCAAGACATTCATCCTTGAGGTTTTGTTCCAGCAGCAAAGCAAAGGACAACACCTCTGCAGGGGTCGAGCGCCCACTATCAGGACTCTTAGCAGTGCACGCGTCCTCAGCGACAAGCAACAATATATCATTCCGCACTGCCACCTCACTTGTCCTTATATCTAGCTTAGCAACCTCGAAGAGTACACTCGGTAAAGCTCCTAAACCAAGATCAACGGAGGGCTGGCGTTCCGATGGGTGCTCGTAAATTCCCAGTGGAATCTTATCATTATCCACTTTCAACCAATCTCCAAATGTAGGGAACTTAAAACCAAACTCATTGGAAAGAGTAACTCGTTCCTTCTCACAGTAGGCCTCAGTATGCCCCAAAGAGCCACATCGAAAACAAACATCAGGCAGGCATTCATACTTTAGACTTATCCACATATCATTTCACTCAGATCTAGGAAGAAACATACCCGGGCATAAAGGGGCAGCAATATTAATATTAACCCGGCATCTCACAAACCTTTTCCAAAGGATTCTAGGTTCAGCAATGAGATCTACCTCCAACACCGTGCCTACTTTACCTCCGATCACTTCGACAAATTCCTTATTGAAACAAGACGGAGGCAAGCCATGAATTTGAACCCAAAACGCAGAGAGTGAAAAGTCAATTTCAGTCCAAGTCAGGTCTGGGTTCCACATCTTTACATTTAGGTGAGCACCACGAATGGTCCAAGGGCGCCGATTATAAGCAAGGACGAGATTAGCCTCATGTTCAAACGAAAACATGAAGATATTTCTCTCCACTTTTGTGATCTGGATAGGCTGGGAAGGTCTCCAAGCTTTCAAAATGATCTCAAGTATAACTGGCGCATGGAAGTTCCGTTGGGAGCAGATTTTACCAATGAGCAACAGGTTAGGTGAATTCGTATTGTGGTGGGGTACTAATAACTCTAAACGATTATCAGCATAACTTACTCTTTTGGTGCGATGCGTGATATCCTCAACAGAAGGAATGGGAATGTCCACGGAATTCATAGGTGATGAGGTTGAATAGATAATAGGGATGAAAATCACTGTATGTGGGTCGGAATGATGGCGATGTTTTTATTTTATATTTTTAAAGCTGAAAATGACAGTGTGAGGTATATAGAAATTTGAGGTTACTTGGGCGGAGGCGATTTGGAGGTGATGGGGCCGTAACAAGGGAAAAGGAAAGGGGAAAGTTTAACTTTCAGGGAAGGCTAAAGGGAAAGGTACCATAAAGGTACAGAGAGAAAAAAGGGTAAAGGTGTGTTTTTTCTGGTGGAGGACTAAGAGCACAGTAAATTACTTCAACACCCCTACCTCAATTAAATATTCCACAAGCCGTCACTTTCTAAGGACGACACGGAATAGAGGGCATCTGATATGGACCAAATAAAACATTCATGACGATCATTATGGTCTGAACGACAGCATTAAAGATCCAGCTGTAAAAATATTAAATCCATGTGTTTGGCATTTTTCACAGACACATACCTAATCGGGAGATTTATGACACCAAATCAATGGTCGAACAGTTACAAATCAAGACATAAAGACTCACAAAACAAGAACAAACGGCTAAAAGCCTGAAAACTCCTATATAAAGCAAAGAATCTTTCGGGTCAAGGTACACTGACTTTTCTCTCTATAATATCTATACCACCTATATTGTTTTGCTATTCAATGAAATAATCTGACTTAAGCATTGGAGATTTCTACGCCGGTCCGCCGCCGGTGTTCTCCCTCACTATTTTCTTTTTTGCAAGTCTCTCTGTCCATCAAGATTGAAGCGTGCTCGAGCCCACTGATTTTAGGTATTATCAAAAACAATAGTTTTTTGGTTTTTGTCTCATAGTACTTGATCATAGTTTAGCCTTTTCATATATAGGTTTTCTTTATTTAGTCATTTTCTTCGTTATGGCCATGATGGTTTATGATGAGGAGCATAACTGCCTCCATAATGGACTTGATTTTAGATTCCCTTCATTGTGAACTTGATTTTTGATATTTGATGCTTAGCAAAAAAATAATAATAAAGATTTTAGGTATTTAACCATTACCCCTAATTATGAAGAGTTGGTTAGATTTACTTAAACTCATCAGAAGCCCCTCATTCCCAAGTCTGACTTGCGTTGGTTAGATGATGAAAATTTTCTTAGCTCAATTTTTTTAAGTATCAAAATATTTTGTTTAGATTTGATCTTTTTTGGGATGCAGATGTTTGGACGAGTTACTCTTGTCTTTAGATACTTTGAAGAAGATTGCCTTTATTTAGGCTTTGTACAATCTTTTGGACGGGTGCCCTTTCGTCTTAGGGACTTAGAACAATATTCGTACTAGGCTCGGTCTCTTCTATAAGAGAGTATTTTTATAATAAACACAATAATTTCTAGAAGCCATTTCCTTGTTTGGGCGTCTTCAATATTGTTGTTGACCTCGTCTACCTTTCCATAAAACCTGCCACATAAATATGTTGCAAAATCTTTTGTCTCACTTTCTCTGCTCTTCTCTATACTCAACCAATTAAAACATGTCACATGTCCACCTATATAATTAATTCCTAATTATTCCACTTATAGAAAATAAGTTTAAAAAAAAAAACACATCCCGCCCCTACCACCAACTTTCGTTGGAACCACTGGCAAGAATTTGTCGATGCCATCATAGGTTTAAGATTTGATAGTTAAAGTTTTTGTTTTCCTTTGGGCTGTCACCACCTTCTGTGTTGCCAATTGCGATCTCCTCCACCTTCTTCCAAGTACCCTCTACTCCATTATACTATTGAAGGTTGGATTCGGTGCCGACAGAGGTGGTGACAGTTGCATGGTCATTACCACAATACCACTTACCAGCGTTGATAGCACCAACGACCTCTTACTAGTGGTACCGATAGAAGTAGGTGGTAAGGGTGGGAAGTAAAGAAAGTGAGACAAAAGATCTTGACCGGAGAGGAAGCAATGCAAGTTGAACTAAGGGCTCTTGACTCAATCAATTAATGTATTAATTTCAAAATCACGTGAAAGTGTTGATTTCTAGGAGTGTAGGCTTCAATTCTCGACTAAGGAATCACTTGGATCTTAAATGCTCATCTTGTGAACATAACTGTAAAGTTTTCAGAGTCTACAGACCTTATCTTCGTATGACTTGTTCGATATTGACATGCTTGAAAAGGGTATACCGTATATGTGAAAAGTACGCACAAAGACAAAGTCATACCACGTGTAATCTAGTATGACAATTTGAATTATCCATAGGATACACATGTATTCTTTACTTATATTTACGAAAGTCGTATTCCAAATCCAATAATACAACTAGCATAATATAACGAGGAGGACATTTAAAAATAACGATTGAAGCGGACCACGACAAGACTGAGAATAATTAAAACACAACTATCACCTAATGTCAAATTCACTTAAAAAAATACAGTCAATTCGTCTAGTGAAGGCAGTATCTAGTACACATTATAACAAGGAGGTCCACGGGTGTTTGGATGATTGGATCCGACATGTTGTAGGATTCCCGTTAATTATATTGAACAGATGCATTAGATTATTAAAATGCATTCAATTAGTCCCAGAAGTTTTAGCTACCTTGGTTAAATTATTATTATTTTTGGTCAGGCCCAGATGATTTCTCCAATGATAGGGGGATACGGTCAATGAAGGAATTGCAAGTGCACTCTTGATGGAATTCAATGGGAGCAAGCTCCAACAGGAAGGCTCAATGAGGGAGAGGAGACATGCAAAATGAGACACGGTTGTATTGTTCCAAATTTGGTCTCTTTTTTTTTCGGAGCTAATTTCGGCTGTGATTTCTAAGAAAGAGCAATACGTGTGGAATAGCTGTCACAGTCCAAATTTGTATGCTTTCCTGGAATTTCCAGTTTTTGAGATTCGCATTTGGCACGCAGCAACCTAGAAGTTTTACTAGTCTGCGTTTCCACACACAACACATCTAAATTTGGGCATGTAGCACGCAGCAACCTAGAAGCGCGTTTCCACACACAACACATCTAAATTTGGGCATTTAGCACACAGCAACCTAGAAGCTTTAAAGTTTAAACTACACACGCTCGCGGCTCGCTTGTTTTCTCAATCAATACCGGGATACCAATACCACTTGCACAACACATCTAAGATTGTGTATTTATTTTCAGAACTATTGTACTGTTGACCAACAAAACAAACCTTTTATTTTATTTTTGGATAATTAAATTCAATCATATGTTGATTGGTTAATACAAACTTATGATCAAATTAAATTAAGAAAATTAAATTATGGTACTTATACTTAAGTGATTGAATTCAATTAGGAAACCATACAGTCTAGTATTTATGTAACGGTACTTAAATATTATCATTTATCATTTATGTTTTACAAATTAATTATGTGAGTACTGGGTGCATTGAAACACAGATGAATGAAAAAAGAAAAAAGAATTAAGAGAAAAGTACCGAAAGAAATTAATCCCCGATTCAAATATGAATAAATTAACAAGTTGATTAATCAAACCCCAATTACAAAAATCACACACTCACGAATTACAAAAATCTCACACTCAATCCGAGATACGTTTATGTTTACAGGGAGAGTATGTTACAAAGAGGAGTAGAGAGAAAATATGAAAGAATCTAAACAACAGTGCCTTCGTAAATGGTGCTCAATCTGAGTCTAAATGAACGAACCGCCAGCTTAGCCCTTTTAGAAGAATATCTCTGCAACCTCCTTACCGACGCAGCTTTAGATAATCCACCGGCACCAACTACACCCTTCGACTTAGCGTTAATTACAGGGGTTTTGTTCATATTACTGGGTCCAAACCCATAATTTCCAAATCCATCATTACTTTCTGAAGAAACCGATTGATTAATTACAAGAACCGGAGATATACGAGCTTTCTTGCGGCGATGACCGTCTTTGGTTGATGCATTTTGAAGAGCAACGCTGGCTTTGACTGCCAAAGCGGCCATATCGGACGCGCTCAAACGGTGTTGTAGTTTAGACACGGGAAGCACAAAGTAGATCTGGTTGGCTTGAAGTTCTTCGTCTAAATCCAAGGTAGGAATGTAATCTTCGTAATATAAACGGTCAGAATTGCAGATAAAGTACGATGAAGCAGTGGCATCCTCGGATTCAAGGACTTGTGAAACATTGACAGGGACAGGATAGTCGCGATGAACACCGTTGACGGAGATGATTTTAGCAGCTGGCTGAGCAGGCTGAGACCTCACTGAAGAGAAGCAACTACCCATTTCCAAAACCCAGATTATAAAATTAGTTATTTGTGAATTGTGAGAGAGAGACAGAGAGAGAAATATTTGGTGAAAGGGAAAACGAAACGAAATGAAATGAAATGAGAGAAAGAAGGAAGCGATACGGTTTGGACGCGTTTGTGTTTGTATTAAAGAGGTGGTACTTGGGGAGTACTTAAAGGGTGACGAAAGCGGATCCGTCATCAACGAATTCAGTTGGAGAAATGTACAAATAGACAGCATATTCGTTGGTTTTTAGTCATATGCTAGTCCTAAGCGATGACGTGTACACTGCTTGGTTCATCCAATACGAGAAGAGTGGACCGCAACATTTAATGATGTCTTTGACAAAAAAAAAACATCTAGTGGGAAAGGAAAAGGAAGCTTGCTTGGCTGGAGTCTTCGACTCCACTACAGGCTACAGTTACAAGTGGTGGTACAACAACTTGTACTACTTTTTAACCGTATCCATGAATTCTCGATCGTACAACTAACTTTTTCGTTACACTTTCAATTCGCCGACGCCGGCTACGGAGAAAGACGCAGCGCAATCTCGTGTATAACTGTGTACTGTTTGACTTACTTTTGCCGGCTAACGTATTGACCTGATATTGTTGTTAGAATTTCAAATTTTATTAAAATCATTGAAAAGAATAGGGTGTTTAACTGTAACCAAATTAAAGGTAACATGCATATAAGAAGTCTGTGGGCAAAGGGTGAAAAAATGGGAGGATAAAAAGGGATTATAGTTTTTCACTATGTGCATTTGTTATAGAGGTTGGAATAGTGGAAAGATGAAAAATAAATAAAAATTTACTTGTTTGGTTCAAAACAAAAATAAGGGGATGGAAAAAATGGTTTGTATGAAATTTACTATCATGTCTGATACGCCTAGAAATTCGTCCACCCAACCAAAGATATTGGAAGACACTACACTCTTCCATCACCCAAACAAAGAATAGAGAATGACGATGCTTGGAAGACACTACGCTTTTCCATCACCCAAACAAAGAATAGAGAATGACGATGCTTGGAAGACACTACGCTCTTCCATCGCCCAAACAAAGAATAGAGAATGACGACATTTGTCCTTGCTAAGTGTATCTGAACTGTTCGCATGATCCATTAATAGAGGTTGGTAGGTCAAAAAAATCCGTTTACGTGATGGACGAACCTATCCTCTTTCCATCGCCCAAACCAAGCATATGGAAGGACGACCTGAACAGTCGTCCAGACAAGTAAAGCCAAAACCACCCACGTGTTCCGTTACTAAAAGGATTTTATATCCGAGTTAATAAAGAAAACCGTTACCAAATGACCCATTAAAAATAATATCTCAAGATATTGTAACAGTCATCATTAAAGTCCCTCATTCAAGTCCAATAAAGACTGAAATAAAGGAGAGCACAACGGCTACTTACTAGGGGCATCTATATAAACCTCAGAACAGAAAGACACAAGGTACGAAAATTACTAGCCTAAACACTATTTCTCACATGTTGATTATTCTCACCAAATCTCTGACAAAAGCATCGGAGGAACTTTGGCCGGCACCCCACCAGTGTTCCCCTGTTATCTTCACCACTTTTTATTCTTTCAGGTCTTCCATCAGAGAGCTCATACGTTGGACGACTGTGCTGATCTTACACATCATCAGTTGCCGGGTCTTCCATCCGAGAGGTTATACGTCGGACGACCGTGCTGATTTTGCACATCACCATCTTGCACATCATCAGTTGCCGGGTCTTCCATCCGAGAGGTCATACGTCGGACGACCGTGCTGATTTTACACATCATCAATGTCCATATTGCATAGTATATAAGAGTTAGGACTTAAGAGTTAAGTTTTTCATTATTATATTAAAAAAATTACTTATTATTAATTAAATTAATAAAGATGACATATATTAAATATAAATACATCACACTTAATCATATTATTTTATTTTTATTTACTCATCCATTTTATACATAATATTAGTAACTTTTTGTTGTTATTTAACCAATTTCCAACCCTAGCTATTTAATGTAAAAATATTTGATAAATAAAATATGTCAAACTTTAAGAAGACACTGAAGCATTTGATGGTTGAATTGTGGAGAGCGAGGGAGTAGTTAAATCATTTGACACAAATTATCCACGTTTCCTCTTTATTTTCCTCCCAAATTTGGAGGTTGATTTTTGGTGTGCCCTTTCTATTGTGAACCAAATAGAGGAAACCTCACATTTTCCTTCCACTTTTCCTTCATGGGTTTTCCATCCACCCACGTTTCACCCCCAACCACAACATACTTCTAATCCATGTGTAATGATTATATAAGTGTGCTTTTGGTTAATTTATTCGCTAAAAGGTGATCGTTTGAGAGTGGGGAAGAAATAGAATAGAGTGGATTGGAAGTGACTTTTTAAGAATATTCAATTTATTTCCTTGCTTAGAAATTTAATAAGAAAGAATTGAATGATTAAGCATTCCTCTCAAAACTGGGAGGAACACTTATTTTTTAAATAAATTGGATGTGAAATATCAGTTTTATTCATATTTTAAGAAGAAGAAAAATTAAGCAAATAAAAAGGTGAATGATATAATTGCAAAATTATATATTTATTTCTATTCCAGGCATATATAAACTCCCAAACACATTAAAAAAAAAATACATCATATTCCATTCGTTTAAAAACTCCTCAAGATAAAATGCAAATAAGTTTCGTTTTTATTTTCTTTAAAAAAAAAAATACCATCTTATTTGTTTAAAGTCATCTTTTATCTTACTTTTAAGTAAACAAGTTTAGTCAAACGCGCATTCCATCTATATTAATGAAATGAGATTTTGGACGTCCAATTCTAATCAAATTAGTAACTTATTACCCTATTAAGTATGTATATCCCTCGTTCCCTAATTATCACATTGGCTAGTCAACCTAGTAATGGATTCACGAGGACAAAACCCAACTTTTAGTATTCGTTAGAGAAATCCAACACGTTGCTAAGGTCAGAATAATGGTGAGTTCACCAATTATTTGATATTTGGTTATCATTTTAGAAAATTATAGAATTTCACGCAAATTCCAGTTTTATCCAACCACCTTGCCCACATTTTTGGTTGGTACTTGGTGTACCATAGAATGGCTTAATTATTATGGAACATGGTTTTGTATAATACTATGTTCTGATGTTCATTGTATAATACTATATGATCATAGTATTATGCTTTTGTAGTACCGTGGTTTAACGGTTATGATATTTGTCCTATTATATTCCTTCTTATATAGACACTTCAATTAATGAGTATGTAATTGTTTTAAGGCTTTTATACTATGAACATAGTCCGGCTCTTGGCGAAATTTTAATTTGGCATGTATGTATTAAAATTTCAGACCTCCAACTCCAAGCTTCTAAAAAGGGAGATGGGTTTTTTGATTCATTTCCTATCCACCAGTGTCAACATAATGCTACTTCTAACATTCTCTGTTATTGTCCATCAATAATTGGGCTTATAAGCCCATGTGGGGTTCTTGAGGATTCTGATTTGAATAGTGAATACGCCCATTGATGACATTTGCAGCATCTCCTTTCAGCAAGATTCTTTGGAAACCTACTTGTTTGACACCAAAATATATATATTAATTATATATAATTGATGATGTGTAAAATCAGCACGGTCGTCCAAAGGATGCTTTCCCTGATAGAAGACCTGAAACAAAGACAAATAGTGACGACGGTAGGAAAACACCGGTGGGGTGCCGGCCAAAGTTCCTCCGATGCCTTTGTCAGAGATTTGGGGAGAATGATCAACAGGTAAGTAAAAGTGTTTTAGGCTAATAGTGTGCGTACCTAGTGTCTTTCTGATGGGAGGTTTATATAGGTCCCCCAGAAATTAGCCGTTGAACCTTCTTTAATTCCCTCCTTAATTGGACTTGAATGGGAGCCTTTATGAAGACAGTTACAATATCTCGGGGATATTGTCATTAATGGGAGCATAACGCTTTTGGCATTTAATTACATTTATGGAGGTGTTCTTTAATGAGCCGAGGGGAGATGTGTCACGGACGATACTTAAGGTCGTCCTTGCATATGCTCATCGTAGTGGAGGGTTTGTTGATACTTGTCCTTCGGTTAGGTGGTATGCCTATCCAAGTCATTCTTTAATGTGCGAATTAAGGGGATCACGAGCTCAGATTAAGGACGATATTGTATGGTCGTCGTTGTGTTAAGGTTGTCGTGACAGTCGAGGGAGATAGCGTCGTCCGTCCATTGGGTGTGGACTCATCATATATATATATGTCTTGCGCTAAGTCCACAAAGCTTCTACTTTTGCAGGGTTTGAGAGAAGTAATTGATAGACATCATTACACCCAATAACTTTTGGAAAAAGAATATAAAACCCTTCCTATGGTTTCTTCAAAAATTCAAAGGGGTTCCATGTTTTAAGAAAATAACATGAGCTGCTTTTCTCCCATGAACCAAAAAAGCAAGGCAGCTCTTTTATGTTAGGATGCGCCAAGCCCACCAACTATTACAATAGAGTGTTGGGACTGTGGACACATACAAAGAGCATCCATAAACAACATTCACTCACGTCTCAAAACGGTAGGTAGCTCACCATTCATAGTAATTCTTCGAATGTCATGTAGCTTGTTTAAGGAATTCTGATATTAAAATTTAGTGAACTACATTCTTATCCCAAGATGATACGTTTTTTTTTTTTTTTTTGCTAAATTATCCCTAGATGATACAATGTGAGTATAATGATATATGAAGATGTTATTAAACATTATCTATATATGTACATATTTTTTGGTGAACTTATTGTGAGTCCATTTGTTTTGAATCTTAACATTGAACTTGTGAAGAGAATCGATGCCATAAATCATAATACAGTTGTGAGTAGCTTCAGTTGTTTATTCTTTCTTCACCTTTCTTTTTGTTGTTTGATACCAACTTGTATTTGATGATCGCTACCACTTTTCCCATTTTTGTAACTCTTTCTAGTTAATTTTGCAAAATATTTTGAGAAGGGGACATGAAAGCAACATTATGTCCTTTTCGTTTTCCTCGCTCTAATTTGGGTAGGGACTGTTGCTATCGTTAGTTAGGTCTTACTGAAGTTTTCTCTTTTGGTAGGAGGATTTAGGTATTGTTAGTTGGAGAGGGTGAGTCATTCTATTAACATTTGTAAGTCTAGTAGTACGGCGTTGTATTACGATAAGTCTATAATACATCTTCATAGTCATTGACTAATAGACATTGTCATACATTTGTTTTTTTTTTTTTTGGCTAAAAAGTCATACATTTGTAAGTCTAGACATTTATTGATTTTGCATTTGCTAATGGCCCTCCTACGTTGAAATCGACATTAGTGCCTATGGATTTTTTTCCCTATCAATATTTTTTCTTAAACAATAGATATATGAATGGAGGTTGTTGGAGATTGAAGATTACAAGTGCTATACAAATTAAAGGATATGAGTAACAATGAGACAGGCAAAATCTACAACTTTGAAGGAGACGACGCTTGTGTGCACTTAGAGAAACGTACTTTATTGTTTCAAACTTTCAACTAATACACAACTTTACCACAATTGGCATGCACACAATATCTTAGAGGGTGTTTGGTACATCAAACTGAAACTGTGATTCTGTGATTACAATCCATAATCACTGAGTCCCATTGAAAAAAATCCTGTTTGGTACATAAAATTTAAAGTGAAGTCTGAAATCCTAACTTGAGTTTTATGTGGGTCTCATGCCAAATTTGAGAACAGCTGATGGGCTATTTTTGGATTCAAGGCGAACTCAAATCCGGACTGAACTTCATAATTATTACCATTACTGGGCCCCACAACTGACTGCTTTCAATTTAATTTTTGCAAGTTCCAGACTCTTCTCTCTCTCTCTCAGCCATTACAGAGGGCTCTGCTCAGAGATGAGAACCAGGTCTAAAGCTAGTCAAGAAGACACCCATATGAATTTTCCTTTGAGAAACCCACATCATGGCCTCACAGAGAAGATAAGAGCACTGACCCTCTTGTATGAGCAGCAAAAGCAAGCTTCTGCAGCTCTCAAGAACCAATCTTTGAGGCCCGAAGAGACCCGGTTCAGGTCCCACCCAAGCATCGATCTCCTTGGTGGTTTTTGTAAGAAGGAAGACAGGGAGTCAAAGCCAAACCATGTCATGAGAGAGAACACAATGCCCACAGTGGAAAAATAGAAAAACAAAAAATCACTCCCTAGAAAACTTGTCTCATTAAAAACTTTTACCCATTTAATTTTTTTTTTTTTTTTCAGATTTCACTCCCTGGAAAACCCAATGGCAGACCTCATGTGAATAGAACAGTTTTGGGTGTTGGGTTATTTTTTGGATGGTTTGGCCAGAAGTGTAATATTCATCCGTATTTCCAAAGTTTAGTATATAAAAAGGTTGCAAAAAAAATAATAAAAATGAAGATAATGAGCTTGTGTTTTAGAGAGAAAGGGAAGACGGGGAGAGAGACAAAGAATGGAAAGAGAGTGAAAAAAATGGAGAAGATGAGAAGAGTAAAAAAGAGAGAGAACGGGAAGAGTGAGAAAAGGAGAAATGAGAAGAGAAAAAGATGAGGAAAAATAAAATAAAGAAGAGATGGATTAGAAGGGAGGGGGTTGTGTACGTGTCAAAGAGAGGGAGAGTTTTGGAGATTTGTGAGAGAGAAAAGAAAAGAAGATAAGATTTATTTATTTATTTTGTATTTTTATTATTTTAAAAAATTAATGTAATGATAAAATTATAATGAAAATATGAAATTGTTAATAAGTAGATTAAAGGGGTGAGATCTTCTACAATTGTTATAAATGCAACCAAGTCTAAAAACCAAAACTATGTACCAAACATAATTTTTTTTTTTTTTAAATTGTGATTTCAGTTGTGAAACCAAAATTATGTACCAAACAGAATTTTTTTTACAATCTTGAATTCAAATCAGGATTAAAGTTTCAAGTTGGATACTAAAAAAAGTCACGAAACCAAAACAGAAAACGAAAACACGTACCAAACAGGCCCTTAGATTCTCTTTTTATTATTAGACAACCGTATACCATACGAATCTTCTTCGACCTTGTTTTTCAGGAAAAATACAAGAAAAAGAAATTGGATTATATATGATGTTTCTTCTTTCCCTTCCCTTTCGAGAAGGGAATGAATCCTGAAGAAGCAAACTCCTCCATTCCTCTTCTTCTCTTTCAAAGAAAAAATCCAAAAATGAAAAAGAAAAACGCTATAGTATTTCAAATTTTAAAGGCAACTAAACAAATGTCATGTCGTGAGGGACCCTTTCGTGTATGAGCTATACCATCATTTGGTACCCAAACACTATAAAAAGTAGAATACATAAATACAATTTATAAATATCTTCTCATAAGATAAATACAGTGTCATTTATAAAATATCTGTGTTTATTATATTATCCTAGGGTTTTCTAGTTTAAGTATTTACTTATTGTCCTTATATATTCTTTTAGTTATATATGTTTATTCAGAATACTCAATAGTAAGATATTATCTGTCTCTATGCTTCTCCCTCTAAAGTTAACATGGTATACTGTTCAATAGTGTTCAATAGTGTCATCAGATTTGATCTTTGATCTTGTAAACTCATTTGCAATCAATGACAAATTTACCATAAGACAAATCAACCAAATCTCAAGTATAAGTCTTCTCCAAAGCTTGAAGTTGCTCTATCATTACTTTCTGCCAAAGAGGATATGTTCAAAAATATGGGATTGATTATTAGGAGAGAGTAGAGAGAAAATATGAAAGAATCTAAACAGCAGTGCCTTCGTAAATGGTGCTCAATCTGAGTCTAAATGAACGAACCGCCAGCTTAGCCCTTTTAGAAGAATATCTCTGCAACCTCCTTACCGACGCAGCTTGAGATAATCCACCGGCACCAACTACACCCTTCGACTTAGCGTTAATTACCGGGGTTTTGTTCATATTATTGGGTCCAAACCCATAATTTCCAAATCCATCATTACTTTCTGAAGAAACCGATTGATTAATTACAAGAACCGGAGATATACGAGCTTTCTTGCGAAGATGACCGTCTTTGGTTGATGCATTTTGAAGAGCAACGCTGGCTTTGACTGCCAAAGCGGCCATATCGGACGCGGTCAAACGGTGTTGGAGTTTAGACACGGGAAGCACAAAGTAGATCTGGTTGGCTTGAAGTTCTTCGTCTAAATCCAAGGTAGGAATGTAATCTTCGTAATATAAACGGTCAGAATTGCAGATAAAGTACGATGAAGCAGTGGCATCCTCGGATTCAAGGACTTGTGAAACATTGACAGGGACAGGATAGTCGCGAAGAACACCGTTGACGGAGATGATTTTAGCAGCTGGCTGAGCAGGCTGAGACCTCACTGAAGAGAAGCAACCACCCATTTCCAAAACCCAGATTATAAAATTAGTTATTTGTGAATTGTGAGAGAGAGAGAGAGAGAGAGTGAGAGAGAGAAATATTTGGTGAAAGGGAAAACGAAACGAAATGAAATGAAATGAGAGAAAGAAGGAAGCGATACGGTTTGGACGCGTTTGTGTTTGTATTAAAGAGGTGGTACTTGGGGAGTACTTAAAGGGTGACGAAAGCGAATCCGTCATCAACGAATTCAGTTGGAGAAATGTTCAAATAGACAGCATATTCGTTGGTTTTTAGTCATATGCTAGTCCTAAGCGATGACGTGTACACTGCTTGGTTCATCCAATACGAGAAGAGTGGACCGCAACATTTAATGATGTCTTTGACCAAAAAAAAAACATCTAGTGGGAAAGGAAAAGGAAGCTTGCTTGGCTGGAGTCTTGGACTCCACTACAGGCTACAATTACAGGTGGTGGTACAACAACTTGTACTACTTTTTAACCGTATCCATGAATTCTCGACCGTACAACTAACTTTTTCGTTACACTTTCAATTCGCCGACGCCGGCTACGGAGAAAGACGCAACGCAATCTCGTGTGTAACTGTGTACTGTTTGACTTACTTTTGCCGGCTAACGTATTGACCTGATATTGTTGTTAGAATTTCAAATTTTATTAAAATCATTGAAAAGAATAGGGTGTTTAACTGTAACCAAATTAAAGGTAACATGCATATAAGAAGTCTGTGGGCAAAGGGTGAAAAAATGGGAGGATAAAAAGGGATTATAGTTTTTCACTATGTGCATTTGTTATAGAGGTTGGAATAGTGGAAAGACGAAAAATAAATAAAAATTTACTTGTTTGGTTCAAAAGAAAAATAAGAGGATGGAAAAAATGGTTTGTATGAAATTTACTATTATGCCCATATTGCATAGTATATAAGAGTTAGGACTTAGGAGTTTAGTTTTTCATTATTATATTAAAAAAATTACTTATTATTAATTAAATTAATAAAGATGACATTTATTAAATATTAATACATCACACTTAATCATATTATTTTATTTTTATTTACTCATCCATTTTATACATAATATTAGTAACTTTTTGTTGTTATTTAACCAATTTCCAACCCTAGCTATTTAATGTAAAAATATTTGATAAATAAAATATGTCAAACTTTAAGAAGACACTGAAGCATTTGATGGTTGAATTGTGGAGAGCGAGGGAGTAGTTAAATCATTTGACACAAATTATCCACGTTTCCTCTCTATTTTCCTCCCAAATTTGGAGGTTGATTTTTGGTGTGCCCAAGTGGAAAATACCCAGACACTCTCATTTCCTTCCCCATTTTGCCTTTTCTATTGTGAACCAAATAGAGGAAACCTCACATTTTCCTTCATGGGTTTTCCATCCACCCACGTTTCACCCCCAACCACAACATACTTCTAATCCATGTGTAATGATTATATAAGTGTGCTTTTGGTTAATTTATTCGCTAAAAGGTGATCGTTTGAGAGTGGGGAAGAAATAGAATAGAGTGGATTGGAAGTGACTTTTTAAGAATATTCGATTTATTTCCTTGCTTAGAAATTTAATAAGAAAGAATTGAATGATTAAGCATTCCTCTCAAAACTGGGAGGAACACTTATTTTTTTAAATAAATTGGATGTGAAATATCAGTTTTATTCATATTTTAGGAAGAAGAAGAAGAATAAGAAGAAGAAGAAGAATAAAGCAAATAAAAAGGTGAATGATATCTTTGCAAAATTATATATTTATTTCTATTCCAGGCATATATAAACTCCCAAACACATTAAAAAAAATACATCATATTCCATTCTATTACATTCTTTTAAAACCCCTCAAGATAATATGCAAATAAGTTCATTTTTATTTTCTTTGAAAAAAAATACCATCTTATTTGTTTAAAGTCACCTTTTATCTTACTTTTAAGTAAACAAGTTTAGTCAAACGCGCATTCCATCTATATTAATGAAATGAGATTTTGGACGTCCAATTCTAATCAAATTAGTAACTTATTACCCTATTAAGTATGTATATCCCTCGTTCCCTAATTATCGCATTGGCTAGTCAACCTAGTAATGGATTTACGAGGACAAAACCCAACTTTTAGTATTCGTTAGAGAAATCCAACACGTTGCTAAGGTCAGAATAATGGTGAGTTCACCAATTATTTGATATTTGGTTATCATTTTAGAAATTATAGAATTTCACGCAAATTCCAGTTTTATCCAACCACCTTGCCCACATTTTTGGTTGGTACTTGGTGTACCATAGAATGGCTTAATTATTATGGAACATGGTTTTGTATAATACTATGTTCTGATGTTCATTGTATAATACTATATGATCATAGTATTATGCTTTTGTAGTACCGTGGTTTAACGGTTATGATATTTGTCCTATTATATTCCTTCTTATATAGACACTTCAATTAATGAGTATGTAATTGTTTTAAGGCTTTTATACTATGAACATAGTCCGGCTCTTGGCGAAATTTTAATTTGGCATGTATGTATTAAAATTTCAGACCTCCAACTCCAAGCTTCTAAAAAGGGAGATGGGTTTTTTGATTCATTTCCTATCCACCAATGTCAATATAATGTTACTTCTAACATTCTCTGTTATTGTTTCAATCTCCCATGGTCTATCGTCTTTCTTGTTTACCATTTGGTACATTTGGTTATTTAAGAATAACTTATTTGTCAACACCAGCTTTGGTCTCAGGAGAATTCTATTTATAAGTTATTCATCATGCACTGGAGTATTATCTCTCTTTTTTTATATGTAGAATACAGGGGCACTACTGGTCCAATTTCTAAATCCTTTTTTCTTTTGAATAAATGCTAATTTTTATTAAAACACCCCCAGCAAAAATTAAAAAAGGGGAGATGAATCCATCCAAACCATAAGCCTAAAGAAACATGGTATGGCAAGTCTGAGTTGGGAATGGACCCCTATCCAAGTCCGAGAGCTGTCTACTAGGGGAAGCGTAAAGGCCGTTGGTAAACCCGTGTTTAGCCGAGGGTAGGCATTTTAGGGTGTTCCAGGTAACTTTCAGTAGAGCCTCAAGGAAGTGAAAGTCTCACAGTCCCTACAATAGCTCAGAAATCTTTAGAATTAGTAAAGTTTAAAAATGAACAATCTTAGAAGTTCTAGCTTTAGATCTCATATGTCCTCCAAGACTGATACAGTTAATAAAGAAGAAGTTAGTGTAGTTAGTTCAGAGAAAAATTGGCAGAATTGGAATTTACCTTTAGTTCCACAAAATAAAATTTACAAGAAAACAACTTTCTCAAATATTTCATTTCTTTCAAATTATACAATAAAAACTGTAGAAAGAACTTACTCTTTAAAACAAAGTTTTGAAACCATCCAATTATTAAGCCGTCAAGAGATAGACAAGAATATAAATAACTTTTCATTTATACATTTTGGTTTAGTTCAAGTTGCAGTCAAACCTCTAACAAGACAAGGATTAAATACAAGTGTTTTTCTAGGATTAAGAGATAGTAGATTTAAGATTTATCAAGATGCTTTATTAGGAATGGTAGAATCTTCTCTTTACAAAGGTCCAAATTATTTTAATTGTTATCCAAATTTTGCTATATCTTTAACTGATGAAACTGTGTTAAAAACTTTAGAATTAGATGTAGAAACTTCAGGTTATAATATGTATGAAGGTGCACAACCCTTAGTAATTGTTCTATAGAATATATTACAAGTTGATGAAGACTACGTTAGAATCTCAAGCTTTAATGGAAAGTCCAAAAGGAAAGACTTTATTGTTACAAGCTAGTACGGATGATTCACATGTTAATGTCCCCACACAAATTGAATGGAAAGATGTAAAATTACCCAATAAATAGCCTCTAAGAAATGTTACCCAACCAGTTCCTGTTCAAAATACTTTAGAAGAAGACTTAGATTATATAGATCAACATCCAGATGGTACTGTAAGTATAAATTTTCAGCCTTTTAGAAAATCTAAAAGTTCAAGTTCATGCTCTGCTAGATATAGTAACCCCGACAAAGAAGAAATAGTTTCACCACCAAGATGTAATTTTAGTAGGCTTAAATTGCAAGACATTCCAAGAGTAGATGATGATTTAAGACATAGTATAGATCGATTAGATAATTTAAGATTTGTTGAAGAAGAAGATAGATCACAAAAATTAGATTTAGACAAGATTAGGAAATCAAGTAATAACTCAAATTATACAAATCCAAATTTAGATGGAATAATCAAAGGTAATGTAATAAATACTCCTTTTTACTCTACATCATCACAAGTTCTCCCCTCCTTTCACTCTACGTCTTCACAATTTCCTCAAAAAAGATCAAATTCTCCAACAAATTCTGATATGAGATTCTTTCCTCCTAATATGTATGATCCACAAATTAATATGATTAGAAAGCCTTTTAAATTAAACAAAGATAGATTAAGACAAGATTTTATGTCCCCAAAATATGAAAATAGAATAAAAGAATTTTTTGCAACTTATTCAGAATTTTTAAGAAATTATGTAAGAGACAAGTATTATGAGTTTATGAATGATATACAAACTGAAGTCAATTTCTTTGAATGGTTTGATCACTATCTTAAGCCAAAAATTTTAGCCGGTAGAAACACAAATACAAGCTTCTCAAGTTCCACAACACACAAGTCCACCTTTGACTACAAGTACAAAAGCTAGTCTAGATAAAGTTATACATACACATGCAATCACCCCACCTAACACTCTAAACACTATCAAAAGTACAAGTCATACACCTAACACTCCAATCTCTAACAATCCAAATGCCATCATCAAAAACAAAGATACAAATTATGAAGACACAAGTACAAATCATAAAACCTCTAACACCAAGACTCATCCATGTGAACTTTCTAACAATGGCCCAAAACAACAAATCACCGACAACCTTCTTTCCACCACAAAACAAACTCTTATGTCTATCAACAATACAAGTCAACAAGACACAATAGACTTAGCTAAAAAACAAATGCAAACTATCAATAGAACTACACAAAATTGGTTAAAAGTTGAAAGTAAAGAAGTTGTCCATGAAGAATTTCCCCCATATGAATCCATAATCATAAATCATAGAAATCGCCA